>JAVYIG010001105.1:135000-385185 GCA_035222895.1 Strongylocentrotus droebachiensis
CGACCGACTTATATACTCATTAACAGGCTGGCAGGACGTCCAAACGTTTTTTTAATCATATTATCCAAGTATAAATATCGGTACCACTTCAAAAGCACCACAATAACGGCGCGTTCATACTTAAAAGCAAATTAATGTGTTAAGAAGGGTGGAGATACGGGTCTCAAAATGAATGTAAAGGAAAGCGAGAAAGAGTGACAGCATATAAAGTAAGACCTCCCAGCTATTTACACATTTTCTATTTTAATGTAATAGTCATGACACGTTTCACTCCAGACAAAGCTTCCTTTTACAAGGTTATTAAATATTCGAGGCGCCAACGGTATGGTTCCTGTTTGACAAATATATCGCTTACCATGTTTTCATTATCATGTTGCTTTTAAAACGGTTTTGTTGATTAAAAATCGCTTTCTTGTACAACGTATAAGATGTGTGAACACGGTTTTAGTTTCCCCTTGGTGACCACATGATTAGTCGGTTCCTGAGAGTGGTAATAAGCACATAAGTTATATTGACGTGACGGCTAGACTAAATCTAGATCACAATATCTACTTACACTGTACTTCAGTTATACCGCCAAATCGATTGCAAACCAATGATTCTTGGCCTTTCGATGTATGGCTAATTGAAATTTCTTTGTAGTCGGTCTGGTGTCGGTCTGGGTGTCAGTCCGGTATCGGTATGTTGCCGGTCTGGTATCGGTCTGTTGTTCGTATGTTGTCGGTCTGGTGTCGGTCTGATGTCCGTATGTTGTCGGTCTGGTGTCGGTCTGGTGTCGGTCTGGTGTCGGTCTGTTGTCGGTCTGGTTTCGGTCTGGTTTCGGTCTGTGTTCGTATGTTGTCGGTCTGGTGTCGGTCTGTCGTTCATATGTTGTTAATCTGGTGTCGGTCTTGTGTCGGTGTGTTCGTATGTGGTCGGTTTGATGTCGGTCTGTCGTTCATATGTTGTTAATCTGGTGTCGGTCTTGTGTTTCGGTCTGTTCGTATGTGTCGGTCTGGTGTAGGTCTTTTGTCGGTCTGGTGTCGGTCTGGTGTCGGTCTGATGTCGGTCTGGTGTCGGTGTGATTTCGGTCTGTTGTTCGTATGTGTCGGTATGTTGTTGTTCTGGTGTCGGTCTGATGTCGGTCTGGTGTCGGTGTGATTTCGGTCTGTTGTTCGTATGAGTCGGTCTGTTGTCGGTCTGGTGTCGGTCTGGTGTCGGTCTGATGTCGGTCTGGTGTCGGTGTGATTTCGGTCTGTTGTTCGTATGTGTCGGTCTGTTGTCGGTCTGGTGTCGGTCTGGTGTCGGTCTGGTGTCGGTCTGTTGTTGGTATGTAGTTGGTGTCGATCTGTTGTCATCCTGTCGGTGTGACTAGGGTTATTCGTCCATACAAAGAATGTAAACGGGAATGAAATATTTCCATAAAGTCTACGTAAATAAGCAGTGGTCAAATTAGTACAAAGAAATTTATGGCATTTTTAATGTAAAAAATGAATCATGATTTTCACAGGGAATTTCCCTCTAGCAATGCGGTTGAGACGTGTCATGCTTTTCAATATATTATAATGATTAAAAGTGATGTCAACACTCGAAATGTTATTCCTTTCCTCGATCATGTCTGTCTGTTTCGGAATGTTCACAAATTTTATCTCATTTTCAGTATCGTATCATATTTGTTTAAGTTTCTATAAAGGGTAGATACCCATTAAACAATCATTTCTTGAAATTCTGGCACTTAAGTTTCCTTTTAAACATCATCGTACGAAAGTGGTATTTAATTATAATTGATTTAAAGATTGTTGATGGTACTCATAACAGTATGTATTATTGTTAGTAATTTTACAATTTTTGTTAAACCTATGTATTATTGTTAACTATCATTTTTTAAAGCTGGGGCCCTGCCCACAGCCAGTTTGTTTTTAAGGGAATCCCAACATTTTACATTGTGTTTTTGTTGCTGTATTTGCCTTTATTCAAATTGTTTTTAGATGGAAAACAAATGCATTGAATTGAAAGGGGCAATCATGAAACACTCAGACGAAATCATGACAAAACAGTGTAAAATAACGCTCAACTTAATTCATCATCCCATAGTTGGGATCTATGTGTATACTTTAAATACATATCACAGTTAAAGGTTGCCCATTTATCCAAACTGCTTCATCCCATTTGAATAAGATTATCATATTGTTCAAAAAACCTACAGGCTGATAGAAAATATCATACACAGTTTAAGAAAGAAATGACTACTAATCGATCTGAGAATAATACTTCTCAGATTGATACAAAAACAAAATCATGTTATAAAGTTATCAAAGTGGTACTTGTTCTCTGAATACACGTTTTTGTTTTATTTTCTCCCTCTTTTATGCTTATTTTTGCATCTCATTGACTTTGTAAAGACACGATCTCAAACCGTCGACTGCCTGCAAGAAGGCCGTTACAGCTATGTTTCATTAATGACAGTAACATCATTATTGCGAACAGATGACAATACTCTTTAATTCCTTTATCAATCTTTCTAAAATCAATGCACATACATGCAGTCCCCTTCCCCTCTATATCTCTCGTTCTTTCTCTCTCCATCTCTCTCTCCACTCCACCTCTCTATCATCCCGCCACTCTCTCTCCCCCACTCTATCTCGCTCTCTCTCCCCTCTCTCCCTCTCTCCCCTCCTTCTACTTTCTCCCGACTCTCTCTCTCTCTCTCTCTCTCTCTCTCTCTCTCAATCTTTTTTTCTGTGTCTCCCTCTTTCTCTTTTTCCTATATATATTATCACCCCTCTCTCTCTCTCTCTCTCTCTCTCTCTCTCTCTCGCTCCCTTCTTTAATCTTTCTCCCCATCTTTATCCATTTCATATCCTTCCACTCTCTATCTCTCTCTCACCTTCCCCTAACTCATTTGCCCCCTTCTCCCCCCTCTATCTCTCTCTCTCTCTGTTCCCCTCTTTCACTCACGCCACATTTTCACATGAAGTTTCTCCCCTTCTCAAACCATCAATCTGACTTCCATCAATATTCCCAATCAGTGTAAGCCATACTTCACCCTCTTATTAAACTTCCATCTACATGAAAGGTAACAGATACGGGGTGCTTTTCCAGGCTTTCGTGCGCTGATGAAAGAACCCCTATCCACGTTTGAAATCTCTCTTTCTCACCTCTTGTGCAAATGTTGATAGAAACCGATATTACAAAAGCCAATTTTGAATGCAACTGGGGTAATACGGAATTCACAGGACTCAGTAATCAGGTAATAAAATGGCTCCATCTAAATTTGCATTCATCAGTTTGCAAAGCGAATGACGTTTAAACTAGCCTATTTTGACAAGTTTAGGTTTCTCTTTCAAATTTTAATGGCACATTTTGTGCTCTTTGCCGTATTAATTTAAATCTAAATACTGCTCATGTGTTATACCACTACGCCTGTGATGTATCTTGATTGCCATGACCTTAGCTACTTCTCTTCAATCTAAATTCTAATTTACAAAGCACTTTTTCCTATTCCATGTTTTCTTCGCATATTTTATACTACCAATTTTTTGTATAGTCCTTGTGACAAACATAATCCATTTTTTTCTTCATTTGTCATTTAGCTTTAGTGTTACCTTTTCTTTTATGTTAAATTCCCCTTCCCATCATTATCTCATTCCACATCTTCGAATTCAGGGACCCGTTTTACAAAGCCTTTTTTAAAATTACAAATGACAAAAATCAGTGACAAATCTGCTGATAACCAATCAGAAACAAGGATTTCACTAACGTATAACAAAAACTGTCAATCATCACTGATGACAAGCTTTGTGAAATGGGGCCCACTATTACTTCTAGTGTAACTGCTTCTATGTCTAACTGTCTTATGTCTTTCTGTCTCATTATGCTCTCTTTCTCAATTAGAATTCCAATTCTCTCAACCCCTCTTTCTTTCTCTGCACAAATTTATTAAAGTTATGCCCCTCTTCCCTAATAAAAATTGTATTCCTACATGTATCTCTCTCTTTCTCTCTCCCTCTCTCCCTTTTCTCCTCCTCTCTCTATCCCTCCCTTTCACTCCCTCGGTCCCTCATTGTCTATCTTACTATTTATCTATCTATCTATCTATCTATCCGTTTATCTATCAATCTATCCATCCGTCCATCCATCTAACTATAAATCTATCCATCTATGTCTATCGATTTAAAAGCCCCAATCTCCCGTCTCTCCCTTCCCCTTTCTCTCTCTCCACGACTAAGCCTGAATCTCTTCCTCCTTGCCGTCAATCCTCATGAACGCATCTTAATGTCTTCCCCGCTCATCTATACCCGAGCCTTCTCCATCACCATCACCCCCTTGCCTCATCATTGGCCAAGGATCGCATCCCGGGGGAGAGCTCCTACCCATCGCTGCCATCTCCCAGGTACATCAGGAACGCTCATCGAGAATGCGACACTGCTTGACTCCGCGATACAGATTCGAGGTTAATACAAAAAGTCGATTATCTCAAGAGGGCAAATGCCGGTTACTTTTGACATGACTTAGTCGAGGTATTCATTCATTCACCGGCTTTTTCCTTCCGAATGATAACGTTACAGACAATTTTCTTCTCATGAAAAACATTAACAGAGCTGTTTGGGGAAAACATTCGCTCTCGTTCATGATGTATTAATGCACCGCGTTTTCTGCATGAATAAACTGACAAAGCAATTACCATATTTACTGTATTACGTGATTCTCAATCACTAAAGTTCGACATTCATAGTCCCGTTAAAGCATGGTTTCGGTTAAAAAGATTAGGTGGGGTTTCTTTTTCGACAAATTTATAAAGAAATTGTATAGTGCTTATACTTTAATTTCACAGAAAGAAGAACAAAGGTGGACAAAAAAAATATGCAATGAATGAAATATGGAGAGAGGTAGAGAGAGATAAAGAGATAGAGAGAGAGAGAGAGAGAAAGAAAGAGAGACAGAGAGAGAGAGAGAGAGAGAGGGAGAAATCGAGAAAGAGAGATATAGAGAGGCAACAAACAAGAGAGAGAGTGGGTAGGGAGAGAGAGAGGGAGAGAGAGAGAGAGAGAGAGAGAGAGAAGACGATATATGTATACATGTAGAAGAAAAAGGAGGAGAGGAATATGGAGGAAAAGAGAGAAGGAGAATCCTTGCGATCAATACGTTCATATCTTAAGCTGATATCAATCTCTGGCCTTCGATTTCATCCTTGAAATTAGTATCTTGATTGTGAATACATATCTATTACAGTCAACTGTGCCCAGTTTATATTACACAAATGCATAGAGAAAGAAAGGTCTTTCAGATTACAAGCAGGGAAATCCCGAGGGAAGAAAAAAAAATCAAGAATTAATCAATAAATTGAAGAGAAAGGAGAGGGAGAATCCGAGAGAGGAAGAGAGAAGCATGACAGGGGAGATCTGATCGTAATATAATGGACACTTTCCGACTGAAATGACAACAAAACGGGGGATAAAATCATTACATAAGGGTTTATGAACGTGAAAGCAGCGCTGGAGGAGATATCACTAACATAATCGTAACAAGAAAGGAGAAAGGGGTGGGGGTCGTGGAGAGACGGCATAACAAACATTATGGCTTATCCTTGCTAACAACACATTTTGACTATTGAAATACAATTATTTGTAACAGGTGAATAAAATACGTTATAACATGGCACTTAACAAAGATTTATGCATTGAATTTGATTACATTACGAAAATAGTCTATTTGACGTCTTCAACAACGACAATAACAATTTAAAAAAGTATCGATCCCAGTTTTATCCCGTTTCGGAATCTTAATTCAAGGAAGACTGGATCGGGTAAATTACGACAAACTTCTTCAGATAACTAAGATAAAGACACTGTTAGGTCTCTGTTACACGCACGGGAATTTATCTTCAATCATCTTTGGAATTCAACACTGAAGCGCAACGTCTAGAAAGTAATCCTAACATAGAAAGACGACGAACGAATAGACAAGGCGGACATTATTCAGGAAATTGAGTAGGAAGAATAGTCGCTATGTTCAGTTTGAACAAATATATATATATATATATTTAGTTAGGAGCTTGTAATCAAAGCCGTATATCTATCTCATCATGATTGCGTTGCCAATTGATGGATCGCATTATAAGTTCGAGCGAAGGACATTGGGCAGTGATCTCTATCGCCAATGTTATTGTAGTTGAAGAATATATTGAACTGTTATTGCAGCTTGGGGTATGAGCGTCAAAAAGCGCGGGAGATCGCGTTTTCTTGTTATCCGGCCGATCGCCTGCAAGCGCTTTAATTTTCGCCGCGATTTAAGTTCCGAGAATTGAAGATACCTACAACAAGGACTGACATGCTTTGTACTGGTATACTACAAATGAATTAGTATTGCAAACGGTAATGTAATTGAACACGATAGGAAATACCATACATTCACTGTGTCATCTACAGTTGAAGATGTAAAATGTAATCTCGCGGTCTTAATAAAATGCCTTCTCGCAACGTATTTTTCTTTACTGTGCATACATGATGTATAATTTGTTTTATCCTATCTTTTTCTTCTCTGCTTATCTTTTTTTTAACTATTTTTTTGTTACATCTATGCATATCTGAGGATAGTCATACAGTATGTTCTCAAGCTCAACATAAAGAGAACTCAAACAGCACCAAATCCCAAACTTCATCAGTAAATAACAATAAAGAGGGCGCCATTTCAAAAATTTAGGCAAGTCAAACAAACCTGCTTTAAAACACAAATCCATCAATCAAATAGGGTGAGAGAATAATAGGTGTCATTCACAAGTCTTTATACCCCTTATGTTTCATATAACCGTTGTGATCCCATGATCCCATTACATCATTCTCTATCTCTCTCTCTCTCTCTCAGACTCTTCCTCATCACATTCATAATCATCTCAACTGCTATCCGTCACACTTTCTACATCATTTCTATATCTAATTTTCTCCTTCTAATTTTGTATCTTTGTAATTCTTCTGAAGGCATTGATTAACAATGTTAAATCTGAGATGCACGGCCCTACATGTTATTATTGTTTGTGATATACATGTAGTGTAATAATGAAGCCCTAACAAAATTGCGCTTCAAAATGATCATGAAGTGCCTCAAAAAGTAAAAAAAAATCTTTGAGTGACCGGTTCTACCATACTCATTTCCCCCCATAGAATGTTGTGTTATCGAAACCGTTAGGAAAACGTAAAATTAAATTTTGATTTCCAATCATATATATCTTGATAATCAGACAGGCGATTGGCTTGTAAAAGTCATGGGGTTCCTGACTGACCTAAAGTTTATAATTATCATTGCAGCATGAGATGAATCAAGGATTTTGTTTCAGAATCTGAGACAAAGTTACCCAATCCCTTTAACATCACTCACCTATTTCTCCTTCTATCATTTCTGGTAACGTAATTTCACCCCACCCCTCGAAATTTCCTCTTTCATTTTGCCTTACATGTATGTTGGTGTCCTTCCTTCCTTCCATACATTCTAGTGACATGCCTGCACGTGCCCATCAATTATCTCTTCACACCTTCATGCTTTTCCCGCTCCCTCTCTATCAATTCATATTATTTCCCCAAACTCCTTTCACGGTCTACGTAAAAATATTGAAATCTCCTTGCGCTGTTTCCATTCACTTAACAAGGTCCATTCCCAACGTCAATCATATTCACGAGTCTCCACTAAAAACATGTCTATCAATAGGAGAGATGTTGCTCTTTTAAATGGCCCAATCTTATACGGCATGCTCTAATTCTGTCAAGGAAAATTGAAATAGGGCAGAGCTATTTGGACTAAAAGCACAATTCAACCGATTGGAAAAATGATGGCATACCCATTAGCATAACAGAATTGGTGACTACCAGGTCGTACGAATAATAAAAATACATACTTTGTAATTCCGAAGTAACAAGCCACTAACCGTATGAATTGGGTTAATATATGCAACATATACAAAACATATAATCTATAAAACAGGAAGGTAAACACGTTAATAGAAACATAGAAACCGGGAGAGAGAGAGAGAGAGAGAGAATGGGAAAGAGAGAAAAGGAAAACAAAATTAACGAGATAAAGTCTAGATACGCATTTTTTGTTCAATATGTTTCCGTTAAATACGTATATAATGACTGATGAAAAAGAAGAACTGATAGATTTAAAATTGGTAAGGCTCGGCGTACACTACACGATTTGACTACGATCCGGTTTTTGAAAGAATTGCAATTGCATGTGATGTGATGAATTACTCTTTCACATTTAAACAAAATTCTAGCTTCAATTGATTTTTCAACTTTTCTTGGAGGAGGAAGAGCTTAATCGGCTCAAAATTGTAGTGACGTCAGACTAGTAGTGAGATTGTCTACGATTTGATGACGATTCGTTTTTTTTTAATAGCAGGTTTAAATGCACTAAATTCCGCTCAGCATACTATAGTATTCTTGTCATTATTTAGAATCTACGTCGCGAAAAAATGTTTGTTTACATTTTCATATCTAATATAATGAAAGTTTCTTCAAAAATCGGATCGTAGAAGGGTCGTAGAAGGATCTTAGAGTGTTCGCTGGGGATTACATTTCTGTAAAACAATTTGAGGGTCTCTGTATCCAATTTCTTGGGTTGTAATTCCGACAAATAAGGGAAGGAAATGCCTGTAGTATGAAGCTGCAGTTTCTATTGGTATACTGACAGCAGTGCACGGGTCAACATACTCTCTCAACTAAATGAATGATTTTTGTTGGGTTCCTTCCTATTTTCAGCTTTAGCAAGTATATGTTACACAGATACAATGTATGATGGCATCGGTGTATTGAGAAAGACAGAGATAGAGTGTCATGAAAGGTCATTGTCTTTAGGAGAGTTTATGTCTAACACGTCATAGCCTGTATAAAGGGAAGCATTATTTAAGATTTAATATGTTGGCTGTGGACTACCATGGCATGTGTAAAATAGGTGTGCATTTTAGTAATCAAGAGAGGGGGAGGGAGAGAGGGAGAGAGGGAGGGAGGAAGTGAGGAAGGGAGAGAGAGAGGGAGGGAAAGGGGAGGGAGGAGGAGGGAGGGCTGGGACGGAGCGAAACGGAAAATGGACAATAATGTTGATATTGCCCCTCTACCACTAATTTTCCTCAAGTCAAATGCAACTTTAGCTTTGGTTAATTCAGCTTCCAATGTTCAACATCTCTTTTTAGATTTTAAAAAGTCATGACGACAAAGGCTGTAGTATTGCACTTCTTATAAAGACAACACCTCCCATCTGACGACATGGCAACAATTTCTAAGCGAACAACTTTCGCCCGCTTCTTAAAACATTTCAACCGCTTTAATTTTCGCTTGTTCTAGACATGTCTCTCTACCGTTTTCAATTGATCTATAGGCGCACATATAAGTTAAATGAAACAGTGATGGTACTGTGTAGAATATCAGAAAATGCATAAGGCCGGTTTTAAACAATTTTAAATTGAAGCAATATTTTCTTATTTATGATGTTTCACAAATTATTGTCCGTCGCCTTCGTGTACTACATCTTTCCATTTTTCTGCCTGTACATGTACTTTTAAACACCCTTAATCTCTCCCGTGTAAAAGACGAGATTCGTTCAATCTACATAATCGTTCTTAATTTGGTATACGTTTAAACAAGAACATGCCCGTCGCCTTTGTGTACTACAAAATTACGAGTTTCATTCCATTTCTCTGCCTCTATAAATAGGCCAACATGTACTTTTAATCACCCTTAATCTCTCCCGTGTAAAACACGAGATTCGTTCAATCTACATAATTATGAAGGGGTATATTTACAAAAAAATGAACATAACTAAAATGGCGGACCATCATGCATTACAATGAAACCCCAAGCGATTTTGACCTTTTTGGTCGGAGCTGTACAGTCTCGGATCGATGAGTTGCCTGTACTTTCTTCTTCGTTTTTTTTGAAGAAGAGTGAAAGTGAAACGCGGAGACGGTCAGAGCAAATTAAAAAGGAATAAAAATCAATATGTCCCAACAATGATATCATACGAGGTTTTCCTGTGCGGGTATGGTCTCTGGCAACCCATGATGCAGTTGAAGATAATATTCTCTTCCGCTTTAAAGGTAATATCGAACTTTTTCTGTCGGGAAAGGAAAGTCACAAATGCATCCGCTTGAAAGGCATTATGTGATATGGATTAAATTACCCCCTCCCCCCCCCCATTCCACCCGCTCATACAAGAAATTTAAAAAAATGCCTCAAGAGTATACTCTACCCGGCGTTTGTTATGAATGGTTTTCTTGATCTCATTTTGATGTTTTAAAACACTTTCGACGTTTTCCTGTTAGTTCTCTAAATGTCCAAACGCATGCATTTTGGACGTTTGCCAGTATAGGACCTTCCAATAAATTTCTCTATAGTGATCAACGTCTCTGTGACTTTTGAAGTAATTCGCAGATGTAAAAGTAGAACATTTCTATGTAGTCTTTGCCTGCATGTCTCTCTGTTTTCCTCTTCCTCTTCTCCTGTATGTTCGTGATGGTGTGCCTGTCTCCTTTCCCCTTCCGAATTCAATAATATTTATATCTCTTTTTTTATATACGTTCTCTTCCTATCCCTCTGTCTCTCCCCGTTTTCCGATGTATACTTCTAAACGTCCTGTCAGGACGTCCAGACGTATTTGTTTCTGCTGAAACAGATACAATTGTAATTTTTTTTCTTAAAATATGGTACAGTTTATCATAAAATTATATTTGTCAATTCCATGTATTAAGTCAAAAAGTTACGCAGCAGTGTGTCGTTCGTTCCCTCTCTCTTTCGTTCGTTTCCTCTTTTCGATATCAATGATGAGTCACTGAACACGATCGCAACTATTTAAAAAAAAAATAACCCAAGGGCAATTTCAATACCCTATCGGTCATCCCGATAGAAACCATGTTCGGATAATAATAATAATAATCATGTTTACCCAGGGTAGCCTCATCAGTATTCATACTGTTCTCCCTGAGGGCCTATACGGATTCGGTAATACGTCATTGTAATGTTCGCACATTTTATCAGCTGATGGACACGGCTATTGAAATTCCTTTAGGTTGGTTTTAAGAAAGTAGTTGCGATCGTAGATGTTTATGTTATCTGATTTCACGTATACCTTACTGTCTTACTGTTGCCTTGTTCGATACATGGTATGTGGTATCACGACTCAAGTGTCACTCGTTTCCTCTCTTCTTTCATGTTTGGGTGGAGTTAACCAAACATCGCTCTTTCGGTATCACCAGGGACTTGTAAATACATGACATGTCTCTGCGATTCCCTTAAAATATTGGGTACAAATGTACCCAGTACGAGGTTAATTATGTATTCAACCAACATTTGGTCATGTTCTTAGTACAAAACTTGAGTAATGAAATACATCACCCCTTTGGGGTCAAAATATAGAACATTTACTTCAAAAATTCAATTCTCTTAAAAATACTGGGTAAAAATTTGCCCAGCACGAGATTAATTATGTTTCCATCCAACTTTGGGCATTTATATTCTACGCAACTTGAGTAATATATATTGTCCAATTAGAGTCAAATAAAGAACAATTACTTAAAAATGGGCAAAATGGGTAAAATGTTAACCAGGTTGGGGGAAGAAAACAATACCCAAAGTTAATGGATACATAATTACCATCTCGCCAAATTTTTATAAAACAGGGTTGGTTTTCCTTTTACCACGTCTTCTTTCAATCAAGCAATTATTGATCAAATCTAGGTCAAGAAATTAAACATGTGGCCATGAATCCCTGAAACCGTCCCTTACGTGTGTCGCATTAGGAACTATCTGTGGGGGCGTCACGAAAGAAGAGCGTTCGATTATTTTCCCCCTTTCGTCAGCAAATCTATAATGCATTTTATGATTTTTCATTTAAAACATCATAATAGTTATGATAATATTCCGTTATTGTAGTGTGAACATTTCATTATACATGTAGTTATAAATTATAACGGTCATATGCGCGTGCACAGTGGTTTGAAAATAGTATCCTATAGCTCCCGCTGCCATTATCAGCGCACGTACAGTCCAGTTTAAAAATAATAATCTTGTCAGCATACTCAGCTTCCCACTAAAACCTGGATGACGGAAGAGAGACAACTGTACATGAAATGCCTTGCGTGACTTATCCAATATGTTTGTTTGTTTAGTCTTTTAGGCAAATTTCATAATCTGAAGACCTATTTAACACGTTTTATCACAATTAACACGATCACAACAACTTTTGAAAACTCAACCTTAGGCATTTTTAATGGCCCTGTACATATAAAACAATCACATGTCATATAACGTAATGATTTTATCTGAACAATGGTTTCTATGTTGCATACAATCATGTAAAATAAAGTATCGAAATTGCCTTTGGGTTCATTTTGCGAAAGAAGTTGCGATAGGTTTAACTTTTGTTTTATTTAGATTGATTGTTTTGGGAACATTATAGTCAAATTGTGGTTCGGGATACCATGGACCCCATACACCGTTTGGAAAAGAAAAGAAAACGGTTGACGCCCCTATCTGCCATCATCATGAACCTGCACGGTCTTGCACCTGTATACCAAAGATCAAGGGGCAGGCCTTGGGCATCAATTAATCAGGGGCGCTTCCGTCATTTCCCACCGCCAAAAGATGTCAATTTGACGGGATCATAATTGCCGTCATTTTCACATCACAAATAAACGTCCTCCTCCGCAATTAATCATTCTGCGTGGGTTCCGCCTTGAAGTTCGTTTGGTCCATTGAGAATTAAAATCATTGTGGTTTAATTACGCTCTTTAGATGTCCAATATGAGTACGATCAAACTCATTTTAAGGGGAGATCAGTCTATTTGTTCGTCTCGCTTCCTCCTCCTATCCGGTCTAAAGTTTGACGTTTTGATTAGCTCTTTCCGGATATTTGTGTAGTCAGTTTGACACCTCTTGGCAATCCGGTATCTCTTTTAAAGGTCAGGTTTAAGATCTATTATCCAAGACAGCTTTTATTAATGCGAGATTGGTAAAGTGAAAACAAATGACGCATGAGAACCCGCCCACTTCTGCACCATTGAACGATCAGAGTCCTCTTAAAACAGCTTTTAGATTTATGAGATATAAACCTTTCTATTCACTTTTCATAACGTGGAGACGTGAATATCAATGTTTGTTCTAACGAAAGAGGCTGGTGTTTGCCTTTATTAGTTCAACAGTGTACTTTTTTTTTTTTGTCAATGATATTTTATTTTCTCCATTGCTTTTCACAAACAATAACAAAATCAATACATAAAATAATCTGCATGTTAATATTATTATATAGAATATGATTTTACATTCAAATCTAAATAATACAAATGAACTTTTACTATTTACATCAAATAAAGCATGAAACATGCATGCATGAAGAAGGCATGAACATAAAAAGACATTTAAGAAAAGAAAAAAAAAAAGAAAAAAAAAAAAAAGAGAAAAAGAAATACTTACATACACACATACACACACGTGCACAGACACCCACACAAACACCCACTTAAAACATGCCTACATTTTGTGGGAATCTCGACCATTATATCAGCCATGTCCATTTCATTGCTTCTATTCGCCTTCCTTATTTTGTGTATTCTGCACGAAGCTATTCTAAATTGTCCCACTTTCTAAAATGATATGTGAGTGTACCTCGGTCCCCAGCTAATTTCTTCTCCTCCTTTCTATTTTCTAATAATCTTTTCTTAATCTCCAAATAAGTTGGTGGTTTTTGTCTATTTTTACTATCTATAAATATCATATATTTTATCAAAATTATGATATGATTTAATAACTGTTCCTTCCCTATGTTAAACTCAACTATCCCTACATGGATACCTTTCCAATTTATATTTGTAATCTCTACTAAATTAAATAAATTCCCACACTCTTCCCAAATTGGTTTTACTTTCTCACAAAGACAAAATAAATGCTCGTAAGTTTCTTCATATTTACCACAAAAAGAACATAAATTACTATTAACCATTTTAAATTTATATAAATGTAATTTAGTATATATAATATTATAAAGCATTTTAAATTGAAATTCTCTAAGCTTACTATTCAATGTGCACTTTCTAAGTCTTAAAAATATTAAATGTATATCTTTTCCATGAATATTATAAGTCTGTTCTAAATGTCGTTCTGCATATGATTTTTCTACTCTCTTATTTAATAAAAAAGCGTATATAATTTTTGAGGTTATTTGATCTAACATATATACCTTTTCAAACATAATAATATCCATATCTAATTCCCTATCTATATTTGAGTGAGTATTTTTATTTAAAAATTGTTTCCATGAAGATGTGACAGAATGACCCGATTGTGAAATTGAGGGCGTGAGTCACAATCCACACAAAAAAGGAAAGAAAAAAACTGACTTAAGTGAAATTATCAGATGAGCGGGGTAATGTGTGTATTTCTTTAAAAAAATGTCTTCATTATTCCTAATTAGTTGAAGACATATATCAAAGTTGATCATTCCGATGAACATGATAATGAGAATAACAAAACATGGGAGGGGGGGGGGGGGTTCAGCCATTTACAAATCACTGCAAAGCAATTCTGTGTTTATACACGAGTTCTTGCTTTGACTGTCATAGGTCATGTTTATGTAGGTAAGCATTTGCATTCTGAGCCCCGTTGCATACAACTTAACATTTGCTATCAACATTAACTACAATGGCAACATCACTCAACAACCAATCAAATAAAGATTTTCATGGAAGTTACCATTAATGGCAAAGTAACCATCAAATGTAAGTTTTATGCAACGAGCCCCTGCTAAATATGCCGTTGTAATCCCATTAACATTTACTTCGTGGAGTTTGAATTCGAATCTAGTCTCTCTCTGTTTCAAGCTTTCCCCCTTCTTTCGTAACTTTCCTCGTTATCTTTATACCTAGCGCCCACGCACCTGTCCACCGTTTTCATCCCTGTTCCTTTAACCCGCCCACGCACCCCACCGTTCTTCTGCGCATCATCCCTGTTCCTTTAACCCGCCCCCGCCCATCATGAAGACATCCAGCTCTCCATTTCCAGGTACTTTTGATTAAAGCCCATCCTTGAATCACGTCCGCATGAGATTGGTATACGGTTCCGCATCATCACTCATCTCCCCATCTCCCACTTTCCTGCCAGGTTCATACGACAGTTTGTAAACTAACAGTTTAGCTCTTGCTTTTAAACTGCGAGGTTTGAATACAAATTTGATTTATTCAGGGAAGCTTCTTCAACGTCAATGCTGTTCTTCCTGAGGGCCCTGCAATTATTATTACCCCAGCGACTTTCAGACACCCAATAAATAAAACCTGGGTTGAGAGTGGCAAATGTAGATATATGTCTTGTCCAGGGACGTTAGTGTCAATCTGAGATTCGAACCTTCAACCATGGGATTGAACGTCAAGTGAATGAACCACTATACCACGACATAATCTTGTACGTATGGAGAGTGCAGATGCACTCGTGGTTATAAAACTTTGAGTTTACTCGAAGTTACAGACCATGAGCGATACATTCAGGCAGCGGTGGTCTTCACTCAAAGTTATGTGCCGTGCAAACGCAATCAACTTTGGGGTATGGTATGGAATGGTATGGTATTTATTTTCCAAATCACAATATCAAAAAAGCAATACAACAAAAGAGAAAAGTACATATAAAATCAAGAATATAATTTATAGCCGATTTAGCTTTGTAATATGATAAAACTGTTTTTCCTTGAAGTTCAGAAAATTAAATGAAAAGTGAACCTACAAAAACAAAATACACAATTCTATTTATTGTTGTAAAATTGAAGACATCTAGAAACACAAAAAAACATCTAAAACTGTAATTAACCCGCCCCATCCCCTCCCAGCATCTTGTAGTTTAAAATTAATGACTGCTTGCTCGGCTCGTAGTTCAAACCTATTGAATACTCGTTGTTTCGTTCCCGGGTGAACCCTCGTCGTTTCTAGTAGATCGTTTTAAACTTCGAAATTTCGCAAACTGAAGGTTTTATCAAACTTGAGTGTTTTTTTTTCTTCTTCTTTTCATATCTATGTATTTAAAGTGTCAATTTATACAGTTTTATTGTACAAAGTATATATACATATAACTATATTGTGAACCATTTATATATGCCTGCCTTTTTTACTGTATGAAATCCAATTTATGGTTGCAATGAATGAATGATTTAAAAATAACTACGACGTTGCCGTATAAACATGGCTCCCGTCAGATGCTACCCCCTATCGCCCGCATCACTTGACTATCAACCAGCAGGCATCTATTCATGAGTCATTACTTGGGGTGGTGGTACGAGCGTGTGTTCCTTCCAGCCCCTCATCGGGAGGCAAGATGAAGAGATTGAGAGAAGTCAAATCGTCGCCGACAGATCGCGGTCAATGTAGTATCGCTCGCATGAGAGAATAAATAAAAGGTGTTAACGGCCAACCGCCAGGCCAAGCTTTGAATCGATTTTGCCAAGAATACTAACGCAGACATCTCCTCATGCCTCGTGGAAGATAGGAAGACGGGAAAGGAAGATGAGGTGCTTCATAATGCTCTTATCGATTATTTCTTTGAAATGTTCAGCAGTCAGAACCCAATCTTATGACTTTCATTTCTACAAGGCACATCTTCCTTTAAGAATACTCAATATCCCATTGTACAGATAATGCTTGGTACTAAATTTAGTATTGATGGGCTTCAAAGTTAACTTTGTAATGATTCCATCTCGCATGCATAGTATACTGCTATTGTTGTTTATGCCACACTTGATATCTTACTATTGGTAAATTATCACGACAAAGGCAATTTAGAAATTGATCTTTGAACCTGGACTAAATAAAAGAAAATACTAACATTACGCCTGAGAATGTGTTAATAATTATCACAAAGATAACAATATTGCATCTATTTTATGGTCGTGCAAAATGGTGTATGTACCAACTTTATTCAAATCATAAATTAAACTAACAAAACAAAATGAAACTAGCTATATGTATGGCAAATAAAAATACAAAAATCTTTGAATGTTGTATGTGGCTACCCAAACTATCATTATACAGTGCGTCCCAGAAAAAACGAAACCGAGAACTATCGATGTTTTATCATAACTTAATCACAATTATAATTAATAAATGACACATATCTGGAAAGCTTAGATCCTCTTCTTTCATTTGATGCAACTTATATGATTCATATTTCACGCATGAGTAATTAAAAGCAATTTGAAGAGAGGAAACTAAAAAGTCATTTGGCGGGCGGTATCTGAATTTTAAAAAGAAAATCACATTTCCAGAAAGTTCAATTTCTGCTCTTTCATATGACACCTCAATCAGGAAAAATGAGCCAGGAAAAACAAAGTTCTGTTTGTTTAAAGTAATGCTTGCATTTCCATAATTTGATCAAACGAGTTCGTTTTTACTGGCTACCTGCCGTAGCAACAACAGAGTTGACAAACGACTTAACTCCGTTTCGTTGAAGATCAGCCATGCATCAGGTCTTTCGTCTTATTTGTGCATGGCTGATCGTCAACGAAAAGGAATGTGTTCTTTCTCAGAATTACTCCCAGAAGAATGTCATCAGTTATTTCCAAAACTCATAAACTTTTATAATCTGCTTACAACTTTCCTAATCTTGATCACCCCTTCTTTTCATCATTTTCTCTTTCCATTTTAACTCATATTTGGTGTATAAACACCGAAAACCGTTATCGTGTACATTTTTCATTTAACTCAATCTCATCCCATGAGCATCTCTTTAATTTCCTGTTCTTCGGATGTATACCTTTCCGCAATTCCTCTAAATGTCCCATATCTGGATTCGTTTTCACGAAAGAGTGTAATCAATAAACGTTTAACTCAGGCTACCACATGGTGTTACCGAAAACTTTCAGTTGAGATAAAGAAATGCATTGATTCTGCGATAACACAATCGAAGCCCCCACAGACCACCCCCCCCCCCCCCCACTAGAACGCCAATGTCCCTAGAGATGATATCAAGTTAAATATTCTCCTTTTGAGTGGAGGAAGATATTGTGATCATCTCCAATTACAGAAATGGGACTACAAAACCCTAGAGAATGTATAAAAGCTAGTAAAAAAAGAAAAAGAAAATGGGAAGTTTAGAAGAAAGAGATATATTTTGAGCGGAGGGAGGGGGAGGGGTGGGTGGTCTGCTTTGGAGAATAGAACGACTACTAAACTATATTACGATAACACAATCGAACCCCCTCCTCCTCCACCCGTACGCCAATGACCCTAGAGATTGGTAAGAATATTGGAATTTGAACTGATGTAATATTTGCTGGCGTTTGAATCTATATATAAATACTCCTTTGCAGAATATACATTCTCTCGAGATAACATCAATACATCTTACATTTCCCCTTGGGTTTGCAAATGATGTTAACTGATCGTTGTTGTTTAAATAAGGTGAGAAAACCCATTTGTATTTAGATTGTCATCGGTTAAAGGCCCGGTCACACCTAACCCTTAAAGGTAATACAAAGTTTTGGTATGGGGTCATGAATGAAGCATATGCGATCCTACAATATTCAGTGATCGTTGTCGCGGTTGAAATCGAAGCTAAAGTTATGAAATTTGAAATAATGAACTCTTTATGTTGTATAGCTCTCTCTCAAGGTCAAGATATTAATTTAGCTATAAAACAATATTTCTTGACTAAAATCGACCAAATAGCTCTTCCCGCTTCGAAAATGATATATATCACAACTACATATTCTGAGATTTTCATGGTCGCAGCTACCATTGTACGGCCATAGGCGCTATTTGAAATTTATCAAAATTTACCGGGAGCACCGGTAAATTTGTATATTCACTTTTTCTCGAAAGCAGAAGTGTTTTAGGGGCTAAGTTTTCTAGTGCTTATATTACATCCACAGGGGCATCTAAATATATCAAAATTGAAAAGAATCGCTATCCACCCAATTTTCAAAATTTCCCAAAACTTTGTAATACCTTTAAATATTTAAACATTTAAATGTTATCTTTTGCTTGCCACAAACGCAAATATGCAGGTACATGAGATGTAATTAAACAAGCAAAAACATAGTCCAGCTCTTCAAAGCTTGTTTTTTAAAAGGGAGAGATAAGGAAAGTTTTAAAAGTCTTCTGGTATCAAAACAATGAAGCACAGTACAAAAGAACTTCCCTGATAACAGTAACCTTAACTGAGGCTGATCCATAAATCCTAGAGGCTTATTTACAAAATTGTTTAGTTTTCCGGACACTTAACCCTAAAAAGGCGAGAGTTATAGTTTAAAGCTAAAGTATGAATTTATTTATTTACTGTATGTAGGGTCAACCTTTAATCATTAATGCATTTATATTTATCGTTAGCGTAAAAGTGGAACAGCAGCTCAAAGTCAGGTACTTCGTAGCTGCCGTTTTCTTTTCATCGTTGCTTCCTTAAAATCACGCACGCAACCTTGTGAAATCTTCCTTTTGTTATTCCAAATGAAAGGAAATGCTTCATTTTGCATTCTCACAGCGCCCATAGTAGGCATCACGATCTGAGTTTTGTTTCTTTCTCTCTCTCTCTCTCTCTCTCTCTCTCTCTCTCTCTTGAATCATGGTTTTTAGCAAAATGTCCTTCACATTAGCTCAAGGGCATTCCCTTCTCCAGCATCTAAGTGGTCACCGACGACTTGGATTTTCTCAACCGGCTATATACCGTATGAAATAAATTAAAACAAAATTATTGCACATATTCACTCTAATGGTTTTAAAATTATCGAAACTGTGGAAACAGTCAATTCTTTTCTGTTTCTACGCTCCTCATAACTATTCCGTATTCCACATTAGACACTTATCTATTACAACATTCACGTTAAAAGCATGTTGATAATACATTGCTCCTAATATATGGCTCCCATTGAGCGCGGTGGTTTGGATCTGCACCCATCTTCGTCCCAAAAAGAACCTTCCCCGTATTCTCCATGTTAATCCTCCCTATTAGTCTGTAGCTTTAATGTGCTATTCACGGTAGATGTAATGTAATTGCCTTAATTTGAATTTGTAATGTTTTGTCCTAAAATTCATTGTATTCTATTGTATTTATATGTATTGACTAGATGTATCTGTGTAATATGTATTTTGAATTAATTGTAGGTTGATTAGTATATAGTATGTAAATATGATATTGAATGTATTAATTATCTAAGTATTGCCAACTTTGTAAAGCGCTTAGAAACATTGTAATAAGCGCTATAGAAATATAATGTATTATTATTATTATTATTATTCAGGTATAGAGAGACGGACCCTATCACAGTTTATAAATATCGAAATGACGAAATTACGATTGAACGCTATGGGAAGGCCTATAATATGATGTAATAACTAGGACATGAACTACTCCAGCATTTTAGGAAAGTTTTGCTTCACTCCGTTCACCACAAGGCAAAGTGTATTTCTGAATTTTTAAATAGTTTTGTATTTATTAAAATCGATTGATAAGGATAAATTGAGTACTTTTTAAAACAATCGGGCAACTTCTTGTTTCCTTCGTATTGTCTTCATGAGGCGAAAATTGGCCGATGGTATCAATGATTACACGAAGTAAAGACGGAGATGACACGATTTGACTAGATGCCCTCAAGATGGCCTTACGAATTAAGGGCAACATGGACACACGAATTCAACACAAAAACGAATCTTTGCAAGGTCTTCGGGCAATTTTTTGGCATGCCAAAGATATTGGCAAACGCTCACGAAGTTGCTGCCGGAGCCTGAGAAAGTCAACCGGTGGTCTTACGATGGCTTAAGATGCCTTCACGAATGGTCCGATGTCTTTACGACCAGAGCCGAATTTGAACATTTTCTTTTAAATCGTGTGTCCAGTCTGATGTTAATTTTAGGACAGTGTGACGCGGGCATATAGGAAGACATTATTCTGCATTTGCCATGGAGGGACAGGGGGAGATAAATAAATAAATAGAGAAGGGGGAAGAGAGTGAGAGAAGAGAGGGGGGGGGGGGCGGGGTAGTGAAGGATGAAGAAGGAAGAAAGACTACTTTATGGGAGAAAAAAGAAAATTAGTGACTATCAGAGCAGAACAAAAGAGACAGAAATCGACCGAAATTGGCAGATACCTACTCAAGAAGAGAGATGGGAAGGACAGTGAAGGAGAGACAGCCGAAGAGTTGGAAGGAGAGAGAGAGAGAGAGAGAGAGAGAGAGAGAGAGAGAGGGAGGGAGAGAGAGAGAGAGAGAGGGAGAGAGAGAGAGAGAGAGGGAGAGAGAGAGAGAGGGGGAGAGAGAGGGGGAGAGAGGGGGGGGGAGAAGGGGTGGGCAGGCATGAATTTGAATCTTCCTCTGAAGTTTATAAACTCACAATTTTATCATAGCTTTTCACCTCCAGGAGTAGAGGTTGGTTCATCAATACACAGGCGCAAATGGCAAAAGGAAAATGACCATCGTCAATTCATCTTTACTTCAAATGCGTAAAATACACAAGTGATTGTGCCATATAAATCATAATAATTTATCTAAAAATATATAAAGTTATGTAAATACTGTTGAGAAAAACAAAGGGTGTTGTATAATCTAATAATATTCAAGCAGTCTGTATAGCAGCTAAAACATGCACATGATGTACACGTATACAAGAAGATTAACTTAATTGTCCACAGTTCCCATAAAATTGGCATATCGAACCCCGGGGGAGGAGGGGGGGGGGGGGGGGGGGTGGGCTGGATGCTGCATCCAAGAATACAGAACTTGAATAATCATCTCCCTCGTTCCCTCCCTTCACACACACACCCTACTCATTTCTACCAGTTTCCACCCACACGAGAAAGTATAATCATGATCTCGATCGGGAATAAAGCGGCTCACAATATCAACAAACGCAACAGGCACGATGGCGGTTTAGTTTGGACCAAGCCCGCAATTGATGCAGTAGCTTTACTATTAGAAGCAACAAAATACCAAAACAAACTATCGCTTTCCATTGCTCAATCATCCTTATTTCCTGCGCTAACAATGACAACTTCGCTTTTTTTCCTTTCCCTTTTCGTCTCAGAAACCTTCTCCTTTCATTTTTCTTGCCTCCGTAAACAATCCCTTCCTTGACGTCAAAAGTTTGATATGAGCAATCGAAAGCGTGGCGTGCAGAATGTCCGCAAGAAGGGAAAAAGGCCGGTTAACATTTGGACATAGTTTTGTACATCGGGCATTTTGCGCTGATGAGTCGGCGTACAATGGTGGTTCTGACAGTGCAAACGTACTACAGAATGGTGTGTGAATGCAACACAATGGCAACTGATATAACTGGCAGAACCATAATATTGCAGCAGTGGAAATGATATTTTTTTCAATCTACTTTAGGGATCATATCAGCAAATAGTATTTGCAATCACTCGCATGGACATCATTCTCAAGCGTTCAACAATTTTTTTCCAAGAAGCCTTTCATCCTGAGCGTAATGATAATAATATTCGGTTCTTGTATAGCGTATATCACATCCATTACGGTGCTCTAGCATTTCAAGGAATTCATTTCTGCCAGGTCCCCAATTACCTCACCTGGGTCGAGTGTGGCAAATGTAGATTAATGTATTGCCAAAGGACATTGCCGCGGTGGGACTCGAACCGCGGACCTTGTGATCCACAGTTCGGTGACATGTTCACTCGACCACGACAAATTGAAAGCATATGGGCGTTACTAATAGTTTCCTCCCAAAGAACAATACATCACCAAGTGCGATTACTGAGGAAGTCCTGAGATGGACAAATACTGGATTTTATATATTTTTACCAATTGATAAAGAAGTGAAACATTTGAAATATTTCTCCTAATTTTTGTCTCCATCCATTTTAAAGACCGTCAATACTACTGGGCCAGAAGGGATTATACCACACAGCGAGGTCACTGACATGTGGCTATCTCATTAACTCAGCTCTCAACTAACATAAGAAAGAGAGGATCATGGGGGACCTACAGGCACCGATAGGGGAAG
Source organism: Strongylocentrotus droebachiensis (assembly GCA_035222895.1). Lineage (NCBI taxonomy): Eukaryota > Metazoa > Echinodermata > Echinoidea > Camarodonta > Strongylocentrotidae > Strongylocentrotus > Strongylocentrotus droebachiensis. The sequence continues at coordinate 157,946 of JAVYIG010001105.1, forward strand.
TTTTCTATATAGAGGGAGCAAATAGCTACAGGTAGGACAGTGGGGCTTTAAAAGGTACCTCATGAGGAGGTGCTACTAAAGAAAAAAAAGACTTAAGTGGAATTGATCTTATTTATTCCAAAAATATGCAAATGTAATCATTAAAAACATCCAACTTTTCTCACTTTGTCTTCTCTAATAAACGTGTAAGAATATCAACACGTGTTAATGCGTAATAATATCACACCAACTTATGATTCTGTTTATATTCCTAAATACGATTATACACAATATTCATAAAAAGCCAGAATAAGTCGTTTTAACTAATCTTCAGGATTTAGGGAAGAGTTATTTTGTTTTAAATCTGGTCCTTGTTTGTCCTGCAAACATAAAAAGCAATTACTTCCATTTTAGTTCATGTTGCCTCAATGTAGCGTATGATATACCTCCATCTGTTGGCAGGTTTTGTTATAAAGTAGTGAAATCCTTGCTTCTGATTGGTTATCAGCAGATTTGTCACTGGTTTTGTCACTGGATTTTGTCATAGAAAAAAGATTTTGTGTAACGGCTCCCTGGTCATGCGATTGCATTGTGAAAGAAACTGTCAAGAAGGTATTGTAATATTTTGATCATGTAGCACGCACGTACTTGTGAGGTTTTGAAATCATAAACATGAGAAGAAATTGGCACTGTTTTGCTGCAGGTCACATACACTGTACACAGAAATATGTGAACGGGACTACACAATCAAGTTGCATGAAAGCTGTGGTCCGCAACATTTCGATGTCGTTTGTCATATTTCGAATATGAGGGAATTTGACGAGCCATCCTTTTCAAAAGATTTTTTTCTATGATACTTTACGACACCAGCATAAACAGAATGATAAAAGCTCACAATGAATTATTTCCATCTTTCTCAGATTTCCCAGATTTTTACAGTGACAGCGTTTATAACTGTAGACGATGGAGGAAATATAAACACACCGTGCACCTCTTGCGGATTTAGGCGGGGAGGGTTGGGGGGTGAGGGGGGGGGGGGGGGGGGTTGGAAACAGACACTTTCCCCCTCTTTTGAAACCCAAGCGGCATACCAAAGAAGTCGAAAGATGTACCTTTAGAGGGCAACCTGACCCCTATCAATGAAAGCAGTGGATGCATGAAAAATGCAATCATAATATCACATCAGTATCCATGAGGTATCTCAAATCGACAATATTGAAATTCAATAATATGTGAGAACACCCTTCTCACTCTTTTGAATTCCTCATCTGAATCAGAGACACGTTTTCAATCAAATATCTAGGGCACATATGATTTCAAGGTAGAATAATGAATTAGATCGATAACAATTTATAGTGCCAGCATATCATGGAAAATTGTTCGCCAGGGATATTCTATCCTATATAGGATAATATAATAAGTCATAAACGTATTTACTATTAACTGTTATGTTTGTATAGGTTTGTATGCTTGATTTATTTAGAAAACACACCCTTAATTTTTCTAATTAAAAAAAATTGCTTTAATTAAAGACAGCACAGTTGTAAGATTTTTGTATTTGTTGATAGATCTATCAAATTCATTTCCTCTTGTAGAATGAAAATATCATATCAACTTTTGCTTTGCCAAGCTTGGATTGCCCTACGATTTGAAAAAACATGATAATCTAAACGATTAGAAATTATGAGAGGTAACGAAAAACCCATCGTGTCATGAATTTAAACTTTAACATCATAATCGTATTTTACGAGCTACCATAATTGCTGACGTTGAACAGTAGGGATTAGCGATCAAGTGAACCGTTACTCAAAACTTCACGCACTGTGGTCATGTTACGTTTGGCTGTATAATAACGTAATTTCGAGTTTCAAAATAAGCACGTTTCCAAATATAGGTCACTCCATTTCGTCTCATACACGACATCAGCAAGGCTTAAGATAAATAAACGTGGTCATTTGTATCGTGTGTGAGACGCTTCATAAAGATAGACACGTAAATAAGGTTTGTGTTTGCTTTGATATATTGTTTTCTGAATATTTCATGGCATCTATAATTACAATAATCGTGCAGGTTGACTGCAGAGTAGACTTTGGGTTCGTTAAAAACTTTTGGTTTGTACCTATATTTGTGAGATACACAGCGGCTCCAACCGAGAAACCGTCTTCACTTTTTCAAAACGTGGATTCCGATGCTATATTTTATGCTGAAAACGATAGCATTGACTGATTAATAAAATGTGGTCAAAGTGATCAGATTATATGTTTAAGGGGCCTGTCGATCATCGTTTTTTATGTAATTCGAAACAATTTGGCTGAAAGTGTTCGTTTGGAGAAAACTATAAACAATGCAATAAAATATGGTGAGGGTCAAAACCCACAGAAGAACACAGGGGCCCTTTAGTTGCTCCAAAAAGGCCTAGAGGGTCATCTAATCACGACAGTCAAGAAGTCTGCTTTAAACCATACATGGACCTACTACCTCATAGTAGGTCCATGTTTAAACTACCCCTAGCACAATAATCTAAAGATAGCTACCCATCCAAAATTCAACCCAATTAGTATTCAGAAAAAATACCTGAGGGTAGCTAAGTTTGAGGGCGGTTGTCCGGGAGATTGTTGTCCTGTGGAAACTTGTCCTTGAACTTTGTAAATTTTAATAAATTAATTAAAGTTGTAATCAAGAATTTAATCTTATCGTTTACATATTGTAATATCTCATACTTTTTCTGGATCATATCGTAGAACAGAGTGGTGCACACTTTTGTGTACGTGTGCACGTTGACTACATTCGTGACAACTGCCTGAACATTTTTCGCACGTAAAAAAGTATTTAGTCTTCATTCTTTCTTTTATGCCCAACTCTTTTAAAGGGAGTGTAGCATGACGAGACCGAGACTACGTGTCTTTCCCGTAACCTGACTCGGGGCCAATCGGGCATCCATCAGAGGTTTAAAAGGGCATTTATAAAAAGGGAAAGGGGCACTTATAGGAACGAAAATGGGGCACTTATCTGAAATAAAAGGGGGCTATTTTGGAGTACTCAAAAAGGTGGGGCGCTCCGGCTCAAACAAAACACACTCACCCCTCCAAAAATTGAGTTGCAAGACGTGTCTCACAAACTCATGAAATGTTCATGTGTGTTATGGAGGAGCATAACTATAACATACACTTTAGTCTTCACCTCGATCAGTCGACATAAGATATCGCAATAGTTTGGTAAACCAAGCAATAAGCCTTACATAATGCATGAAAGAAAAACTGAAGAGAAGGGATATACTGATCAATAAAGTATTTTGTTTGTTAAAAAAAAACAGAATAGAAATAAGAACGCAAACTGACGGTTGTTTTGTATAGCAAATTCTTATATCAAAATATGAATTCATTCATTAGGCAGAAGAAAGTGCCAGCTTATGGCTTACTTAGCGAAAATGCATGTATATTTATAGCGAACCACCTCATTGATCAGACATACAAGATGAAAATGCCTTAACCTCTTGGCTATAATATGAGAACGAAGTGGTGCCTATGGAGATCGGGCAATTGAGTAGTCAAGGAGTCAGGCAAGTTAATATATATAATGTTAAGCTTCATGATAATAATAATAATAATGATGATACTACTACTACTACTACTACTACTACTACTACTACTACTACTACTACTGCTACTACTACTACTCCTTATACTAGGTCTAGTACTACTATACTATTAATACAACTACTACTACTACTACTACTACTACTACTACTACTACTTCTACTACTACTACTTCTACTACTACTACTACTACTACTACTACTACTACTACTCCTTATATTAGGTCTAGTACTACTATACTATTAATACAACTGCTACTACTACTACTACTACTACTACTATTACTACTTCTAATACTACTACTACTTATACTACTACTACTACTACTACTACTACTACTAATACTACTACTACTTCTACTACTACTAATACCATTGATGGTAATAATTTAATTTACCAAGGGAAGCTTCATCAGCATGAAATGCTGTTCGTCCTTCTTACAGCCCTGCAATTACCACAGCAGTAACCAGATATCAATAACACCTGGGTGGAGAATGACGAATACGGATTAATGACTTGCCAATCGACGTTAGCGCCGCGGATGAGATTCGAACCTTCAACCCTAAAATTGCGATTGAAATCCATACTGTCCTTTCGTTTGACAGTCCAACTTAAAAAATAAAAAAGTTGCTTCTTTAGAGGTCCCGGCCTATCATGTATTCTCTATTTAGTGATTTGCACTTGAACTTTTTATGATGCCAGATAAATTGAATTGAATTGAATAAAAAAATAAAAAATAAGTAAATAAATTACTGAATAGATCAATATAAATAAATAAAATAAAATAAATAAATAAATAAATACTTAAATATATTAACTAATTTATTCATAAATGAGTGGATAATTGATAGCTTGATTAACTGACTGCTTGATTACAGTAATTGATTGATGGAATGAATAATTGTTTGCCTCACTTATAAAGAGAGATTCTATCCATAGCAACATAATATATTTCAATGAATGAAAAGGCAACCCCCTCCTTTATGAAACCAGTTTTCTTGTTCGGAAGCGTAGTTGGTGCTTGCGTAATAATTAAATCGACGAAGGGATAAACCGGTTGATTGATCAGTTGATAGATTGGTTGCCTCCTGGATTGCAAAGTAATTTATAGATTGACTTATGAATTGATTGGTTGATTAGGAATTAGCTGATTGGATCACTTTGGCGGATGGATTGGGTCGACTCGTTTATCAAAATAATGATAAAGTGGTATGGTGGTTCATTCACTTGACTCTCAATCCAAGGGTTGAGAGTTCGAATCCCATGATATTAGTGTTCAGTGGAAAGATGTTAATCCAAATTTGTCACTCTTCACCCAAGTTTAAATGGTTACCTGGCTGAGGTATTGTTATCTATAGGTCCTCAGGAAAAACATCATTGATGTTGATGAGGCTTCCCTGTTTGAACAATATCAGTTTGTTTCTATTATCATTTTGTAGTCTGTTGATATTTTCGCTAGAAGTATCACTTTTTCATATTCTGAGATGATATCTGAACATCTGACAAATTACTAGTGTTTAATCGAAAGGTAACACTTATAGCTATGAAGTAGGACATAGTGGTACAAAGTATCAAAATACCTTTTTCGTAATGAAATCAAATTTAATGCATAAATCTGTTTAAGTGCCTCGTTCAATTTTTCTCATTCACCTATTATGAATACTTTCATTTCAATAGTCAAAATGCGAATGGCATACATTATTGTTGCTAGCTCGTCATACCTAACAACACGTAATGGATGTAATTCTTATTCTGACTATTGAAGTACAATTATTCGTAACAGGTGAATACAATAATGTGTAACTAGGCACTTTAAAAAGATTTTATGCATTAAATTTGATTTCTTTACGAAAATGACCTATCAATAATGATAGCGGAGTCTTATATACCGGTGTTTTGGCTCAGTCAGTAGAGCGTCCACATCACAACCGGGAGGTCGTGGGCTCGAACCCCGGCCGCGTCATACCAAAAGACGTTAAAAGACGAGAATTGCTGCTACCTTTTTTGGCGTTCAACAATAAGGGATAGAGCAACGTCGATCTGGCGCTGCTCAGTGGCTGCCGGGCTCACGATCGATTGGGCAAAAAAAAAAAAAAAAAAAAAAAAATCCATTTTCGGTTAACTAAATAAAATTTGGAGTGGACTTTAAAAGATTATAGAGCGCTCATGTCAGGCACATTGCCACTCCTGGCGCTCAATTATCATTACCCATTATCACACCTGGGTGAAGTTAGGCAAATGTAAATTAATGTCTTGTCAAAGGACCTTAATGTTACGACAGGGATTCGACCCCGTACCATGTGTCCACTGGACAATAACACAGCCATTACCTTAAAGGTATTAGGTGACTTTGCCTCTGATTCTAAACAAAATCCTGGATTTAGCTCATGCTGCAATCATAATTATAAACCCTTAGGTCAGAAATGAATCCCATGACTTCATTTTGAAACGTTTTTGTTGGATTTGTCTCATAAGAGAAGTTAACCACTAACTCCCTGCTCCCGCACAGTGTTGAGTGCATGGGTCACTGGCTTCACCGGCCGAGCAGGTAGATCTATTATGTTAATGGTAAATTCCGACAACAATATACAAACAGTCAAAACCAGTATAATACCAGAAGAAAGCTAACGGTTAGTATATCCATTAGCCACTCACCCCAAATCCGCCTGACCACAATGGAACGAGTAAGTGCATGTACACATAATATTTTATTCCATTTGTATACGACATACTTTGTAAAACAATATTTATATTATTCATGTGTTATGTTATCGATCTTGTGTTATATTGTTATATTTTATGTAATCATGCTTGATACATTATGTTTTACTTGTTATTATTTTTGTTGTTAATAAACTCAAACTCAACTCAACTCAACTCAACTTAGAAGCGCAATGTTTAGGTCTTCAATATTACACCATATCACAGACACTGATAACACGTAGGGCCATGCATCTCAGATTTGTAAAACTGGAAACATTGTTAAACAATGCCTTTAAAAAGGGGCATTTATTCAGCTTAGAATCGAAGCTGACCGATGTATTGATTGTAACAAATTTTCCCTAATTACTAATGTCCTTTAAGTTTAAAAACATAGGTCTAACCTTGAATTTGATTGTAATCGTCTATGGATTATACTGGTTAATGATAACTTTCAGGATACTATGAACCATCTCCATCAAACATGTAAAAAAAACTCCTACATTACGATCTATAAGGAAATGTCCTGGGGAGAGTTTCACAAAGACTAAGGTCGACTTTAAGTTGGACTTAACTATGGCAGGACGTTCATGCCACTGTTTGCTCTCACCATGTACTGGCATTGGTCTCTCAAGGGATGTACAAATCATGGTCACAATCTACAGAATTTACATTTTTTTTATAATTTCAATATTCATTATTGAAGGAAAAAATATTATCTTAAGATCATAGTGGTGAGAGGAACCAGTGGCATGTTTGGCCTGCCATAGTTAAGTCCAACTTAAAGTCGATCTTATTCTTTGTGAAACACCCCTCCCCCTGAACTGATAGGTAATGTCTCGCTGATGAAATTAAATAAATTCTGAAGTTGTTTATGAATCTACAAAACCTTACAAGAACAGAACTTTTGAATTCATCATCATATTTTTCTCAAGCTTTGACTCACTGCTTTTTCTATCATTTCCGCCTTTTGCCTTAATTGAAATGCAATTGAACAGTTATTGATTGATCTGTTCATTTATTTGTTAATCAATTCAAACGGGTGAAACAAATTCAATTACTAACATTGCAGAATGGGTGTCATTGCATTGTGTAATACGTTTGCCTACCAGTCAATTAATCATGGATGATACGCATCATCATTGTGTATACTTTTAAAACATATATATATATATATATATATATATATATAGTGGCAATTAAACTATTGGAGTAGCGATATGATCGCATCATCTCTGCGATCCCATAGATAGACGGATGCACGTTTAATTGTTGCACCTTTTGACATGTAATCAGTTTTACTATCGATTTAGATTTGATTAAAAACACGAAGCGTAGCGCAAAGTGCATTGCCTAGTGAAGTGGATAGTTGAATGATGAGGACCAATTTATTGACAATCAACGTCGAGAATAATTGGTGGTACTATCGGGAAATGGGGGGGGGGGGGGCTGCATCCACCCTCTCCCAAATATGAAATTCGTAATATTCAGCAATCAACTGTTTATCAAGACCTAGTATTCGTGCAGCTTATAATGCCAGTAATTTCCAGGTAATAATATAAATCATAATTCAGTGACTACATATACTCCATTGACTAAAGATTAATATATACTCTTAACGTTATATAATTGTACATAACGCTTCATCACCGGATTTTCGGAAAGTTTAAAAAGAATATTTACTTGCTAAGTAACAAGAATATTGCATAGATACTGTCTTGTAACGTGTGATTCGTATTGATGGGGTATAAAGTAATGTCTGTTTGAAGAAAACAAAATCTATGACCACACAGAATTGAGTGTAAAAACTGGGAAATTGACCATCGAGTCATTTTAATACACCTCATCCCTTGGTGTGTATATGAACGTGTGCCATCCTGAGAACACTCACTTTATCATACCTATGCACGTCCAAATCACCCAAGGTAGTCAACATTGGAATAACAAATGCATGCGTATAGCAATTGCGAATATGGGTTTGAACAATGGTAAGTTGAACAGTGAAGCCGAATATTGAATACAAAATATAAAACCTGTAAGCACACGAAGGCGAATGTGCCTTTTATTAGGTGATACGTAACGAAGTCTACGTATCACCTATTGATTTCGTCAAGATTGTTATTTATTTATTATTTATTATTCTTCCTCGAATTTGTTCGCAGGATATCTCAAGACTGAATAAAGCCATTGTTATGAATCTTTCAATGATGATAGATCTTAGTCTAACTTAGAACTGCGTGACTTTTCAAAGACTCAAAATCATCATGACGTCATCTAGGCGCCATTTTGTGAAAATCAACTAATGATCATATCTTCATAACGGATAGTAATTTTTCATTCATATTTATCATGAATATGATCAATATCCGTCTGGTCAATTTCAGGTCAAAAAATGCGCGCAAAAATGCGCGTACGCTTTTGTCTGCGCGTTTACGCGCGCGAATTTTTTTAAAATGCTCCAAATCATCCCAAATTTTTTTTACATACGTTTCAGGCCATATGGAGCATTTGATAAAAAAATTACGCACACGCCCATGCGCGCGCGTTTTCGCGCGTACTGGCATTTTGCAACATAGAATCGCCGATTTTTTTCTGTCATCATATTTGGTACATTTTTCCAAGCATTTTGATAATTTGTTCACCTTTTATTAAAGCAATGAGCGTCCGTCAAAGTTGACAGCACGCGCGGATTTGCGTTATCTTTATCCACAATACATTGGCAAAAACATGCCTATATAAAATTAATTGTAACTCTTTATAATAGATAAAAACTCCTAATATTTTTTCATATTTGGATAGATTATGAGTCGGAGATATGATTTCATGTCTCATTTGATCCACAATTAACTTATGACGTCATCATAATGGCCTCCAAACTCAAAATTTCAATTTGCATATTATGACGTCAGCATATTTTTGGAAAATTGATTGTATCTCTGTAAATATCGATCAATTTTATTTCAAATTTTGATATGTTCTAGCTGAGACAATTTTCTACAAATCCAGTATTCACAATTTTTATTTTTGACAAAAGTATCATGGTGTTTTTTTGCGATTAAAGGAGGCATGTCAATTTTTCACATTTTGCGTGTATTCTCTATGGGACATGACTTTTTCTCAAAACTGGATTCTACACTCCTGTCTTTCGCGAGCAAAATCTCCGTTGTTTTAGCTTCATTTTCGCTGAGCTTCGAATATGTTGTAGCTGAGACAATGAGCTATCACAAGTGTGCCCTTTATTTTTCGATTAGATGCCGGGATCATGCTCATATTTCACTTGCAAAGTAGGATTTCAGAATTCCATTTCCCGTTTACGTGTAATCGCTATGGGAGATGTTTTGGTATATCGGTAACGCACTTGACTTCCAACCTCGAGATCCCTGGTTCGAGTCCGGGTGTCTCCAACAATTTTTTGCTTCACTTTTTTTTCCTTTTAACCTTCACTGTACCATCTCCTTTGATTATTTAAACACGTAGAATCGCAAATAATGTCATAAATAACCCTTTTTACTTTATTATTACCCTATTTTCACTTAATCCATTACTTTTTGCGTGTAATCCCTATGGGAGATGACTTTTTCTCAAATCTGGAGTCTACATTCCTGTCTTTTGCGAGCAATATCGCCGTTATTTCTGCTTGGATTTTGTTGATTTTTGAGTATGTTGTAGCTGAGACTATATGCTATCTAAATCAACCCTCATTTTTTCAATAAGATGTCATGATCGCGCTCATGATCATGATCATCATGATCATCATTATCGTAATGATGATAATCATTTATCAATTACATTTTCATTTCTTTGAATAAGATAAAATCGTCAAAAGGTGTTCTTCATGATGTAAATAAGAGTCAAATGTGTAACTGGTTACTGCACAGGGTCAAAGGTCATATATTGTTTCAATCTATCTTCCCTAGATTCATGATGATCAAGGAGACACAATTTAATCTTGACATATGAATAGATCATAATGGGAGAAGCATATAAATGGGAGAAGCATTTTACAAAATAATATATTGTGTAATGCATTATTCGTTATGTAAACCATTATCATACGTATCACCTAATTCGTCTAAGTGACGAATTAAAGTCTAGTTATTATTTATTATTCTTCCTCGAATTTGTTCGCAGGATATCTCAAGACTGAATGAAGCCATTGTTATGAATCTTTCAATGATGATAGATCTTAGTCTAACTTAGAACTGCGTGAATTTTCAAAGACTCAAAAATATAGTGACGTCATCCAGGCGCCATTTTGTGAAAATCAACTAATGATCATATCTTCATAACGAATAGTAATTTTTCATTCATATTTATCATGATTTAGATCAATATCCGTCCGGTCAATTTAAGGTCAATAAACGTGCGTAAATGCGCGCGTGCGCGCTCGTCCGCACGTTTACGCGCGCGCAAAAATTAAAAATGCTCTAAATCATCCCAAATTTTTTTTGCATACGTTTCAGGCCATATAGAGCATTTGTTAAAAAAATTACGCACACGCACATGCGCGCGCGTTTTCAAGCGTACTGGCATTTTGCAACATAGAATCGCCGATTTTTTTCTGTCATCATATTCGGTACATTTTTCCAAGCATTTTGATAATTTGTTCACCTTTTATTAACACAATGAGCGTCCGTCAAAGTTGACAGCACGCGCAGATTTGCTTTATCTTTATCCACAATACATGGGCAAAAACATGCCTATATAAAATTAATTGTAACTCTTTAGAATAGATAGAAACTCCTAATATTTTTTCATATTTTGATAGATTATGAGTCGGAGATATGATTTCATGTCTCATTTTATCCTCAATTTACTCATGACGTCATCATAATGGCCTCCAAACTCAAAATTTCAATTTGCATATTATGACGTCAGCATATTTTTGGAAAATTGATTGTATCTCTGTAAATATTGATCAATTTTCTTTTTGATTTTGATATGTTCTAGCTGAGACAATTTTCTACAAATGTAGTATTCACAATTTTTATTTTTGACAAAAGTATCATGGTGTATTTTTGCGATTAAAGGAGGCATGTCAATTTTTCGCATTTTGCGTGTATTCTCTATGGGACATGACTTTTTCTCAAAACTGGATTCTACATTCCTGTCTTTCGCGAGCAAAATCTCCGTTGTTTTAGCTTCGTTTTCGCTGAGCTTCGGATATGTTGTAGCTGAGCAATGAGCTATCAAAAGTGTGTCTTTTATTTTTCGATTAGATGCCGGGATCATGCTCATATTTCACTTGCAAAGTAGGATTTCTGAATTCCATTTCCCGTTTACGTGTAATCGCTATGGGAGATGTTTTGGTATATCAGTAACGCACTTGACTTCCAACCTCGAGATCCCTGGTTCGAGTCCGGGTGTCTCCAACACTTTTTTTTTTCACTTTTTTTTCCTTTTGACCTTCACTGTACCATCTCCTTTGATTATTTAAACACGTAGATTCGCAAATAATGTCATAAATAACCCTTTTTACTTTATTATTACCCTATTTTCACTTAATCCATTACTTTTTGCGTGTAATCCCTATGGGAGATGACTTTTTCTAAAATCTGGAGTCTACATTCCTGTCTTTTGCGAGCAATATCGCCGTTATTTCGGCTTGGATTTTGTTGATTTTTGAGTATGTTGTAGCTGAGACTATATGCTATCTAAATCAACCCTCATTTTTTCAATAAGATGTCATGATCGCGCTCATGATCGTGATCATGATCATCATGATCATCATTATCATAATGATGATAATAATTTATCAATTACATTTTCATTTCTTTGAATAAGATAAAATCGTCAAAAGGTGATCTTCATGATGTAAATTAGAGTCAAATGTGTAACTGGTTACTGCACAGGTTCAAAGGTCATATATTGTTTCAATCTATCTTCCCTAGATCCATGATGATCAAGGAGACACAATTTAATCTTGACATATGAATAGATCATAATGGGAGAAGCATATGAATGGGAGAAGCATTTTACAAAATAATATATCGTGTAATGCATTATTTGTTATGTAAACCATTATCATACGTATCACCTAATTCGTCTAAGTGACGAATTAAAGTCTAGTTAGGTGATACGTAACGAAGTCAACGTATCACCTTTTGATTTCGTCAAGATTTTTCTTTATTATTATTATTATTATTTATTCTTCCTCGAATTTGTTCGCAGGATATCTCAAGACTGAATAAAGCCATAATCATGAATCTTTCAATGATGATAGATCTTAGTCTAACTTAGAACTGCGTGACTTTTCAAAGACTCAAAGTCATCGTGACGTCATCCAGACGCCATTTTGTGAAAATCAACTTATGATCATATCTTCATCAAGGAAAGCCATTTTTCATTCATATTTGTCATGATCAAGGTCAATATTTGTCGGGTCAATTTCAGATCAATAAATGCGCGCAAAAATGCGCGTACGCGTAGGTGCGCGCGTTAATGCGCGCGTAAAATTTAAAATTGCTCAAAATCGTCTTAAATTTTTTTTGCATACGTTTCAGGCCATTATAAGCATTTCATAAAAAATCGCGCAAAACACGCATTTTTGGACGTTTTCGTTCGTCACGGCCGAACGAAAAATAATTCCTCCGCAAAAACTTTTGACAGGATATTCCTCATAATTTTCCGAACAATTTGATACCAAGTTTATCTCTTTATCACTATTAATAACGGAATGAGCGTCCGTTCAAGATAACCGTCCGCACGCGCGATTTTTGTAATACATAGCACATACGGGCAAAAACATGCCCATAAAAAGTCCAATGATATGAATAAGGACTGCCTATTTTTTTTTCATATTTAGATAGAGTATGAGTCGAAGGTATGATTTCATATCTCATTTGGCCATTAAGTACATCTTGACGTCATCATAATGGCCTTGGAAGTCAAAAATACAAAAATGCATATTATGACGTCATTATGTTTATGGAAAATTTAGTGTATTTCTCTTAATATTCATCGATTCTCTTCTAGATTTTAATATGTTGTAGCCGAGGCAATCGTCTTCGAGATCATTCTACACCAATTTTCATTTAAATGATGTCATCATAGTAAAAAATTCAATTAAAGGCCACGTGTCAGAATTTTCGTCATTTGCGTGTTATGTCTATGGAAGGTGAATTTTGTTCACATCATGAATCTACATGGCATTCATCTATGAGCACTATCTTTCTTATTTGTGCTCTGTTTTCTCCCAAATTTGGGTATGTTATAGCTGAGACCATGGGCTATAAAAAAGGGTGACTTTGTTTTTTAATCAGATGTTGGGATCATGTTAAAATTTTCGATCGAAAGTTGAAATTGCAAATTTTGAAGGAATCATTAGGTGATACGTAACGAAGTCAACGTATCACCTTTTGATTTCGTCAAGATTTTTATTATTATTCTTCCTCGATTTTGTTCGCAGGATATCTCAAGACTGAATAAAGCCATTATCATGAAACTTTCAATGATGATAGATCTTAGTCTAACTTAGAACTGTGTGACTTTTCAGACAGTCAAGGTCATCGTGACGTCATCCAGGCGCCATTTTGTGAAAATCAACTTATGATCATATCTTCATCAAGGAAAGCCATTTTTCATTCATATTTGTCATGATCAAGGTCAATATTTGTCGGGTCAATTTCAGATCAATAAATGCGCGCAAAAATGCGCGTACGCGTAGGTGCGCGCGTTAATGCGCGCGTAAAATTTAAAATTGCTCAAAATCGTCTTAAATTTTTTTTGCATACGTTTCAGGCCATTATAAGCATTTCATAAAAAATCGCGCAAAACACGCATTTTTGGACGTTTTCGTTCGTCACGGCCGAACGAAAAATAATTCCTCCGCAAAAACTTTTGACAGGATATTCCTCATAATTTTCCGAACAATTTGATACCAAGTTTATCTCTTTATCACTATTAATAACGGAATGAGCGTCCGTTCAAGATAACCGTCCGCACGCGCGATTTTTGTAATACATAGCACATACGGGCAAAAACATGCCCATAAAAAGTCCAATGATATGAATAAGGACTGCCTATTTTTTTTCATATTTAGATAGAGTATGAGTCGAAGGTATGATTTCATATCTCATTTGGCCATTAAGTACATCTTGACGTCATCATAATGGCCTTGGAAGTCAAAAATACAAAAATGCATATTATGACGTCATTATGTTTATGGAAAATTTAGTGTATTTCTCTTAATATTCATCGATTCTCTTCTAGATTTTAATATGTTGTAGCCGAGGCAATCGTCTTCGAGATCATTCTACACCAATTTTCATTTAAATGATGTCATCATAGTAAAAAATTCAATTAAAGGCCACGTGTCAGAATTTTCGTCATTTGCGTGTTATGTCTATGGAAGGTGAATTTTGTTCACATCATGAATCTACATGGCATTCATCTATGAGCACTATCTTTCTTATTTGTGCTCTGTTTTCTCCCAAATTTGGGTATGTTATAGCTGAGACCATGGGCTATAAAAAAGGGTGACTTTGTTTTTTAATCAGATGTTGGGATCATATCACAATTTTCAATTGAATGTCGGAATTGCAAATTCTGTAGAACTTTGCGGTAATTTCGAATATGTCACGTATGTCCTATTTTTGAAATTTTATCTTTAGCAGTGTTCTAGTATTGAAATGAAATGATAGTGTTTTTATTGTTAATAAAAATAAAAGAACAACAATGCATTGCGGCCTAAACAGCCAAATTTGGCAATGTTTTACAAATGTAAAATACAATATAAAAAACATTCGGAATTATTAGAAGAAGTAAAAGTAGAAGAAGAAAGAGGGAAAAGAGGATTGAGAAGAAAGGAGAAGGGTGAGATGCCTAGCTGCCTTCCTATTTCTGTCTTGCTCTGTCTCCCTCTGTCTCGATCTGCCTCTCTCTTTCTTTATAGTATCTCCCCTCTCTGCATCTTCTCAGTGTCTCATTTATTAGTTTATTACATGTACACAAATCAAATCAAAGGAAATTTGAACCAATTTCTATCGTTTGGCCATTCACTGCCATGCATACTAACAATTATTTCTAGATTTAACATCTCATAGCTGTTGGGGTATGTTGGGTAAAATATTAATATCTTAATCATATTAATTGAATCAGGACTAAATAAATCACAGTATACATGTTTTAATTTTTGTTTAAGTGTTAATAAACTTTATTTTCATGTTATCTCAAGACTTGACAGATGGCACACGAAAGCATTCACATCCACAGTGTGTCGACACGTTATTCAAACGATAGATCTTTCTTTCCAATACAGAACGGTCAATAAGCTGCATGAAACTTAATTTAGATATAGTCCTTATTAGTCATAATCAGCTCTAATGACGTCATTGTTGCGTATTTAGCGCGTCGAAATATCTCTTCAATGATTGGTATAAGTATTTCTCTGCAATCAGGCGAATTTTGTGTTGGTAATAGCAGTAATAGCAGGGCACTCTCCCTAGTAATAGTTAACGGTTATCATATACAACAATCCTCAATTGAATAGCTGAAGGGGGCGCTATACCACTTTTAATCATGGTCATCAACATCATCAATATCGTCATTATCGTATTCATGAACATTATCATTATATCATCATCGGCAGTTTCTGCATACTTTCATGATAGTAATTCAAGAGCCTAGCTATTTATGCTAGAAATATTGAAGGCATCTTTCTCAATTGCATCTCTCCCCTCTCTCTCTCTCTTTTCTCTCTTGCTCTGTCTCCCTTTACCTAGTCTTGTTCTGCCCCTCTCCTTCTCTTGGTCTCTCTCATCTTTATCTCTCTTGTTCTCTCCCTCTGTCTTACACTTTCACCCTCTCCCTCTCCCTCTTCATCTCTTGATCTGTCTCCTTCTGTCTCTGTCTCTCTCTTTCTCTACTCTCTCCCCTATTTCTCTGCATCATCTCAGCTTGTCTCATTTATAATGTATAATAATTTAATCCAAGGAAATTCGAGGCAATTTCTATCGTTTGGCCATTCACTGCCATGCATACTGACAATCGTTTCTAGATTTAACATCATAGCTGTTGGGTTATGGATGGGTACAATATTAATATCTTACTCATATTTTATATTAAATCAGGACTAAATTAATCCCTATGTACATTTTGTAATATTTATTAAAAAATGCTGTTGGATTATGGATGGGTACAATATTAATATCTTACTCATATTTTATATTAAATCAGGACTAAATTAATCACTATGTACATTTTGTAATATTTATTAAAAAAAGGTGTTTTGAGCTTGTTTAGTATAAGTAAACAGTTTAATCCTCTATCGAAAACCTGAAGGGGGCGCTGTGCCACTTTCAATCATGGTCATCATTCTAATATCGTCATCATCGTATTCATGAACATAATGGTTTTTTGATTATCGGCAACACTTTCATGATCAGTATTCACAAGAGCTTATTTATGCTAGAAATATGGAAGGCATTGTTCTCGATTGCATCTCTCTCTCTCTCCTCTCTTTTGCGCTGTTTCCCTTCTCCTCATCATCTTCTTTTCATCATCATCAATATCGTCATTATCGTATTCATGAATAATTAAATATTATTATCATTAGATCGTCATCGGGACACTTTCATGATACAAAAATAGCTTCGTATCACCTAATTCGTCAAAGTGACGAATTAAAGTCTAGTTAGGTGATACGTAACGAAGTCAACGTATCACCTTTTGATTTCGTCAAGATTGTTATTTATTATTATTATTATTCTTCCTCGAATTTGTTCGCAGGATATCTCAAGACTGAATAAAGCCATTGTTATGAATCTTTCAATGATGATAGATCTTAATCTAACTTAGAACTGCGTGACTTTTCAAAGACTCAAAGTCATCATGACGTCATCTAGGCGCCATTTTGTGAAAATCAACTAATGATCATATCTTCATAACGGAAAAGGATTTCTCATTCATAATTATCACGATTAAGATCAATATCCGTCCGGTCAATTTCAGGTCAAAAAACGTGCGCAAATGCGCGCGTGCGCGCTCGTCCGCGCGTTTACGCGCGCGCAAAAATTTAAAATGCTCTAAATCATCCCAAATTTTTTTTGCATACGTTTCAGGCCATATAGAGCATTTGATAAAAAATCGCGCTTACGCGCATGCGCGCGCATTTTTTGCGCGTACTAGCATTTTGCAAGATAGAATCGCCGAATTTTCTTTATCATCATATTTGGCACATTTTTCCAAGCATTTTGATAACTTGTTCATCTTTTAATAACGCAATGAGCGTCCGCCAAAGTTGACAGCGCGCGCGGATCTGCGTTATCTTTATCCACAATACATGGGCAAAATCATGCCTATACAAAATTCATTGTAACTCTTTAGAATAGATAGGAACTCCCAATATTTTTTTCATATTTAGATAGATTATGAGTCGGAGATATGATTTCATGTCTCATTTGAACCTCAATTAAATCATGACGTCATCATAATGGCCTCCGAACTCAAAATTGTAATTTGCACATTATGACGTAAGCATATTTTTGGAAAACTGATTGTATCTCTGTAAATATTGATTGATTTTGTTTCAAATTTTAATATGTTCTAGCTGAGACAATTTTCTACAAATGCAGTGTCCACAATTTTTCATTTTAACAAAGGCATCATGGCGTAATCTTGCAATTTAAGGAGGCATGTCAATTTTTTACATTTTGCATGCATTCTCTATGGGACATGACTTTTTCTCAAAAGTGGATTCTACATTCTTGTCTTTCGCGAGCAATATCTCCGTTGTTTTAGCTTTGTTTACGCTGAGATTTGAGTATTTTGTAGCTGAGACAATAAGCTATCACAAGTGTAGCATTTATTTTTCGATCAGATGCCGGGATCATGCTCATATTTCACTTGCAAAGTAAGATTTCAGAATTCAATTTCCCGTTTACGTGTAATCGCTATGGGAGATGTTTTGGTATATCGGTATACGCACTTGACTTCCAACCTCGAGATCCCTGGTTCGAGTCCGGGTGTCTCCAACAATTTTTTTCTTTACTTTGTTTTCCTTTTGACCTTTCACTGTACCATCTCCTTTGATTATTAAAACACGTAGATTCGCAAATAATGTAATAAAAAACCCTTTTTACTTTATTATTACCCTATTTACACTTAATCTATTACTTTTTGCGTTTAATCCCTATGGGAGATGACTTTTTCTCAAATCTGGATTCTACATTTCTGTCTTTTTGAGCGATATCGCCGATATTTCTCCTTGGATTTTGTTGATTTTTGAGCATGTTGTAGCTGAGACAAGTTTCCCACAAGATTTATGTAGACTATTTAACATTATCACGACGTAATCATAGTCAAAAATTCAATCATATAGGTGACATGTCAGCTCAATCCTCAATCGAATGCCTGAAGGGGGCGCTATACCACTTTTAATCATGGCATCTTCATCATCATCAATATCGTCATTATCGTATGCATGAACATTATCATTATATCACAACGGTAGTTTCGGCACACTGTCATGATCGTAATTTAAGAGCCTAGCTATTTATGCTAGAAATATTGAAGGCATTTTTCTCAATTGCATCTCTCCCCTCTCTCTCTTTTCTCTCTTGCTCTGTCTCCCTTCACCTAGTCTTGTTCTGCCCCTCTCCTTCTCTTGGTCTCTCTCATCTGCATCTCTCTTGTCTTCTCCTTCTCTCTTACACTTTCACCCTCTCTTTCTCTCTTGCTATGTCTCCTTCTGTCTCTGTCTCTCTCTCTTTCTCTACTCTCTCCCCTTTCTCACTCTGCATCATCTCAGCTTGTGTCATGTATATGTATAACAATTTAATCCAAGGAAATTCGAGGCAATTTCTATCGTTTGGCCATTCACTGCCATGCATACTAACAATCGTTTCTAGATTTAACATCATAGATGTTGGATTATGGATGGGTACAATATGAATATCTTACTCATATTTTATATGTAATCAGGACTAAATAAATCACTATGTACATTTTGTAATATTTATTTTAAAAAAGTGTTTTGAGCTTGTTTAGTATAAGTAAACAGTTTAATCCTCTATCGAAAATCTGAAGGGGGCGCTGTGCCACTTATCATGTTCATCATTGTAATATCGTCATCAACGTATTCATGAACATAATCGTTGTTTTGATTATCGGCAACACTTTCATGATCAGTATTCACAAGAGCTTATGTGTGCTAGAAAAATGGAAGGCATTGTTCTCAATTGCATCTCTCCCTCTCTCTTGCTCTGTTTCCTTTCTCCCCTCATGTTCTGCCCCTCTCCCTTTTTTTGGTCTGTCTCTGCATCTATCTCTCTCTCTGTCTCTCTCTACTCTTTCACCCGCTCCCTCTCTCTCTCTCTTGCCTTGCTTCCCTCTTATTCTCTTACTCTGTCTCTGTATCTCTCTTTCTCCACTCTCTCCCTTTTCCGCCTCTGGCTCTCTTGTTCTGCCCGCTCTCCTTCTCTTGCTCTGTCTCTATATCTCTCTTTCTCTACTTTCCCGCTTCTGGCTTTTATTCTGCCTCTTATTATGTCTTGGATGCTCTTGAATTTTCTCTAGCACTCCCCTTTGCCCCTTGTATTCTATTTCACACCTACCACGTTTCCTCTCTCTCTCTAAGTGCATGCATTCAGATCCCTCTTTTTATATCTCTGTCCAGCTCATTTATTTTTTACAGGACTATACCCTGTCTCCCCCCTTCTCTATATATATCTACTGCCATCTTTTTCTCTCTCTCTTTATCTTTTCGTTAACACCATAGACCCTTATAAAAAACAGACACACCACCTCATTCGCAAAGTGACAAATTTAAAACTCGTTTTCTATACGTTTCAGACAATTATCATTTGTAACTGTTTTGATTGAAGTTATAGGAATACAAACACGTTTCATCTAGTGGGTAAACAGTTACATATGTGTATGGCCTTTAATTCCATAAGGACTGATGCTATCTACTGACTTCATGACACTTATGTTTGTGAATTATGTTCATGATTTTTTGTTTGTAATTTCATTAGTTTAGTCGGTACGAGAAACATCACTATCACCATCATGCCACCTTTTTTTTCTTGATGACAGCACCTATAAGGCTCTTGCCTTTTGTAATTGAGCTGTCTCTTCATTCATGCATTGTTATTTCATGATCTCCTCTATAAATTGTGTCAATATAAAAAATTATGGAATAAATGTCAAATTGAATTGAACCATCATCACCACAATTATCATAGCCGTTATCACCACCATCATAACTATCATCATCATTAGCATCATCATTAGCAACTTTATTTTTACCAAGTCCATCATCATCATCAATTTCATACACCATCACCACCATCATCATAATCATCACAACCGCCACTACTATCACAATAATACAAGGAAAATCAGTATAAACATTATTTATGCAATCAGGCCATTTTTTTATTTATTATATCAATTGAGATATTTTGAAAACTCATATCTATTTAAACACAAACACAAGTCACTAAATGAATTCATATTCTAGATAGCCATGACTTTATGACGAAGATAAAATTGAAGAAAAACAAAACAGAATTGATGTAATTCAATATAAAAATTCTGCAATATATATATAAGTGAAGGCAATATAAAACATGATATATTTGGCATTTCTGAAATGCTTTGGTGTTTGAAATACTTTGAAAATGGAATAAAGTAGGTTTGATATACGATAGTCAGGATTTAAACCCCACAACATCGCTTATAAGCATATCTGAAGCGAAATAAAGTCAAAAATACTTCCAAACATTACTCCCTCCCAACAAAACGACCTAAACATAGCCATATTTTTCAGTTGGCATTAAAGATGAAGGCTTAAACTGGAAGACACATGTTAACCACATTGCCTCCAAGATTTCAAGTGCTATAGGTATTCTTTATGTTGTACATAAATTATTTCCTTTGCCAATCTTATGTAACCTTTATAATACATTGCTGCTTCCTTACTTGTCGTATGCAAATATTGTTTGGGGCAACTGCTCAGTAACCCTTCTGAATAGACTTTTAGTTCTTCAAAAGAAAGCCATACGCTTGATAACCAAATCTTCCTACCGAGCACATACTGCACCCCATTTAAACGGATGAATATTTTAAATGTTAATTCTATATATATTATGCAGCTTGGTCAATTCATGTTCCAGTACAAACATAACAATTTGCCACCTGTCTTTGATGACCTTTTTATACTGAACTCTTCTATTCATTCATATGCTACAAGAAATGCAAAAAGTTTCCATATACCCATAGCTAAGACTTCTTTTTTACAAAAACGGATACCCTTCAATGGACCTATGTTATGGAGTCATCTTCCACCTGACATCAAAAATTGTTCTTCATTGTATTCATTTAAGGCTAAGTTAAGATTATTCTTGTTAAGTAACCCGTCCTTTACAACATTCACATATAGGTAGATGCACTCCCCCCCCCCCCCTGTCTTTGATATTTTTCTCCCTCTTCTTTCTTGTTATTGGTACCACCTCATAATTTTACCTTATATTTATTTTAAAGTTATAATTGTATAATTTTTTTTTTTAATTATTGGGGGTAGTCTTCGACAAATCATTTTTGATTTTTGACTACCCCTTCCACATTTGCTGATTTGTTTCTTTTTAAAACGTACATTGCTCCAACTGGAGTCGTTTTATATATAATGGACATGTTCTATTATTGTACTGTATGTATGTATTTTATTCTATGTAGCTCCTTATGTTTTGCATTTGTGGAGAAATAAATTGAACTTTGAACTTTGAAGTCTAAGCCGTCACCAATTAGTTTGAAGAAAAAAAAATGTTACAAAAACAGCATTTCTAGACTGAATTTCAGAGAGAAAGGCTAGTAAGTGTTTTTAGAGACTTTGGTGGTAAGCGCTTTATAAACACTGTTTTTTAATATTATTATTCACGGGGAGAGAATATTTTTAGAGTAATCCCAGAGTAGTAACATAACATTATTAACAAATTGTTAATCTCCTCCATGTATTGGCATTCCACTATGTCTTACATCAACATGAAACTATGCAATTAAGAATCTACCATTAAGCGTACACACTATTTACAGACATTTATAGCACAATTAATACATTATGGTTAGAAAGACTTTCTTCAACAAACATTGCCTAATGGCCACAAGATCTTTCCCTTTTGAGAAATCTAATTACCAGCCATTTGAATTCATGTTTTGCATAGAAATATATATATTTTCCTCGCATGTACATCCCAATATTTCAATTCTCATAACTTACCATTGGGATTACACAATGGATCTTTCTAGCAAAGGCATGAATGCAATAAGCTTAGATTAGATTTAAATGAGCTTGTGAGCAGTGTTGTGTTTATTGAAGGATAGGAATTTCATCTTGCTTCGATGTCAACGAACCATGCCGAGGCGCGGTATGATGTAACAAAGCAACCCAGATAGAGAGATGACGACGAGCATAATCGCCATGCAGCAGGCATTGTAACTGAAATAGACCGAAAGGAATTTATAAGTTATTTCAACTTTGAATGAAAACTTGGTTGACAACTTAGCATCATGAGACTAGCTACCAGTCATTTCAATGGCATGGGTTAGAATCTCACAGCTGCCACCGTGTAATTGTGTGTTCTTTGGCTTTATTACTAAAACACATGAACTTCGTATTGACAGTGCAGCATGGTTGTATTTGATCATGTAAGGTCAATATATAACATGTATGAGATCACATATCACAGATATTACAGTGGCTTTCACCTTTTATTACTGTGGTCCTATCAACCAATAAGAGACCAAAAAGAGACTAAACAAGAAATTACATTAACTCCAATGGCCAAGAATTGGTTGGTGTGATCGAGGTATTACAGAGGCATATGTGAATGACTGACTCTGATCGATGTCTCATCAAATTACATTCCTACTGAACCACAGCTCAAACCCACAATATTTACATCTTAAGTTAAAGGTTTAAGCACTGTACTACAACAACCTATCAAAGGTCTCATTACTGTGTATTCCTCTGGTAGTCTTTTATCAGGGTTCCCAGAACTTTATAAAAATAAAACTTTCCAATTTAAAAAAAAAAGATAAATGGTTTCGAAATTCCAAAATACAATGGATACAATCTTTGGACACGAGACAAAAAAAATAAGAGACCGCTTTTTTTTAAAGGCTTATGAAATTTGCTGATGAATCCCAGATTTTAGCAACTTTTTTTCTTCATATTCCCTTATTTGCAGGACAGCTGGTATCCCGTTCATAGAACGGTTTCCCTATAATCTTGATGACTATCTTTATAGAACAGCTAGTATGGTGGCTTACCCATCTCACAGAGCACACCAGCGTATCCAATAGGGCATTCACAGGTGGCTGAGGATGTAGCGTCGTCTAGGAGACACATACCGCCATTTTGGCAGGGGCAGATGTCTGTATAAAGAAAAATAGACAACATCAGTGTAAAACATTCAAATAAAAGATTAAAAAAATACAAATATTTTGCTTATGAAAAATATGTGTATGAGAGCCAAATCAAGTAAAAGAGTTCCAAAGCTGATATAATTTATTCAATGGCATGCAAACTTATTGAATGATAATTTTTGCTGATGCCACACCAGGTTGTCAAGACGTTCAATGAAAGAGCAACTAAATGTACCAAGTTGTTTTCAATGAAAAGTAACATTATAACTGTTATAAGATACTGAAATCAACGCATTTGATTGGCTGAGATCAAATTTGTCATAGAATGTTAGCATTAATTATTGATAAGAGGTTTTATAAAACAAAGCCCAAGTCTGATGGATGGACGCCAAAGTTAGAAAGAGGACAGATTCAGAAGAACAGAATGTTCTTACCGCTAAGGTCGAGCATCTCAGCTTCTCTCCTCCTCCTGCTGTTGTTGATACACAGGTATCAGGATGGGATGTAGAAGCACTGTTCGCTGGGAGCACATGGGTTGCTGGAACAAGGGTTGGCACCAACTCAGTTGTGAACTAAAAATACACACAAACACAAGACAATGATTATAACAATAATGATAATAATACAGTGAAACCTGTATATAAAGACCGCTCAAGGGAGACATTAAATGTTTTTAAAGGCTGGTGGTCTTTATGAACAGGTTTCAATGAGAAACAATATTCAAGGGAAACAAAATATGTGGCCTTTCTATACAGGTGGTCGCTAAACAGGTTTGACTGTAATAATGTCTGTCTCTCACATAGCGCGTGACCATTAACTGACCAAAGCGCAATACAGTATTATTATTACCCAGGTCACTGGATTCAATTATTATATTCCACATTACAGTGCACATTCTCTGCTCCCTGGGGTGCATTCCAGCTAGTCACTTTCTAATAGATGCCCACACATGCTTATCTAACCAGGTATTTATTAAACACCCGTATGGGGAGGAAAGTAGATAAATTGCTATTGTTCAATAACATAAACAGATGTGTTTTATGCAAATTGATAGCAACTCGATACCAATTTCAATTTCAGTTTATTCTTATGCACTTGATTGGAGTTGCGATTTATCGATCAAAATTTTTTATGAGACAAGTTATAATATGCCCCTCAGAGCTTGGGTCAAACCGGACATGAAGGGAAACAATACCAGTAGTTTGGATGTTAATTTATGTTCACAGTTGCCTAATACTTGGTAAACCTATAACAGGGCTTCACAACAATTTTTTTAGAAGGGGGTCAGAATTTCGGAGGTCCAGACTCAGATTTTGAGTGCCCATGTGTCGCGGTGCCTGTTGGTGTCAAGCCCTAGCTTTAAAACACTTCCGAGCTACTTACGGAAGTGCAGAACTTCCTGACAAATCAACACTAACTGACCTCAGACTGAAACAGAGAACTGACAAGTGTCCATGTTGCAAGAGCTGTCCGTAGCAGTGAAGGTCACAGTGGTCACGCCACCCGGGAACAGGGTTTCCGAGCTGAAGTCACTTGTGATCGACATGACGTCATCAGAGTTATCAGTAGCAGTCAGTGCTGACCACGTAGCTACAGCGCCTTGGTCGTTTTGAGAGGCGAACACGGTTTGGTCTGAAGGGCAGTTTGACAAGAGTGGGGCTGTGTTGTCTAAGGAAAATCAACAAGTTTATTAGAATAATATTAAGAGCTTATTTTCAACACTTTAGTCAAGATCTTCGCTCGTTTGTCACACATGCTATTTTGCACAAAACGATAGGTCCAAAATGAAAATCAAAGACAATCTATTTCGGTTATATTCTAGTGTTAGGTTTTTTTGGCCCAGAGTTGAAGTTTACAATCATGATAAGGTAGCTTAGCGAATTGTAGGGGTAGAATTGACGCAACTGGAACGCAAAATGACTTCAGTTCCTTGCACTCTGTTTTATTGGTTCGTTTGTTACCCTTTATTGTCTTCATAGTCATACTACTTTATTATGTAAAATACCTTGAAAGTTTTGTTCTGCTGATCTTATATATTCCAGTGATAGCCAAGATTTTTTTTGTTCAGGCGATTGGTACACTTTAACACGTGTATGTATCTGAGTTTTCTAAAACATCAACATTTTTGCTTCTATCTTTACTCCCTTGTGAGCTAACAACCATCCTCCATTGAAAAGATTACCGAAGGTGACGGTCCTGTCGATGTTGCTTGGCCAGTTGAGGACGGATGGTCGGGTGCCATCCGTTCGAGCAGCTTTCAAAGTTGCCGCTTGGGTCTGTGGCGGTGTACACCATGTTAGTGTATTCCACGGCAAAGACAAATCCAGAGCTCTGTGGGGCCGCAACGCTGGCTACACCAATGGGACGGTCCCGTCGATGTTGCTTGGCCAGTTGAGGAAGAATGGTCGGGTGCCATCCGTTCCTGGATAAATCGTTCCTTGATGAATCATAATGAAGCAGGAATATCTCTTTTAATGGCATACCTTTACACTTTTCCCCTGATCTGTACTGAGCATAGGTCTTAATTAGGACATTCAAAGAGAAGACCGATAAGAAAAATGCCTATGGTACCATTTTAGTCAGTACCCTCTATATTTGTCCCTAATTTGCAACTCCTACCAATAACACTGCATGGCTCTGTCTTTCTAATGATCTATACCTATGCTTACTTACATATTTTTGGCATGTTAGCGTATTCCACGACAAAGAAAGATCCAGAGCTCTGTGGGGCCGCAACGCTGGCTACACCAATGGGCTCAGTCCAGCTGACGGTAGTTGGGCTGCTACCGAAGGGGACGGTCCCGTCGATGTTGCTTGGCCAGTTGAGGAAGGATGGTCGGGTGCCATCCGTTCCTGGATAAATCGTTCCTTGATAAATCATAATGAAGCAAGAATATCTCTTTAAATGGCATATCGCCTTTACACTTTTCCTCTGATCTGTACTGAGCATATAGGTCTTTATTAGGACATTCAAAGAGAAGACTGATGAGAAAAATTCCTATGGTACCATTTTAGTCAGTACCCTCTATATTTGTCCCTTTGCAACTCTTACCAATAAACACTGCATGGCTCTGTCTTTCTAATGATCTATACCTATGCTAACTTACATATTTTTGGCATACAGAGATGAGTTGCAATACATTTTTCAGGCAGATTAATAGCCTCTTGTTGAACATGTTATGGAGTAGAGTTTACTACCACGAGTAATCCTAAATTCATATAAGCAGGGCCCAGATTTTATTATTGCAGTCTGTGCATTTAATAAAAGCCTACGTACCAAGATTGACAACGTTATTAAAGGAACATTATCCAACGTTGCTGAGGAAATTGGTCGCGGTGTAAGTGACGGTGGGGAAAGAGGAGCCGGAGTTGAAGTTGCTGGTGACCACACCTGAGCTTTCAGTAAAGATGGGTTTCGGTCCAGGTGATAGTCTAGGACGCAGGGCAGTTGGAGGTGACTGGGGCTGTGTTGTCTAAGGAAAATAAACAAGTTTATTAGAATGATATTTAGAGCTTATTTTCAACACTTTAGTTACGATCTTCGCTCGTTTGTCACACATGCTATTTTGCACTTAACGATAGGTACAAAATGGAAATCAAAGACGATTCTGATTTCAGTTAGGTTCTAGTGTTAGGTTTCATTGGTCCAGAGTTGAAGTTTAGAATTAGGATAAGGTAGCTTAGTGAATTGTAGGGGTAGAAAAGACGCAACTGGAACGCAAAATGACTTCAGTTCCTTGCTCACTCTGTTCTCTTGCCCTTTATTGTCTTCATAGTCATACTCCATTATTTTGTTAAATACCTAGAAATTTTTGTTCGGCTGATCTTATATATTCCAATGATACACAAGATTTTTTCATCTTCAGGCGATTGGTACACTTGAACATGTGTATGTTTTTGAGTTTTCTAAAACATCAACATTTTTGCTTCTATCTTTACTCCCTTTCAACCACAATCTCTTTTAAACACAAGTTCCCAACCTACCTGTGACGGTGACAGAGAAAGAGCAGCTTTCAAAGTTGTCGCTTGGGTCTGTGGCGGTGTACACCATGTTAGTGTATTCCACGGCAAAGAAAGATCCAGAGCTCTGTGGGGCCGCAACGCTGGCTACACCAATGGGCTCGGTCCAGCTGACGGTAGTTGGGCTGCTACCGAAGGGGACGGTCCCGTCGATGTTGCTTGGCCAGTTGAGGAAGGATGGTCAAGTGCCATCCGTTCCTGGATAAATCGTTCCTTGATAAATCATAATGAAGCAAGAATATCTCTTTAAATGGCATATCGCCTTTACACTTTTACCCTGATCTGTACTGAGCATAGAGTAAGAAAAATTCCTATGGTACCATTTTAGTTAGTACCCTCTATATTTGTCCCTTTGCAACTCCTACCAATAACACTGCATGGCTCTGTCTTTCTAATGATCTATACCTATGCTAACTTACATATTTTTGGCATGTTAGTGTATTCCACGACAAAGAAAGATCCAGAGCTCTGTGGGGCTGCAACGCTGGCTACACCAATGGGCTCAGTCCAGCTGACGGTAGTTGGGCTGCTACCGAAGGGGACGGTCCCGTCGATGTTGCTTGGCCAGTTGAGGAAGGATGGTCGGGTGCCATCCGTTCCTGGATAAATCGTTTCTTGATAAATCATAATGAAGCAAGAATATCTCTTTAAATGGCATATCGCCTTTACACTTTTCCTCTGATCTGTACTGAGCATATAGGTCTTTATTAGGACATTCAAAGAGAAGACTGATGAGAAAAATTCCTATGGTACCATTTTAGTCAGTACCCTCTATATTTGTCCCTTTGCAACTCTTACCAATAAACACTGCATGGCTCTGTCTTTCTAATGATCTATACCTATGCTAACTTACATATTTTTGGCATGTTAGTGTATTCCACGACAAAGAAAGATCCAGAGCTCTGTGGGGCCGCAACGCTGGCTACACCAATGGGCTCAGTCCAGCTGACGGTAGTTGGGCTGCTACCGAAGGGGACGATCCCGTCTATGTTGCTTGGCCAGTTGAGGAAGGATGGTCGGGTGCCATCCGTTCCTGGATAAATCGTTCCTTGATAAATCATAATGAAGCAAGAATATCTCTTTAAATGGCATATCGCCTTTACACTTTTCCTGTGATCTGTACTGAGCATATAGGTCTTTATTAGGACATTCAAAGAGAAGACTGATGAGAAAAATTCCTATGGTACCATTTTAGTCAGTACCCTCTATATTTGTCCCTTTGCAACTCTTACCAATAAACACTGCATGGCTCTGTCTTTCTAATGATCTATACCTATGCTAACTTACATATTTTTGGCATACAGAGATGAGTTGCAATACATTTTTCAGGCAGATTAATAGCCTCTTGTTGAACATGTTATGGAGTAGAGTTTACTACCACGAGTAATCCTAAATTCATATAAGCAGGGCCCAGATTTTATTATTGCAGTCTGTGCATTTAATAAAAGCCTACGTACCAAGATTGACAACGTTATTAAAGGAACATTATCCAACGTTGCTGAGGAAATTGGTCGCGGTGTAAGTGACGGTGGGGAAAGAGGAGCCGGAGTTGAAGTTGCTGGTGACCACACCTGAGCTATCAGTAAAGATGGGTTTCGGTCCAGGTGATAGTCTAGGACGCAGGGCAGTTGGAGGCGACTGGGGCTGTGTTGTCTAAGGAAAATAAACAAGTTTATTAGAATGATATTTAGAGCTTATTTTCAACACTTTAGTTACGATCTTCGCTCGTTTGTCACACATGCTATTTTGCACTTAACGATAGGTACAAAATGGAAATCAAAGACGATTCTGATTTCAGTTAGGTTCTAGTGTTAGGTTTCATTGGTCCAGAGTTGAAGTTTAGAATTAGGATAAGGTAGCTTAGTGAATTGTAGGGGTAGAAAAGACGCAACTGGAACGCAAAATGACTTCAGTTCCTTGCTCACTCTGTTCTCTTGCCCTTTATTGTCTTCATAGTCATACTCCATTATTTTGTTAAATACCTAGAAATTTTTGTTCGGCTGATCTTATATATTCCAATGATACACAAGATTTTTTCATCTTCAGGCGATTGGTACACTTGAACATGTGTATGTTTTTGAGTTTTCTAAAACATCAACATTTTTGCTTCTATCTTTACTCCCTTTCAACCACAATCTCTTTTAAACACAAGTTCCCAACCTACCTGTGACGGTGACAGAGAAAGAGCAGCTTTCAAAGTTGTCGCTTGGGTCTGTGGCGGTGTACACCATGTTAGTGTATTCCACGGCAAAGAAAGATCCAGAGCTCTGTGGGGCCGCAACGCTGGCTACACCAATGGGCTCGGTCCAGCTGACGGTAGTTGGGCTGCTACCGAAGGGGACGGTCCCGTCGATGTTGCTTGGCCAGTTGAGGAAGGATGGTCAAGTGCCATCCGTTCCTGGATAAATCGTTCCTTGATAAATCATAATGAAGCAAGAATATCTCTTTAAATGGCATATCGCCTTTACACTTTTACCCTGATCTGTACTGAGCATAGAGTAAGAAAAATTCCTATGGTACCATTTTAGTTAGTACCCTCTATATTTGTCCCTTTGCAACTCCTACCAATAACACTGCATGGCTCTGTCTTTCTAATGATCTATACCTATGCTAACTTACATATTTTTGGCATGTTAGTGTATTCCACGACAAAGAAAGATCCAGAGCTCTGTGGGGCTGCAACGCTGGCTACACCAATGGGCTCAGTCCAGCTGACGGTAGTTGGGCTGCTACCGAAGGGGACGGTCCCGTCGATGTTGCTTGGCCAGTTGAGGAAGGATGGTCGGGTGCCATCCGTTCCTGGATAAATCGTTCCTTGATAAATCATAATGAAGCAAGAATATCTCTTTAAATGGCATATCGCCTTTACACTTTTCCTCTGATCTGTACTGAGCATATAGGTCTTTATTAGGACATTCAAAGAGAAGACTGATGAGAAAAATTCCTATGGTACCATTTTAGTCAGTACCCTCTATATTTGTCCCTTTGCAACTCTTACCAATAAACACTGCATGGCTCTGTCTTTCTAATGATCTATACCTATGCTAACTTACATATTTTTGGCATGTTAGTGTATTCCACGACAAAGAAAGATCCAGAGCTCTGTGGGGCCGCAACGCTGGCTACACCAATGGGCTCAGTCCAGCTGACGGTAGTTGGGCTGCTACCGAAGGGGACGATCCCGTCTATGTTGCTTGGCCAGTTGAGGAAGGATGGTCGGGTGCCATCCGTTCCTGGATAAATCGTTCCTTGATAAATCATAATGAAGCAAGAATATCTCTTTAAATGGCATATCGCCTTTACACTTTTCCTGTGATCTGTACTGAGCATATAGGTCTTTATTAGGACATTCAAAGAGAAGACTGATGAGAAAAATTCCTATGGTACCATTTTAGTCAGTACCCTCTATATTTGTCCCTTTGCAACTCTTACCAATAAACACTGCATGGCTCTGTCTTTCTAATGATCTATACCTATGCTAACTTACATATTTTTGGCATACAGAGATGAGTTGCAATACATTTTTCAGGCAGATTAATAGCCTCTTGTTGAACATGTTATGGAGTAGAGTTTACTACCACGAGTGCTCCTAAATTCATATAAGCAGGGCCCAGATTTTATTATTGCAGTCTGTGCATTTAATAAAAGCCTACGTACCAAGATTGACAACGTTATTAAAGGAACATTATCCAACGTTGCTGAGGAAATTGGTCGCGGTGTAAGTGACGGTGGGGAAAGAGGAGCCGGAGTTGAAGTTGCTGGTGACCACACCTGAGCTATCAGTAAAGATGGGTTTCGGTCCAGGTGATAGTCTAGGACGCAGGGCAGTTGGAGGTGACTGGGGCTGTGTTGTCTAAGGAAAATAAACAAGTTTATTAGAATGATATTTAGAGCTTATTTTCAACACTTTAGTTACGATCTTCGCTCGTTTGTCACACATGCTATTTTGCACTTAACGATAGGTACAAAATGGAAATCAAAGACGATTCTGATTTCAGTTAGGTTCTAGTGTTAGGTTTCATTGGTCCAGAGTTGAAGTTTAGAATTAGGATAAGGTAGCTTAGTGAATTGTAGGGGTAGAAAAGACGCAACTGGAACGCAAAATGACTTCAGTTCCTTGCTCACTCTGTTCTCTTGCCCTTTATTGTCTTCATAGTCATACTCCATTATTTTGTTAAATACCTAGAAATTTTTGTTCGGCTGATCTTATATATTCCAATGATACACAAGATTTTTTCATCTTCAGGCGATTGGTACACTTGAACATGTGTATGTTTTTGAGTTTTCTAAAACATCAACATTTTTGCTTCTATCTTTACTCCCTTTCAACCACAATCTCTTTTAAACACAAGTTCCCAACCTACCTGTGACGGTGACAGAGAAAGAGCAGCTTTCAAAGTTGTCGCTTGGGTCTGTGGCGGTGTACACCATGTTAGTGTATTCCACGGCAAAGAAAGATCCAGAGCTCTGTGGGGCCGCAACGCTGGCTACACCAATGGGCTCGGTCCAGCTGACGGTAGTTGGGCTGCTACTGAAGGGGACGGTCCCGTCGATGTTGCTTGGCCAGTTGAGGAAGGATGGTCGGGTGCCATCCGTTCCTGGATAAATCGTACTTTGATGAATCATAATGAAGCAAAAATATCTCTTTAAATGGCATATCACCTTTATACACTTTTCTCTCGATCTGTACTGAGCATAGGTCTAAATCACGACATTCAAAGAGAAGACTGATAACAAAAATTCCTATGGTACCCAAAAAATAAAATAGTTCTAGTCAGAACCCTCTATATTTGTCCCTTTGCAACTCCTACCAATAACACTGCATGGCTCTGTCTTTCTAATGATCTATACCTATACTTACTTACATATTTTTGGCATGTTAGCGTATTCCACGACAAAGAAAGATCCAGAGCTCTGTGGGGCCGCAACGCTGGCTACACCAATGGGCTCAGTCCAGCTGACGGTAGTTGGGCTGCTACCGAAGGGGACGGTCCCGTCGATGTTGCTTGGCCAGTTGAGGAAGGATGGTCGGGTGCCATCCGTTCCTGGATAAATGGTTCCTTGATAAATCATAATGAAGCAAGAATATCTCTTTAAATGGCATAGCGCCTTTACACTTTTACCCTGATCTGTACTGAGCATAGGTCTTAATTAGGAAAATTCAAAGAGAAGACTGATAAGAAAAATTCCTATGGTACCATTTTAGTTAGTACCCTCTATATTTGTCCCTTTGCAACTCCTACCAATAACACTGCATGGCTCTGTCTATCTAATGATCTATACCTATGCTAACTTACATATTTTTGGCATGTTAGTGCATTCCACAACAAAGAGAGATCCAGAGCTCTGTGGGGCCGCAACGCTGGCTACACCAATGGGCTCAGTCCAGCTGACGGTAGTTGGGCTGCTACCGAAGGGGACGGTCCCGTCGATGTTGCTTGGCCAGTTGAGAAAGGATGGTCGGGTGCCATCCGTTCCTGGATAAATCGTTCCTTGATGAATCATAATGAATCAAGAATATCTCTTTAAATGGCATATCGCCTTTACACTTTTACCCTGATCTGTACTGAGCATAGGTCTTAATTAGGACATTCAAAGAGAAGACTGATAAGAAAAATTCCTATGGTACCATTTTAGTTAGTACCCTCTATATTTGTCCCTTTGCAACTCCTACCAATAACACTGCATGGCTCTGTCTTTCTAATGATCTATACCTATGCTAACTTACATATTTTTGGCATGTTAGTGTATTCCACGACAAAGAAAGATCCAGAGCTCTGTGGGGCCGCAACGCTGGCTACACCAATGGGCTCGGTCCAGCTGACGGTAGTTGGGCTGCTACTGAAGGGGACGGTCCCGTCGATGTTGCTTGGCCAGTTGAGGAAGGATGGTCGGGTGCCATCCGTTCCTGGATAAATCGTACTTTGATGAATCATAATGAAGCAAAAATATCTCTTTAAATGGCATATCACCTTTATACACTTTTCTCTCGATCTGTACTGAGCATATAGGTCTTTATTAGGACATTCAAAGAGAAGACTGATGAGAAAAATTCCTATGGTACCATTTTAGTCAGTACCCTCTATATTTGTCCCTTTGCAACTCTTACCAATAAACACTGCATGGCTCTGTCTTTCTAATGATCTATACCTATGCTAACTTACATATTTTTGGCATGTTAGTGTATTCCACGACTAAGAAAGATCCAGAGCTCTGTGGGGCCGCAACGCTGGCTACACCAATGGGCCCAGTCCAGCTGACGGTAGTTGGGCTGCTACCGAAGGGGACGGTCCCGTCGATGTTGCTTGGCCAGTTGAGGAAGGATGGTCGGGTGCCATCCGTTCCTGGATAAATCGTTCCTTGATAAATCATAATGAAGCAAGAATATCTCTTTAAATGGCATATCGCCTTTACACTTTTCCTGTGTTCTGTACTGAGCATATAGGTCTTTATTAGGACATTCAAAGAGAAGACTGATGAGAAAAATTCCTATGGTACCATTTTAGTCAGTACCCTCTATATTTGTCCCTTTGCAACTCTTACCAATAAACACTGCATGGCTCTGTCTTTCTAATGATCTATACCTATGCTAACTTACATATTTTTGGCATACAGAGATGAGTTGCAATACATTTTTCAGGCAGATTAATAGCCTCTTGTTGAACATGTTATGGAGTAGAGTTTACTACCACGAGTAATCCTAAATTCATATAAGCAGGGCCCAGATTTTATTATTGCAGTCTGTGCATTTAATAAAAGCCTACGTACCAAGATTGACAACGATATTAAAGGAACATTATCCAACGTTGCTGAGGAAATTGGTCGCGGTGTAAGTGACGGTGGGGAAAGAGGAGCCGGAGTTGAAGTTGCTGGTGACCACACCTGAGCTATCAGTAAAGATGGGTTTCGGTCCAGGTGATAGTCTAGGACGCAGGGCAGTTGGAGGCGACTGGGGCTGTGTTGTCTAAGGAAAATAAACAAGTTTATTAGAATGATATTTAGAGCTTATTTTCAACACTTTAGTTACGATCTTCGCTCGTTTGTCACACATGCTATTTTGCACTTAACGATAGGTACAAAATGGAAATCAAAGACGATTCTGATTTCAGTTAGGTTCTAGTGTTAGGTTTCATTGGTCCAGAGTTGAAGTTTAGAATTAGGATAAGGTAGCTTAGTGAATTGTAGGGGTAGAAAAGACGCAACTGGAACGCAAAATGACTTCAGTTCCTTGCTCACTCTGTTCTCTTGCCCTTTATTGTCTTCATAGTCATACTCCATTATTTTGTTAAATACCTAGAAATTTTTGTTCGGCTGATCTTATATATTCCAATGATACACAAGATTTTTTCATCTTCAGGCGATTGGTACACTTGAACATGTGTATGTTTTTGAGTTTTCTAAAACATCAACATTTTTGCTTCTATCTTTACTCCCTTTCAACCACAATCTCTTTTAAACACAAGTTCCCAACCTACCTGTGACGGTGACAGAGAAAGAGCAGCTTTCAAAGTTGTCGCTTGGGTCTGTGGCGGTGTACACCATGTTAGTGTATTCCACGGCAAAGAAAGATCCAGAGCTCTGTGGGGCCGCAACGCTGGCTACACCAATGGGCTCGGTCCAGCTGACGGTAGTTGGGCTGCTACTGAAGGGGACGGTCCCGTCGATGTTGCTTGGCCAGTTGAGGAAGGATGGTCGGGTGCCATCCGTTCCTGGATAAATCGTACTTTGATGAATCATAATGAAGCAAAAATATCTCTTTAAATGGCATATCACCTTTATACACTTTTCTCTCGATCTGTACTGAGCATAGGTTTAAATCACGACATTCAAAGAGAAGACTGATAACAAAAATTCCTATGGTACCCAAAAAATAAAATAGTTCTAGTCAGAACCCTCTATATTTGTCCCTTTGCAACTCCTACCAATAACACTGCATGGCTCTGTCTTTCTAATGATCTATACCTATACTTACTTACATATTTTTGGCATGTTAGCGTATTCCACGACAAAGAAAGATCCAGAGCTCTGTGGGGCCGCAACGCTGGCTACACCAATGGGCTCAGTCCAGCTGACGGTAGTTGGGCTGCTACCGAAGGGGACGGTCCCGTCGATGTTGCTTGGCCAGTTGAGGAAGGATGGTCGGGTGCCATCCGTTCCTGGATAAATCGTTCCTTGATAAATCATAATGAAGCAAGAATATCTCTTTAAATGGCATAGCGCCTTTACACTTTTACCCTGATCTGTACTGAGCATAGGTCTTAATTAGGAAAATTCAAAGAGAAGACTGATAAGAAAAATTCCTATGGTACCATTTTAGTTAGTACCCTCTATATTTGTCCCTTTGCAACTCCTACCAATAACACTGCATGGCTCTGTCTATCTAATGATCTATACCTATGCTAACTTACATATTTTTGGCATGTTAGTGCATTCCACAACAAAGAGAGATCCAGAGCTCTGTGGGGCCGCAACGCTGGCTACACCAATGGGCTCAGTCCAGCTGACGGTAGTTGGGCTGCTACCGAAGGGGACGGTCCCGTCGATGTTGCTTGGCCAGTTGAGAAAGGATGGTCGGGTGCCATCCGTTCCTGGATAAATCGTACTTTGATGAATCATAATGAAGCAAAAATATCTCTTTAAATGGCATATCACCTTTATACACTTTTCTCTCGATCTGTACTGAGCATATAGGTCTTTATTAGGACATTCAAAGAGAAGACTGATGAGAAAAATTCCTATGGTACCATTTTAGTCAGTACCCTCTATATTTGTCCCTTTGCAACTCTTACCAATAAACACTGCATGGCTCTGTCTTTCTAATGATCTATACCTATGCTAACTTACATATTTTTGGCATGTTAGTGTATTCCACGACAAAGAAAGATCCAGAGCTCTGTGGGGCCGCAACGCTGGCTACACCAATGGGCCCAGTCCAGCTGACGGTAGTTGGGCTGCTACCGAAGGGGACGGTCCCGTCGATGTTGCTTGGCCAGTTGAGGAAGGATGGTCGGGTGCCATCCGTTCCTGGATAAATCGTTCCTTGATAAATCATAATGAAGCAAGAATATCTCTTTAAATGGCATATCGCCTTTACACTTTTCCTGTGTTCTGTACTGAGCATATAGGTCTTTATTAGGACATTCAAAGAGAAGACTGATGAGAAAAATTCCTATGGTACCATTTTAGTCAGTACCCTCTATATTTGTCCCTTTGCAACTCTTACCAATAAACACTGCATGGCTCTGTCTTTCTAATGATCTATACCTATGCTAACTTACATATTTTTGGCATACAGAGATGAGTTGCAATACATTTTTCAGGCAGATTAATAGCCTCTTGTTGAACATGTTATGGAGTAGAGTTTACTACCACGAGTAATCCTAAATTCATATAAGCAGGGCCCAGATTTTATTATTGCAGTCTGTGCATTTAATAAAAGCCTACGTACCAAGATTGACAACGATATTAAAGGAACATTATCCAACGTTGCTGAGGAAATTGGTCGCGGTGTAAGTGACGGTGGGGAAAGAGGAGCCGGAGTTGAAGTTGCTGGTGACCACACCTGAGCTATCAGTAAAGATGGGTTTCGGTCCAGGTGATAGTCTAGGACGCAGGGCAGTTGGAGGCGACTGGGGCTGTGTTGTCTAAGGAAAATAAACAAGTTTATTAGAATGATATTTAGAGCTTATTTTCAACACTTTAGTTACGATCTTCGCTCGTTTGTCACACATGCTATTTTGCACTTAACGATAGGTACAAAATGGAAATCAAAGACGATTCTGATTTCAGTTAGGTTCTAGTGTTAGGTTTCATTGGTCCAGAGTTGAAGTTTAGAATTAGGATAAGGTAGCTTAGTGAATTGTAGGGGTAGAAAAGACGCAACTGGAACGCAAAATGACTTCAGTTCCTTGCTCACTCTGTTCTCTTGCCCTTTATTGTCTTCATAGTCATACTCCATTATTTTGTTAAATACCTAGAAATTTTTGTTCGGCTGATCTTATATATTCCAATGATACACAAGATTTTTTCATCTTCAGGCGATTGGTACACTTGAACATGTGTATGTTTTTGAGTTTTCTAAAACATCAACATTTTTGCTTCTATCTTTACTCCCTTTCAACCACAATCTCTTTTAAACACAAGTTCCCAACCTACCTGTGACGGTGACAGAGAAAGAGCAGCTTTCAAAGTTGTCGCTTGGGTCTGTGGCGGTGTACACCATGTTAGTGTATTCCACGGCAAAGAAAGATCCAGAGCTCTGTGGGGCCGCAACGCTGGCTACACCAATGGGCTCGGTCCAGCTGACGGTAGTTGGGCTGCTACTGAAGGGGACGGTCCCGTCGATGTTGCTTGGCCAGTTGAGGAAGGATGGTCGGGTGCCATCCGTTCCTGGATAAATCGTACTTTGATGAATCATAATGAAGCAAAAATATCTCTTTAAATGGCATATCGCCTTTATACACTTTTCTCTCGATCTGTACTGAGCATAGGTCTAAATCACGACATTCAAAGAGAAGACTGATAACAAAAATTCCTATGGTACCCAAAAAATAAAATAGTTCTAGTTAGAACCGTCGTTATTTGTCCCCTTGCAACTTCTACCAATAACACAGCTTGGCTCTGTCTTTCTAACAATCCATACCTAGTTGTGTAGGTGACCTCAGTAGATCCAACAGCGATGGAACCGCCTGGTAGTTGATTGACCGTCAGGGAAACGGAGTCAGAGTTGTCTGATGCTACATGAGCCAGCCATAAAACCAGCGGGGTCGAGGTACCAGGGCTGGCATTGGCGACGATGTCGGTTAAACAGCTGGTCAGGACGGGGTTCTCTCTGTCGATGACCACTGTGACAAAGAAATTGGATGAAAATGATGTCAGAGATAGGAAATGTTTAAATGCAGCCTTCTTTTTCAAAAAATATAAGTTGCTTCCTCTATCCAGAGATACAGTGTACATTCATCTCCTCAGATTTGGTACAAATTTGAATCATTTCACTACCTACATTTTTACAATTCTAATCTGCTCACGAAACACAGACAAATGCCAAACATAGCAACATGTTTATATGCAGGAAAAATTTGAACCAAACAATTGCTGTAATAGAGTAAAGTGTTAACGTCATGTTCACTTGTCGTCCGGGTTACTGGTTTTAAACAGAGCCCGTCAATGAGGTTCAAGGCACAATCATTCACACAACAAGCTAGAGCAGGGCAAAGTCAGTGTTTGGCACAGGTGTGATCACCACATCATGGTTTAGCACAAATTGTTTGGAACCAGCAACCTTGACAACTTGGCTAGTATGACGTCACACCTTGGTACTCTATACATAAATGGGTCAGTTAAAGCAAGTATTTTTTTCAAAGCAAGATTTCACAATAATGTCTTACACTCAAAACAAATCAAAAACAAACAAAAATTATTAAAAGAAAATCACTGACCTCCACTTGAAGTGACAGTGACTTTAAAGCTGCATGTCGAGTAGAAACTAGCGTTATCGATAAGGTAATAGATGACCAGATAAGTGCTAACATCAAAGGAATCACCAGGCGAGAAGTTACTGACTGCTGTGATGGGTTCTGAGGCGTCCGTAGCTGTAGGGACGTCCCAGGAGGCCGTGGCACTGCTGGCACATCATGGTTTAGCACAAATTGTTTGGAACCAGCAACCTTGACAACTTGGCTAGTATGACGTCACACCTTGGTACTCTATACATAAATGGGTCAGTTAAAGCAAGTATTTTTTTCAAAGCAAGATTTCACAATAACTCAAAACAAATCAAAAACAAACAAAAATTATTAAAAGAAAATCACTGACCTCCACTTGAAGTGACAGTGACTTTAAAGCTGCATGTCGAGTAGAAACTAGCGTTATCGATAAGGTAATAGATGACCAGATAAGTGCTAACATCAAAGGAATCACCAGGCGAGAAGTTACTGACTGCTGTGATGGGTTCTGAGGCGTCCGTAGCTGTAGGGACGTCCCAGGAGGCCGTGGCACTGCTGGCACAGGACGCAGCCTGGACGAAGACGTTACAGGGACAAAACGTGATCTCTGGGGCGGTAGTGTCGCTGCCTTTTGTGGTGGAGGTCGAATTCAGTTTAACTTTTATTCATTAAAGGTATTACAAAGTTTTGGTATGGGGTCATGAATTTGGTTCAAATGAACATATTGGAAGCATATACGGTCCTACAATATTCAGTGATCGTTGTCGCGGTCGAAATCGACTCTAAAGTTATGAAATTGTAAATAATGAACATTTTATGTTGAATAGCTCCCTCTCAAGGTCAAGATATTAATTAAGCTATAAAACAGTGTTTATTGACTAAAATCGACCGATTAGCTATTCTCGTTCGGAAATTATATACCACAACTACATACTATGATATGTTCATGGTCGCAGCTACCATTTTACGGCCGTAGGAGCTATTTGAAATTTATCATAATTTACCGGGAGTACCGGTAAATCTTTATATTCAATTTTTCTCGAAAGCAGAAGTGTTTTAGGGGCTACAATTTCTGGTGTTTTTAATACATCCACAATGGCATCCAAATATATTAAAATTGTCAAGAATCACTATCCACCCATTTTTCAAAATTTCCCAAAACTTTGTAATACCTTTAATGTAATGAAGATTAGGTCTGAGAAAGCTTCAATCAGAGAAAGTGAAAATGCTCCAAAGATGATTACAGGTAGTCCGTGGTCAAATTTTCTACATCAACCAAATCCTGAATTCAGCTCAGGACCAAACACTATATCTAATGCTCACTTAGTTAAAAGAACTAACCTTGAACTCAATACCAACCCTAATCTTAATCTTCAACAAAATAAAGTCTGGAGTAGTTTAGATTAACAGCTAAGGATCACCTTGTGATACGATTGAAAAATCTAAAATGTCAAATGTGAAAGAGCTTTATTTTAATTGCTTCATGGTAACTATAATAAATAGGAATCACTTGTGTTTCAACCAACGGTAGACCTTTGCTGTATACATGGTCAATCAAAGTATCACCTTCAGTGGTTGATTGCTTTACATGTTGTGTATAGCCATGATTACACATCAAGTCTTGTATTTTAGATGACTGTTTTAATAAGTTATCATTGAAGTCGCCCATTACAATACATTTTGTACCCACTTTATGTAGCTCTTCTAATAAGTTATTCAAACACTCACAGAAGTCTTTTATTCTGTATGTCGGAGGGCGATAAACAACTGCAATGACAACAGAAACAGGACAGGTTATAAGAAAAGCAATAAACTCTAGATTATCAATCTTTATATCAAGTCTGCTTGAAAATTCATTCTTGCTATAAACTGCAACACCTCCATGTGACTGGTCCTTGAACTGTTGCCTTGAGTCACTTGTGATAGAATAAGAGTTATATCTTGATTGATGATACAATTTGAAATGAGCTAAGAATATTTCAAAAGCATCATCCTTATCCGATAGCCATGTTTCAGTCAAACAAATAATATCAGAATTCAGGAATGTTGGATTGCATTGTAAGTCTACATAATGTTGTTTTAATCCTTGAATATTGTGCAACATTATGCATAAACCATCATCATATGTTTCCTCTGCTATAGAAGTTTCCAAGAAATCGGTCATATCATTAAGGTGTTTTTTAATCTTTGGATCACAGTATATAACTTTTGGATGAAAATCTTCAATGGTAAGTCCAGATAAAGAAGTTACACGACTCAGGCCTACATAGCTATGTCCAGATGCAAATATTTTTTTCAGTGATACTACTACTTTATTTAAAGTCATGCCTTGTACTTTGTGAACCGTGCAAGCATAAGCCAGTTTGAGGGGAAATTGCTTTCTTGTGTAATTTTTACCCATTGATTCTTCATACATTTTGATCGATTGAATGCCAATTTTCTGGCTATCAAATTTTACACTGATGCAGTATGGCTTGGATTCGTTGTTTTGTTTTACTATTTCTGCAACTGTACCTATACATCCATTTGTCAAACCTATATTGGTATCAATATTTTTTAAAAGCATCACCCTGGCATTCAAAGCAATTGACAGATTGCGAGGCAAAGAACTTTGACTAGATTTACATGGTTCGGTACATATTTCGTCATTATCCTTGCTGTTATTTCTGTCTTCAGCTTTAACACATATAATATCTTCACATTTGCTGTGCAACATTCTGCTATTCCATTCATTTACTTGTTTATTAGTTGAATAGATGTGCATATCTTCTTCACATTCTTCACCGGTTTCACGAGAGGTAAGGATGGATAAATCTGCATCTGATAAAGTGTCTTTCTTTTCCTTAACTCTCAATCTATTCAAGAGTAGAGCAAATGCCAAATCTTCCTTTTGTCGCATTATTTCAACCAGTTCTACCTTTTTGAAATTTTCAGACCACAGCAATTGTTCTACCGATTCCTTATACAAGGGTGTTCCTTTCACAGGTGGTAATTGATAAAAATCTCCAACTGCCAATACCGAAACGTTACCGAATGGACAATCAGTGCGTGATTGCTTAATTTGTCTTAATCGACCGTGTATGTAGTACAACAATTTGGAATCT
This sequence comes from Strongylocentrotus droebachiensis, assembly GCA_035222895.1. Lineage (NCBI taxonomy): Eukaryota > Metazoa > Echinodermata > Echinoidea > Camarodonta > Strongylocentrotidae > Strongylocentrotus > Strongylocentrotus droebachiensis. The sequence goes on from JAVYIG010001105.1 coordinate 200,153, forward strand.
ACCATGGAAATTTCATCTATGATCAAAATTTGCAACTGTCCAAGCTTATTACGAAGGGTGTTAATTCTTTCTTCACCAAGTGGTCGATAAGGAAATTTGGCGTTGATTGGAACTGAGAGCGCACTGTGAATTGTAGATCCATCTATATTGAATGCAGCTATGCCAGTTGGTGCAACTTTCAAGATTGAAATGTCATCAGGATTAACCATCATTTTACCAAGTATGCGTACAGCTTCGTGGTATATACATTTTATTAAATAAGATTTTCCTGTTCCTGCACCACCACTAATAAGTACATGAAAAGGTTGACTTTCTGTACCATTCACTTTCTCTAAGCACCATTGTCTAATTTTGTAAAAGATTTCTTTTTGCTCATTGTTTAAACATCGAATCAAACTATTCGATTCATGTTTTGAAATTCCATGGCTTCGAAATTCCACACTAGAAGTTTCATTCTTTTTTTCATGTTTGAAATCTGGAATGTCCAATTCACATTCTGGTTCATCCATTTCAACTTTGTTCTTAGGATTTTCTAGTCTTTCTTTTTCACTTTCAGGACATAAAAGAGCCCACGCATCTTCTGGAGAACCAAATTTGTCCATGAAAAGTTCAGCTTGTTCAATGGCTCTTGAATTTCTTTCGTACTCTTTACAATGTTTGTCTACTATTGATTTTACACTTTCCAAATTGCCTCCCTGTAGTTTGACATTACCTGTTTTATAAAATTCCTGATATGTCTCAAACTGTGGTGGTTTTAACTGCTCATCATTACTAAATGGCAGGAAAAGTTGTAATATACTGAGGTAATATTTTTCTGGAGAAAGTATTTTAGAAAATCGTGGATATCTTACGACAGCAACACTAGACCTTGTTCGTTTCTGAATGTATCCCGAATTATTTTTCAATTCAAATAAATATGGTGATGTTTTAGTGCCTTTCACTTGCGATGCAGTTAGTATTCTGTAGCATGCGCAGAATTTTGCAAGACACATAGTGTCAAATTCACTTCCATTAGGTCTAGCTTTATATCGATCAAGTTTATTTGCCATCCATGGACTCCTATCATCATCATCATCGTCAGGTCTCCTTTGAATAACATGTAAAGGTAAACTCATTCTAACAGGATTTGGACCAACCGGAATAAATTCGACTTTTCGTGAACACTCTTTTAATCGAAGGGAACATACACGATACACACTCTCCTGTGCAGATACTTCTCGATTTTGCATGTAGACATTTCCGAGCTGTCTGATACTTTTTCTTGCATCATGATTTCCCTCATTTATTTCAGATTGAGCATGGCTTAAGAGCATTCCCATTTCTCTCTCTGATTTTGAAATGTATGATACAATATATCTAACACATGCATAAACATCCATAACAAATTGTAAGTCCATATTTGCATTCCATGCTCTCAGTAGAAAAGGATTGTACTGATTTATCCATACATCTTTGGGGTCTCTTTTCTTGATCAAAATTTCTTGTTTAGCTAATAACCTAGTTGCAGTTTCAAATTCAGTCTGTGTTGTGTTACAATCTTTAAAAAGGTCCGAGACATTAGTGTAATTATTTTCCAGATTTACAGCGTTTTTGATAGATTCTAATAATTGTTTTGCACTATCAATTTCATCGGGATTACCCTCTTTGGGATAAAGTACACATGTTCTATCAGATGGTGGTCTTGGAAAATTGAACCGACATGTTTTTCCCTTCTTTTTACAAGATTTTGAATGCTTTTTGCTATGCTGCTGCACATGAGTGATTATTTCATGGAGTTCTGGATCTTCTTGTTCGGATGGTATCTTGCAAGAAATGTATTTATCAATAAAGGAAACTACTTCCTCATCTGAACTATATCCATGTTCTGGTGCATCCTTTACCCAGAATAAACAATGTGTGTGTGGAGATCCTCGCTGTTGGAATTCAACACGATAAAAATAATCTATTACATGACCAATAGGATGTGCTTCAGACAAAATAACATTTTGCAAAAAAGTGTGAAATCTTTTGTCAAACAGTCTTGCAACAGTCACTGGATTCGACTTTAAAAGTTCACATTTATCTGTCCAATCTAGGTCATTGATTTTTCGTTTATCACCTCTTTCCATTAATAAAGTATTTAATACTTCAGGCCATCTCATGTCTGCTGCCGAGAAACTTGCAAACCATGTAGGTATACCAAGCTGTCTCACCATGGCTAATAAATCTTTCTGTGTGGCAGACCAATATGGAGGAGAACCTCTTATCTGTTTCAGAAAGCGAAACCCTCTATCTGATTTTAATATGTCCTGAACTTTGTCAATTTGTTTTAAATCTTTGATAGTGATTGGTGCATCAGTATCACTTTTACTTGATGTTTTTCTCAATGCAATTGAAACACCAGACAAAACTTGTTGAATTTCATAAATGCACTGAGCATAAAAAATAAAATCTGTATTTTTAGCAAAGCGATTATCTACGTGCATTAGCCTATTTTGTAGATATCTTCCAAGGGTCACTCGTACACTTCTGAAATCATGATAAGTTGGTTGACCTTTTGGAAATAATACAGGAAAAGATTTAGGTTCATTGCTTTCATCTCTAAGAAGTGCTATGGGATTGTTGCCTTCACATGGAGCACAACAGAAAATATCATCAAAATGTTGATCAAGGATTTCTTGTCCAATATCAACTGGTTGCAAGCAGGTATCAAGTTGAATTCCATTTAACCTTGCTTCTTGGTCATCTTTTTCCTGTTCTTCAAAGTTTTGAATTGAATCGTCATTGTCGTTTGTTTCTGCACCACACATTTCTCCTGACAACGAATTATTCCAGTTTTCATTAATACTTATATCAGAATACCACTTATTGTTTTTCTTCAAATAGTGCAACCCATTAAGCACCTTAACTTTATTAACGAATTTATACTCATGATGGCCTTTATAAGATATTTTCCTTTTCAATTTCACACGGATTAATTGATCTTCTCTTTCTGGTGGAGGTAGCATATTTACAGTTTTCATTGTATTCGAAGGCACACAAACAACTGGTCCATGAACTGCATTTTGACCTCCCTTAGGTAAACGGATTAATTTGAAAAAACTTATGTTACGTGCAATTAAATGTTGTTCTAAATTATTCAAGTCCTTCAATTCTTCTGGAATCTCATGCAATTGCAAACTGTTAACACTAGCCTCAGCTGGTAATTTATTCACCAACAATTTTCTGTGGCATGTAAAGCATATCCATAAATGTCCACGAGATGAGTGCGCCAATTGACAGTTTTCATTACAGTGTGAATTGCAAATATGTAAATAGGACTCATTCATACATGTTTTGTTTTGGTAATTTGGCTTAATGCATTTTAAGACTTGACTTTGAAAAAGCAATTTTAGACATACACAACAGACATATTCTGGTCCATGAGAAATAACATTTCTGAAATTTCCTAGTACATTTTCTAATTTTTTGAAACTCATTTTCTTAAGTCCAGCACGTTCTTTATTTTTTTCTGCGAGTCTCTGCCTGTAATGCTGGTTAGAGTGATACTTTTTTTTTTTTTTTTTTTTGTGTTCATCTCTAAATAATGTATTAGACTGATAGTTATGTTTTATTTTTTGTTTCATTTTTTTCTTGTGTTCATCTCTAAATGATGTATTAGACTCATATTTTAATTGTATTTTCTTCTTGTGTTCATCTCTAAACAACATATTAGACTCATACTTATGCTTTATTTTTTGCTTGTGTTCATCTCTAAAGGATTCATTAGACTCATATTTCAATTTTATTTTCTTCTTGTGTTCATCTCTAAACAATATATTAGACTCATACTTATGCTTTATTTTTTGCTTGTGTTCATCTCTAAAAGATTTGTCAGACTGATACTTCTCTTTAATCTTTTTCTTCTTTTCATCTCTGAAACTTTTGTTACAGTGATACTTATGTTTCATTTTTGTCTTCTTTACATCACTGAAATCTCCTTTGAATTTGCAACCATCCATGTCACTTGCATAATTCTCATTGTTTTGTACATTTTCGTATGCATCATGATCATTAATTTGTTTTCGTTTTGCTTTCATCCTTTCTTTAGCTAATTGTTGTCGTTTTTTTAAAGACTGCTTACATTTGCTTTTCTTGTTTTCTTTTTTAATTTGTTTTATAGGAAATTCAATTGTAGACCCTTTTACTGGAATATTTGTACCTTGAAAGTTAGCACTAGATTGTGTTTTCTTTATACCTTTCAATAGATCAAATGAAAGATTCTTTATTTCAGATTCAGATAAACGTACAAGTCTAATTGACACTTTTTTCAATACAATTTTTTCATTCCGTATCTTTAAAGGGTCATTTCCAATGAACCCGTTTCCTTTATTTAAAACATCAGCAACACCTCTATTCATAGTATTACAGTTGTCTGATGGATAACTAGTAATTTTAGAAGCTGATTTTTTATCCCTCTCATCGTTTTCCAGTTTTGGTTCTTTTGTTTTGCAATATCTATGCATTTTTGGAAAAGACATCTTTTTCAACTTAGCACACTTTACACTTTCATGAATTGTGTCACCTTTTCTCTTTCTTTTGGACATAAAAATGTCTTCACTTTTTCCGCTTAGACTTGGCATAAACGTTTCTTCAATTTCATCTTTCGTTGCACAAGATGCATATTGTTTGGATAGTTTACTTTTGTCTTTAAGCATTTCACTATCAATAGATCTCTTTTTATTACATGTAACTTCCTTTGTTTGTTTTCCTTCGTCAATAACCGAATCAATAAAATTAACAGATTCAACATAATCAAAATGTACCCCTTTAACATGTAATAGATAAATGCCCATATTTGAATCATGTACAATGCGTCCAGGGTTATTCCATGAATATAGTCTCCACTTTAAAAAAATATCACTAAATATTAATATGTCTGTTTTAAGCAGATGGGCCATGACAGCAATTTCTACCTCTGTGGCCCATTCACCATTGATATCTGGCTTATTTTTACTAACATAGTCTTTAACTGATAAAAATTCATATCTTAAACAACCAGCAAATAAGTGCGAGTTTTCCAGCAAATGTTGGATACACTTTTGCCTCAGAAATTTGTGATTGCCTTCCTTCCCTGTCAAAAAAAGAGAGATTGCCCGGTAAAAACAATTTCCATCGCCAGTAATATTTGAAATAATAGCAGGAGTACCAATATTAATGCACGTGTCGATATCTGATTTCGAACTGATACATGTATCTGTAATATTAAATCTAGCACACATTTTTTTCTTTTCACTTGAATGGACTGGAAAATATTTGTAGTTATTTGTAATGTATTCTGTATCAATTACAATGCAGTCATCATCATCAACATCATCTATATTGATAGAATCAGGCCTATCTGAGGGAGCACCACTAAACAAATCTTTGCAATAATTTGTATCATGCTCTGCATCAATTATTATGCAGTCATCCTCATCATCATCTATTTCAATACAATCAGACATATCTGTCGAAAAACTGCTTGCGAAATATCTGCAATCATTCCGATCATTTTCAGTATCAATAATATTGCAGTCATCTTCATTGATTTCAATAGAATCAGGCACATTTGTGGGAACACATCTATTACTTTTGTCAGTTGTATCTGTTGGCAAGAAAAATCCATCATTACCTTCAACTACATTTATACAGTCCTGTTCATTCATTGCCACATGACCATTATCACCATGTTCTGTCACAGTAATCTCGCTTGAATTGATAAGATTCACAATTATACCTGTAAGTTCAAATTCAGTCTGGTTTCTATTGATACCCATAGATTCAGCTAATTTCAAAATATGATCGTACACACCTTCCCAGTTTGATAAACATAGAATGACACTGGTCCCACCATCTGTCATAAGTCCATGCCTATCTCTTGAATGTGAATCAAAAATAAAATATTGTTCTTGTGTGGATATGATTGCAAATGTTTGGCCACCAAATGTACAAAAGCATGCATCATGTCTATCTAATTCCTGATGGAGAGCATCTTTTAATGTTACTGCATTAAAATGACTTAAAAAAGATTCATCTCCACAAATTATACCCACAACACTCTGAGAACATTGCATCTTAAAATGGACATCAAAAGCTTCTAATTGATCAGGTAACTCAGATATCAATAAGAAATTTTCATTCATTGCAGAACTAAGCTGAATAAATCTATACAACTCATTACCATAATTCAATACCTTGTCAAGATCTTGTTTTTGCCATTGGGAAACATCTGTAATTTTACTGTATAAAATAGCAGCAAAACTGTTAGAAACACATTGCTTTCCAGAATAAAATCCAAATCTAGCATTTCCTTGATGAAAATTGCCCAGGGCAACACATTGCACAAGTGTATTTTGTTCCATATTTGACATGTTCTCATTTGGTATTTGCTTCTCTTCTAAATTTACATTAGAGGTGTTGACTGACTGTTTATGAAATTTACTATCATGTTTCATTTCAAACATTTTCATAGGAATAGACTTGTCCACATGTTGCTTACAATCTTTATCCACCTTTACTTCACCCGCGTTTTCAGTCTTTCCGTCACATACTTTTCCTTTATCATTTGGTTTTGCACCACCACATACTCGAAATGTGCTCTGTTCTTTGCCCTTATATTGTTTTAAAAAAACATGACTGCATGTCGCACTGCCAACAATAGAATGTTCCTGTATTATTTCATTTTGTACATGGCCTACTACATCAGCCCAAGATTGTTTTTGCTTCATGTTATTTTCTTTGTAGAGTTTCGTTTCATGGGACATCATAGATTTCGGTGATTGCACACACTTTGAGTATTCATTTAGCAATGTTTCTGCGTACATTTGAACACTATTATCCAATACATTCTGACATTCTACATCTCTGTTTAGTTTGATGTCTACTTTGCGTTTTGATTTTTTACTTTTTCGTCTTTCGTAGAAAGATTTCATTGCTTTGCCAATGTACGTTACTCCAGGTTCTAAAACAACACCATTTATGATTCTCTTTTTCTGACCTGTTCCACTGTCACTTTTTGCTGTTGAATGTGATTTTTTGTCTTGCATCTTTTCCAACATCTTTGCCTTTTTTGATTTCACTTTCATCCATTCATTACTGCCTACTTCTTCACTATGCACTTGATCACGTTGTTTGGGGGAATCTCTTTGAGTGACTAGATGATCATGTTCATGCGTGTCAAACTCACTTGATTTCATTACTTTTACACTTTGATTTCCTGGCTCTATAATGATTTTCTTGCATTTCTTAAAATACCTTTTCTTTGATCTGCATTTCTTTTGTTTGTCATTTCGCTTGGTTAAGAGGAGCACATCATCATTGAATACTTCATCCACTGTCTCGAGAGGCTGGTATCTATTGATATGAGAGGGGATACATACTTTATCAAATAGTCGATGTGCAATGTTGTTATTTCCACAATATGAACATATCCAGATTAATCTTTGCTCATTTACTAGATCTTGACACAAAAAACCCATACATGTTACATGATAATGTTCATTGCAGCTCTCACAAGTAGCTTTGTTTTCACTTTCTTCAATTGTATTTTTACAGACACAACATTCTTCATTATGCGGATCGCATGTATATAGCATATCTACAATCTCTTTCATCACTTCCTTGAATTGATCAATTTCAAGTTCCATAATTAAGAAATATAAAATTCAGTAATATGAAATAGGTTAGAAAATTTCAGACAGCTTAGTATAAAATAGATTCAGAGATCTTGTAGGAATAACTTCTGTGATTAAGAATAGATTTAGAAAGCTTGTAGAATAAGAGAAGATTTGTGAAATTTAGAAAATTCAGTAATATAAAGTATCACAAGTAAAAAGTAGGACTTCTTCTGTAGCAAACATTTAAGACTTCTGTGATTAGGTATAGAATGCTTCTGCACGAATATATAATAATGTTCTCATAATTGCTCTTGTACATTTTTCTTTTGTTTTTGCAAGTGTGAAGATGAAATGGGATGAAATGGATAAAAGACACAGCCAATACGGTCTACAAGAGACAGCTGTGGTCGCTCTCTTCGGAGAGCAGGATCTTTCTGAGATAAAGAAAAGTGAATGATGAATATACGTCTGAAGACAGTTGGGAAGGGAATATGGGTGAAGATGAAATGGAATTGTTCAGTCCGCCAACAAGCTCAATGAGAATGAAAGGAATGTAAAAGTCTCCGCCTAGGAAAAGAAAAGAAACATAAAATTAGAATATGACATGTAAATCTTGGAATGATCAGTTGTACAAAGTTTCATTTGAATTACAGACAAAATGTACATAATTTTAAATACTGTATCATACATTCCCATCTACAATCATGTCACGTAAACATTTCATAATTTTCTAAGTCATTCTTATTTCTTATCAATTATCACTTTTTTAATCTCTTGAATGTTAGTTATCTTACATTTTTTCCCATTGCTTTATTAATAATATTCCATGTTTTCTTCAGGACTTTTCTTTAAATATTTCTTTATCTCAATCTTAATCTTATTATTTGATTTATTACAAATTTTCCTATAATCATTAGGATTTTTAATATACAACTTATATAGTCACATATTTTCTTACTCAACTTTATAATTTTATTTGTAATCCAAGGTTTATTTTTACGCTTATATTTCATACACATTAATTTCACAGGGAAACACGAGTTATAGTTTTGTGAATTTAAAAACAAAGCTATCATAAATATTATTCACATCACTAGATAAATACCATTTACATGTACCTTGAATAGATCTACAGCAAATGCAAAAATATTCACAATTGAATGACACACGCCCTTAAAACTAAAACAACAACAACAACAACATATTATAATATTATTTTTATTTAAATCATGTTTAAAAAAGTCAGTTTCACAGGTACATTTGTAAATAGCCATATCACAAATACAATATACTGGGAAGTGGTCAGAAATGTAAGTTAATAATATTCAAAAATAAATATGGCAAAAATCATATAAATATATCATCTAATCTAGTGATGAAGATCTGTCAGTAACACAGGTTGGGTAATTTATTAAACGGATTATTTCGAGCAAGTTAGTAAGTGGAACCGATGTATTATAGCCTAGATCTAGGCCTAATTTAAAATTGGACATGCACGCGGTAAAATGACATTTTGGGGGATTTTGGGGGCATAACAATACGGCCGTGGCAAGTTTGTCATGTTTGTGGGAGGGGCCTAACGGCTAAAATCTAGCCGTGATATCTTCAACATACGATGGCATAGGCAGTCATTCAGTCCCTATAACCGAGGTCTAGTGGAGCCAGACGTAGTCTCAGTGGAACAACCGACGATTATAGAGACTGAAGCTTTCGGTCTAGACTAAACATAGACCGAATTTTCCGTCTCTTTCGTTCGTTAGCCTCTTGTTGGGGTAGGGTCGGCCGGCTCTCTCTTTAGAGACGGAAACCGTTTAATCACATGTCCTTGCTAACGCCACGACCAACTCTGGTCGTAGCGTTTTGCCCCCAAAATCCCCCTAAATGTCATTTTACCTCGTGTATATCCAAATGTAAATTAGGCCTAGGGTATAATAATTCGGTTCCACTTACTAACTTGCTTGAAATAATCCGTTTAATGGTCCCTTTTAAGGAAATTATGGGTCTAAATTGACAGCCGTGTTGAAAATCTTGCAAGTCGTGTTAAACTCTCGCTGCCGGAGTCATCTAAATCAATCTCATCCCTTCTAGTCTACGCCGAAGGCAAAATGATTATGAAAGAAAAACTGTGATAACGCCATTACGAACGTGTAGATGGCGCACAGTTTTTCCTTCATAATCATTTTGCCTTCGGCGTAGACTAGAAGGGATGAGATTGATTTAGATGACTCCGGCAGCGAGAGTTTAACACGACTTGCAAGATTTTCAACACGGCTGTCAATTTAGACCCATAATTTCCTTAAAAGGGACCATTAAACGGATTATTTCAAGCAAGTTAGTAAGTGGAACCGAATTATTATACCCTAGATAGTCTAGGCCTAATTTACATTTGGATATACACGAGGTAAAATGACATTTAGGGGGATTTTGGGGGCAAAACGCTACGACCAGAGTTGGTCGTGGCGTTAGCAAGGACATGTGATTAAACGGTTTCCGTCTCTAAAGAGAGAGCCGGCCGACCCTACCCCAACAAGAGGCTAACGAACGAAAGAGACGGAAAATTCGGTCTAGACTAAACACGGCTCTCGACTCTTGTAATTTTTTTATATAACAGTGCAGCAAAACAAACTGCTGAAAACATAAATCATAGAAGTTTAGTATGAAATGAAAGATAACAATGTCATTCTTCTCATCCAATAATGAAACAAAAATCTAATCAGCACATCAAAAGATCACATTCTATCGCGTAGGCTATCCAAATGGTCTCCAACAGCTAGCCCCATGGCAGCGGCAGAAACCTTCATGCCGAAAGCGCACACATAATTTGTACCTAGCCAAGAGCTAGTTGCACATGTGGGGAAAGAAGTCATCACAATCACGTTTGTACTGACGCAATACACCGATACTGTGCATAGTGAATGAGTGGTGACTTAAACCACGATAATGTGACATTTCCTACTAAGAAATATGAAATGATGCACGATAATGTAATAATATATAGAGTCTATATTCTTTTTTTTTTTTAATTAAATACAAGGTCAATGCTTACCGAACTTTCAAAGCTGGACGTGTGTACGTCGATATACGTGCGCGCTTTGTTGTTGGTTTTGTTGGGAACACATTGTACGGTGTATATTTAAAAAATACCTGAAGGGGGCGCTATACCACTTGTTATCATCACCGTCACCTTTTCCTTTTTTTTAAGTGTCATTCTGTACACTTGTTTGAATGTGTACTATATTAGTTTGGATACTTATGGAAAATATTTTTGAAATATGTCTGTGTTTATAATGTATGAGACAATGTACTACATGTATGTTTATACTGTAAAAACAATTGTGTTCCTATTCATCATTTTGTATAATTATGAAGATCTGAATAAAGGCAAAAAAGCTTTAAAAAAAAAAATACTATCCAAGCTATTAAAAAAAAAAGTTAAATCATAAAAATAAAATAAAAATATCCTTTTTATAATGTTGTATCCAAAAATATTAATATGAAGTATTACCGCCACCTTTTCCTTTTTTAAAGGAATTGTAGCACAATTTGTACACTTGATTGAATGTGTACTATATTAGTTTGGATACTTATGGAAAATATTTTTGAAATATGTCTGTGTTTATAATGTATGAGACAATGTACTACATGTATGTTTATACTGTTAAAACAATTGTGTTCCTATTCATCATTTTGTATAATTATGAAAATCTGAATGAAGGCAAACAAGTTTTTTTTAAATTAAAATAAATAAATATCGTCATTATCGTATTCATGAACATTATCATTATTATCATCATTGGCACAGATCGTAATTCAAGAGCCTACTTATGCTAGACATATAGTGAAGGCATCTTTCTCAATTGCGTCTCTTCCCCTCTCTATCCCTCCTCTCTCTTGCTCCGTCTCTCGGCATCTCTCTTGTTCTCTCCCTCTCTCTATCGACACTTTTACCCTCTTCCTCTCACTCAATTACCTCTCCCTCTTCCTCTCTTACTCTGTCTCGATCCTTCTGCCTCTGCCTCTCTCTTTCTCTACTCTCTCCCCTTTTTATCGGCATCATCTCGACTTGTCTCATTTACTTAGTTTATTACATAATTATGTAACAATTTAATCCAAGGAAATTCCAGGCATTCTTTATCGTTTGGCCATGCACTGCCATATTAACAACCTTTTCTAGATTTAACATCTTACAGATGTTGGAATATGGACGGGTACAATATTAATATCTTAATTACTCCTATTTTATATTTAATCAGGACTAAAAAAATCACCATGCACATGTTTTATTATTCATTTAAAAATATTGTTTTAGGCTTGTTTAGTAAGTAAACAGTTTATCCTCTACCGAATACATGAAGTGGGCGCTATGCCACTTTTAAACATGGTCATCATTATCATAATATCGTCATCATCGTATTCATAAATATTATCGTTTTTTAAATAATCGGCAACACTTTCCTGATCAGGATTCAAGAGCTTATTTATGCTAGAAATATTAAAGGCATTGTTCTCAATTGCATTTCTCTCCCTCCTCTCGCTTGCTCTAGCTGTTTCCCTTCTCTTCTCTATTAAATTGTTATTCTCTTAATTGCATGGGCTGTCTCTGCATCTCGCTCTCTCTCTACTCTTTCACCCTCTCGATCCTCTCTCTCTCACTTGCCTAATTGCCTCCCTCTTATTCTCTTGCTCTGCCTCCCCGCTCTACACAATTAAAACTTGACTCATGGATAGACCATGAGGGGAGGAGTCTTTCATAACGGAAGATGAAATCGTGAAAATGCGTTCTTTATTATGGTACACATGAGCATACGTATCACCTAATTCGTCTAAGTGACGAATTAAAGTCTAGTATTTATTTTGTGTCTGTATAGAAGAAATTATTATTATTCTTCCTCAATTTTGTTCGCAGGATATCTCAAGAATGGCTGAAGCCATTGTCATGAAACTTTCTCTGATGATAGATCTTAGTCTAACTTAGAACTGCATGACTTTTCAAAGACACGAAATTATCGTGACGTCATCCAGGCGCCATTTTGTGAAAATCAACTTAAGATCATATCTTCATAACGGAAACTAATTTTTCATTCATATTTATCATGAATAAGATCAATATCCTACCGGTCAATTTCAGATTAAAAAACGTGCGTAAATCCGCGCGTACGCGTTTTTGCGCGCGTTTACGTGCGCGCAAAAATTTAAAATGCTCCAAATCATCCCAATTTTTTTTTGCATACGTTTCAAGCCATATGGAGCATTTGCCAAAAAATCCCTCAAATGCGCATGCGCGCGTGTTTTTTGCGCGTTCTGGCATTTTGCAACATATAATCGCCAAATTTTCTCTGTCATCATGTTTGGCACATTTTTCCAAGCATTTCGATACCATGTTCATCCTTTTATCACTATTAATAACGGAATGAGCGTCCGTTCAAGATAAATATCCTTGTGCGCAAGCTCATGTATTACATAGTATATATGGGCAAAAACATGCCTATAAAAAGTCCATTGGGATGAATAAGGAATGCCAAGTTTTTTTCATATTTTGAAAGAGTATGAGTCGGAGATATGATTTCATAGCTTATTTGGCCATTAAATACATTTTGACGTCATCATAATGGCCTTGGAAGTCAAAATACAAAATTGCATATTATGACGTCATTATATTTTTTGAAAATTTAGTGTATTTCTCTTAATATTGACTGATTTTCTTTCAAATTGCAATATCTTGTAGCTTAGGAAAGTGCCTACATGATCAATACACACTGCTTTTTATTCTATTGACGTCATTATAGTACAAAATTCAATTAAAGGCCACATTTCAGAATTTTCTTAATTTGCGTGTTAAGCCTAAGGAAGGTGAAATTCGTTGACATCATGAAGCTTCATGACATTGATCTTTGAGTACTATCTAGCTTATTTGTACTCTATGTTCTCTCAAATTCTGATACGGCGTAGCTAATAAATTATCTACAATATTGACGTACATCATTTATCATTTCGATGACATCACCACAGTAAAAATTTCAATTAAAGGCGACATGTCAGAATTTTCTTAGCGTGTTAGGCGACTTTTTCTGAAATACTTATTCTACAAATCTCTATCGATTACCTGAAGGGGGCGCTATACCACTCTTAGTGATGGTCTTCATCGTATTTATGATCATTATCATTAGATCATCATCGGCACACTTTCATGATAACAAAATAGCACGTATCACCTAATTCGTCAAAGTGACGAATTAAAGTCTAGTTATTTATTATTATTCTTCCTCGAATTTGTTCGCAGGATATCTCAAGACTGAATGAAGCCATTGTTATAAATCTTTCAATGATGATAGATCTTAGTCTAACTTAGAACTGCGTGACTTTTCAAAGACTCAAAGTCATCGTGACGTCATCCAGGCGCCATTTTGTGAAAATCAATTAATGATCATATCTTCATAACGGATAGTAATTTTTCATTCATATTTATCATGATTAAGATCAATATCCGCCCGGTCAATTTTAGGTCAATAAACGTGCTTAAATGCGCGCGTGCGCGCTCGTCCGCGCGTTTACGCGCGCGCAAAAATTTAAAATGCTCTAAATCATCCCAAATTTTTTTTGCATACGTTTCAGGCCATATGGAGCATTTGATAAAAAAATTACGCACACGCACATGCGCGCGCGTTTTCGCGCGTACTGGCATTTTGCAACATAGAATCGCCGATTTTTTTCTGTCATCATATTTGGTACATTTTTCCAAGCATTTTGATAATTTGTTCACCTTTTATTAACGCAATGAGCGTCCGTCAAAGTTGACAGCACGCGCGGATTTGCGTTATCTTTATCCACAATACATGGGCAAAAACATGCCTATATAAAATTCATTGTAACTCTTTAGAATAGATAGAAACTCCTAATAGTTTTTAATATTTGGATAGATTATGAGTCGGAGATATGATTTCATGTCTCATTTTATCCTCAATTAACTCATGACGTCATCATAATGGCCTCCAAACTCAAAATTTTAATTTGCATATTTTGACGTCAGCATATTTTTGAAAAATTGATTGTATCTCTGTAAATATCGATCAATTTTCTTTTCAATTTTCATATGTTCTAGCTGAGACAATTTTCTACAAATGTAGTATTCACAATTTTTATTTTTGACAAAAGTATCATGGTGTATTTTTGCGATTAAAGGAGGCATGTCAATTTTTCGCATTTTGCGTGTATTCTCTATGGGACATGACTTTTTCTCAAAAGTGGATTCTACACTCATGTCTTTCGCGAGCAAAATCTCCGATGTTTTAGCTTTGTTTTCGCTGAGCTTTAGATATGTTGTAGCTGAGACAATGAGCTATCAAAAGTGTGTCCTTTATTTTTCGATTAGATGCCGGGATCATGCTTATATTTCACTTGCAAAGTAGGATTTCTGAATTCCATTTCCCGTTTACGTGTAATCGCTATGGGAGATGTTTTGGTATATCGGTAACGCACTTGACTTCCAACCTCGAGATCCCTGGTTCGAGTCCGGGTGTCTCCAACACTTTTTTTTCCCACTTTTTTTCCTTTTGACCTTCAGTGTACCATCTCCTTTGATTATTTAAACACGTAGATTCGCAAATAATGTCATAAATAACCCTTTTTACTTTATTATTACCCTATTTTCACTTAATCCATTACTTTTTGCGTGTAATCCCTATGGGAGATGACTTTTTCTCAAATCTGGATTCTACATTCCTGTCTTTTGCGAGCAATATCGCCGTTATTTCTGCTTGGATTTTGTTGATTTTTGAGTATGTTGTAGCTGAGACTATATGCTATCTGAATCAACCCTTATTTTTTCAAAAAAGATGTCAGGATCGCGCTCATGATCATGATCATTATCATCATGATCATCATTATCATAATGATGATAATCATTTATCAATTACATTTTCATTTCTTTGAATAAGATAACATCGTCAAAAGGTGTTCTTTATGATGTAAATTAGAGTCAAAGGTGTAACTGGCTACTGTACAGGGTCAAAGGTCATATATTGTTTCAATCTATCTTCCCTAGATCCCTGATCATGGGGACGCAATTTAAACTTGACATATGGATAGATCATAATAGAAAAAGCATTTTATAAAATAATATATCGTGTAATGCACTATTCGTTATGTAAACCATTATCATACGTATCACCTAATTCGTCTAAGTGACGAATTAAAGTCTAGTTAGGTGATACGTAACGAAGTCTACGTATCACCTATTGATTTCGTCAAGATTGTTATTATTTATTATTTATTAGGTGATACGTAACGAAGTCTACGTATCACCTATTGATTTCGTCAAGATTTTTATTATTATTCCTATTCCTATTATTCTTCCTCGATTTTGTTCGCAGGATATCTCAAGACTGAATAAAGCCATTGTCATAAAACTTTCAATGATGATAGATCTTAGTCCAACTTAGAACTGCGTGACTTTTCAAAGACTCAAAATTATCGTGACGTCATCCAGGCGCCATTTTGTGAAAATCAACTAATGATCATATCTTCATAACGGATAGTAATTTTTAATTCATATTTATCATGAATATGATCAATATCCGTCTGGTTAATTTCAGGTCAAAAAATGCGCGCAAAAATGCGCGTACGCTTTTGTCCGCGCGTTTACGCGCGCGAAATTTTTTAAAATGCTCCAAATCATCCCAAATTTTTTTTACATACGTTTTAGGCCATATGGAGCATTTGATAAAAAAATTACGCACACGCCCATGCGCGCGCGTTTTCGCGCGTACTGGCATTTTGCAACATAGAATCGCCGATTTTTTTCTGTCATCATATTTGGTACATTTTTCCAAGCATTTTGATAATTTGTTCACCTTTTATTAACGCAATGAGCGTCCGTCAAAGTTGACAGCACGCGCGGATTTGCGTTATCTTTATCCACAATACATTGGCAAAAACATGCCTATATAAAATTAATTGTAACTCTTTATAATAGATAAAAACTCCTAATATTTTTTCATATTTGGATAGATTATGAGTCGGAGATATGATTTCATGTCTCATTTGATCCTCAATTAACTTATGACGTCATCATAATGGCCTCCAAACTCAAAATTTCAATTTGCATATTATGACGTCAGCATATTTTTGGAAAATTGATTGTATCTCTGTAAATATCGATCAATTTTCTTTCAAATTTTAATATGTTCTAGCTGAGACAATTTTCTACAAATGCAGTATTCACAATTTTTATTTTTGACAAAAGTATCATGGTGTTTTTTTGCGATTAAAGGAGGCATGTCAATTTTTCACATTTTGCGTGTATTCTCTATGGGACATGACTTTTTCTCAAAACTGGATTCTACACTCCTGTCTTTCGCGAGCAAAATCTCCGTTGTTTTCGCTTCATTTTCGCTGAGCTTCGAATATGTTGTAGCTGAGACAATGAGCTATCACAAGTGTGCCCTTTATTTTTTGATTAGATGCCGGGATCATGCTCATACTTCACTTGCAAAGTAGGATTTCAGAATTCCATTTCCCGTTTACGTGTAATCGCTATGGGAGATGTTTTGGTATATCGGTAACGCACTTGACTTCCAATCTCGAGATCCCTGGTTCGAGTCCGGGTGTCTCCAACAATTTTTTGCTTCACTTTTTTTTCCTTTTGACCTTCACTGTACCATCTCCTTTGATTATTTAAACACGTAGAATCGCAAATAATGTCACAAACAACCCTTTTTACTTTATTATTACCCTATTTTCACTTAATCCATTACTTTTTGCGTGTAATCCCTATGGGAGATGACTTTTTCTCAAATCTGGAGTCTACATTCCTGTCTTTTGCGAGCAATATCGCCGTTATTTCTGCTTGGATTTTGTTGATTTTTTAGTATGTTGTAGCTGAGACTATATGCTATCTAAATCACTCCTCATTTTTTCAATAAGATGTCATGATTGCGCTCATGATCATGATCATTATCATCATGATCATCATTATCGTAATGATGAAAATCATTTATCAATTACATTTTCATTTCTTTGAATAAGATAAAATCGTCAAAAGGTGTTCTTCATGATATAAATAAGAGTCAAATGTGTAACTGGTTACTGCACAGGGTCAAAGGTCATATATTGTTTCAATCTATCTTCCCTAGATTCATGATGATCAAGGAGACACAATTTAATCTTGACATATGAATAGATCATAATGGGAGAAGCATATAAATGGGAGAAGCATTTTACAAAATAATATATTGTGTAATGCATTATTCGTTATGTAAACCATTATCATACGTATCACCTAATTCGTCTAAGTGACGAATTAAAGTCTAGTTATTATTATTATTCTTCCTCGAATTTGTTCGCAGGATATCTCAAGACTGAATGAAACCATTGTTATGAATCTTTCAATGATGATAGATCTTAGTCTAACTTAGAACTGCGTGACTTTTCAAAGACTCAAAATTATCGTGACGTCATCCAGGCGCCATTTTGTGAAAATCAACTTATGATCATATCTTCATAACGGAAAGTAATTTTTCATTCATATTTATCACGAATTAGATCGATATCCGTCCGGTCAATTTCAGGTCAAGAAATGCGCGCAAAAATGCGCGTACGCTTTTGTCCGCGCGTTTACGCGCGCGAAATTTTTTAAAATGCTTCAAATCATCCCAAATTTTTTTTACATACGTTTCAGGCCATATAGAGCATTTGATAAAAAAATTACGCACACGTGCATGCGCGCGCGTTTTCGCGCGTACTTGCATTTTGCAACATAGAATCGCCGATTTTTTTCTGTCATCATATTTGGTACATTTTTCCAAGCATTTTGATAACTTGTTCACCTTTTATTAACGCAATGAGCGTCCGTCAAAGTTGACAGCACGCGCGGATTTGCGTTATCTTTATCTACAATACATGGGCAAAAACATGCCTATATAAAATTCATTGTAACTCTTTAGAATAGATAGAAACTCCTAATATTTTTTTCATATTTGGATAGATTATGAGTTGGAGATATCATTTCATGTCTCATTTGATCCTCAATTAACTCATGACGTCATCATAATGGCCTCCAAACTCAAAATTTCAATTTGCATATTATGACGTCATCATATTTTTGGAAAATTGATTGTATCTCTGTAAATATCGATCAATTTTCTTTCAAATTTCGATATGATGTAGCTAAAATAATTCTCTACAAGCTCAATATTCACCAATTTTCATTTTGACAAAGGCCTTATGCCGTATTCTAGCGATTAAAGGAGGCATGTCAATTTTTCACATTTTGCGTGTATTCTCTATGGGACATGACTTTTTCTCAAAACTGGATTCTACATTCCTGTCTTTCGCGAGCAAAATCTCCGTTGTTTTATCTTTGTTTTCGCTGAGCTTCGGATATGTTGTAGCTGAGACAATGGGCTACCATAAGTGTGCCCTTTATTTTTCGATTAGATGCCGGGATCATGCTCATATTTCACTTGCAAAGTAGGATTTTAGAATTCCATTTCCCGTTTACGTGTAATCGCTATGGGAGATGTTTTGGTATATCGGTAACGCACTTGACTTCCAACCTCGAGATCCCTGGTTCGAGTCCGGGTGTCTCCAACAATTTTTTGCTTCACTTTTTTTTTTCCTTTTGACCTTCATTGTACCATCACCTTTGATTATTTAAACACGTAGAATCGCAAATAATGTCATAAATAACCCTTTTTACTTTATTATTACCCTATTTTCACTTAATCCATTACTTTTTGCGTGTAATCCCTATGGGAGATGACTTTTTCTCAAATCTGGAGTCTACATTCCTGTCTTTTGCGAGCAATATCGCCGTTATTTCTGCTTGGATTTTGTTGATTTTTGAGTATGTTGTAGCTGAGACTATATGCTATCTAAATCACCTCTCATCTTTTCAATAAGATGTCATGATCGCGCTCATGATCATGATCATGATCATCATGATCATCATTATCTAATGATGATAATCATTTATCAATTACATTTTCATTTCTTTGAATAAGATAAAATCGTCAAAAGGTGTTCTTCATGATGTAAATTAGAGTCAAATGTGTAACTGGTTACTGCACAGGGTCAAAGGTCATATATCGTTTCAATCTATCTTCCCTAGATCCATGATGATCAAGGAGACACAATTTAATCTTGACATATGAATAGATCATAATGAGAGAAGCATATAAATGGGAGAAGCATTTTACAAAATAATATATCGTGTAATGCATTATTCTTTATGTAAACCATTATCATACGTATCACCTAATTCGTCTAAGTGACGAATTAAAGTCTAGTTAGGTGATACGTAACGAAGTCAACGTATCACCTTTTGATTTCGTCAAGATTGTTATTTATTATTATTATTATTCTTCCTCGAATTTGTTCGCAGGATATCTCAAGACTGAATGAAGCCATAATCATGAATCTTTCAATGATGATAGATCTTAGTCTAACTTAGAACTGCGTGACTTTTCAAAGACTCAAAGTCATCGTGACGTCATCCACACGCCATTTTGTGAAAATCAACTTATGATCATATCTTCATAACAGAAAGCCATTTCTCATTCATATTTGTCATGATCAAGGTCAATATTTGTCGGGTCAATTTCAGATCAATAAATGCGCGCAAAAATGCGCGTACGCGTAGGTGCGCGCGTTAATGCGCGCGTAAAATTTAAAATTGCTCAAAATCGTCTTAAATTTTTTTTGCATACGTTTCAGGCCATTATAAGCATTTCATAAAAAATCGCGCAAAACACGCATTTTTGGACGTTTTCGTTCGTCACGGCCGAACGAAAAATAATTTCTCCGCAAAAGCTTTTGACCGAATATTCCTCATAATTTTACGAACAATTTGATACCAAGTTTATCTCTTTATCACTATTAATAACGGAATGAGCGTCCGTTCAAGATAACCGTCCGCACGCGCGATTTTTGTATTACATAGCGTATATGGGCAAAAACATGCCCATAAAAAGTCCATTGATATGAATAAGGACTGCCAATTTTTTTTCCATATTTAGATAGAGTATGAGTCGAAGGTATGATTTCATATCTCATTTGGCCATTAAGTACATCTTGACGTCATCATAATGGCCTTGGAAGTCAAAAATACAAAAATGCATATTATGACGTCATTATGTTTATGGACAATTTAGTGTATTTCTCTTAATATTCATCGATTCTCTTCTAGATTTTAATATGTTGTAGCCGAGGCAATCGTCTTCGAGATCAGTCCACACCAATTTTCATTTAAATGATGTCATCATAGTCAAAAATTCAATTAAAGGCCACATGTCAGAATTTTCGTCATTTGCGTGTTATGTCTATGGAGGGTGAATTTTGTCCACACTATGAATCTACATCGCATCCATCTTTCAGCACTATCTTGCTTATTTGTGCTCTGTTTTCTCCCAAATTTGGGTATGTTATAGCTGAGACCATGGGCTATAAAAAAGGGTGACTTTGTTTTTTAATCAGATGTTGGGATCATGTTAAAATTTTCGATCGAAAGTTGAAATTGCAAATTTTGAAGGAATCATTAGGTGATACGTAACGAAGTCAACGTATCACCTTTTGATTTCGTCAAGATTGTTATTTATTAGGTGATACGTAACGAAGTCAACGTATCACCTTTTGTTTTCGTCAAGATTGTTATTTATTAGGTGATACGTAACGAAGTCAACGTATCACCTATTGATTTCGTCAAGATTTTCTTTTTTTTTTTTTTTTCTTTTATTATTCTTCCTCGATTTTGTTCGCAGGATATCTCAAGATTGAATAAAGCCATTGTCATGAAACTTGCCATGGTGATAGATCTTAGTCTAACTTAGAACTGCGTGACTTTTCAAAGACTAAAAATTATCGTGACGTCATCCAGGCGCCATTTTGTGAAAATCAACTTATGATCATATCTTCATAACGGAAAGTAATTTTTCATTCATATTTATCACGAATTAGATCGATATCCGTCCAGTCAATTTCAGGTCAAGAAATGCGCGCAAAAATGCGCGTACGCTTTTGTCCGCGCGTTTACGCGCGCGGATTTTTTTAAAATGCTCCAAATCATCCCAAATTTTTTTTACATACGTTTCAGGCCATATGGAGCATTTGATAAAAAAATTACGCACACGCGCATGCGCGCGCATTTTCGCGCGTACTTGCATTTTGCAACATAGAATCGCCGATTTTTTTCTGTCATCGTATTTGGCACATTTTTTCAAGCATTTTGATAACTTGCTCACCTTTTAATAACCCAATGAGCGTCCGTCAAAGTTGACAGCACGCGCGGATTTGCGTTATCTTTATCCACAATACATGGGCAAAAACATGCCTATATCAAATTCATTGTAACTCTTTAGAATAGATAGAAACTCCTAATATTTTTTCATATTTGGATAGATTATGAGTCGGAGATATGATTTCATGTCTCATTTGATCCTCAATTAACTCATAAAGGCATCATAATGGCCTCCAAACTCAAAATTTTAATTTGCATATTATGACGTCAGCATATTTTTGGAAAATTGATTGTATCTCTGTAAATATCAATCAATTTTCTTTCAAATTTTGATATGTTTTAGCTGAGACAATTTTCTACAAATGCAGTATCCACAACTTTTATTTTTGACAAAATTATCATGGTGTATTTTTGCGATTGATGGAGGCATGTCAATTTTTCACATTTTGCGTGTATTCTCTATGGGACATGACTTTTTCTCAAAACTGGATTCTACACTTCTGTCTTTCGCGAGCAAAATCTCCGTTGTTTTAGCTTCGTTTTCGCTGAGCTTCGGATATGTTGTAGCTGAGACAATGAGCTATCACAAGTGTGCCCTTTATTTTTCGATCATATGCCGGGATCATGCTCATATTCTACTTGCAAAGTGGGATTTGAGAATTCCATTTCCCGTTTACGTGTAATCGCTATGGGAGATGTTTTGGTATATCGGTAACGCACTTGACTTCTAACCTCGAGATCCCTGGTTCGAGTCCGGGTGTCTCCAACATTTTTTTTCTTCACTTTTTTTTTCCTTTTGACCTTCACTGTACCATCTCCTTTGATTATTTAAACACGTAGAATCGCAAATAATGTCATAAACAACCCTTTTTACTTTATTATTACCCTATTTTCACTTAATCCATTACTTTTTGCGTGTAATCCCTATGGGAGATGACTTTTTCTCAAATCTGGAGTCTACATTCCTGTCTTTTGCGAGCAATATCGCCGTTATTTCTGCTTGGATTTTGTTGATTTTTTAGTATGTTGTAGCTGAGACTATATGCTATCTAAATCACTCCTCATTTTTTCAATAAGATGTCATGATTGCGCTCATGATCATGATCATTATCATCATGATCATCATTATCGTAATGATGAAAATCATTTATCAATTACATTTTCATTTCTTTGAATAAGATAAAATCGTCAAAAGGTGTTCTTCATGATATAAATAAGAGTCAAATGTGTAACTGGTTACTGCACAGGGTCAAAGGTCATATATTGTTTCAATCTATCTTCCCTAGATTCATGATGATCAAGGAGACACAATTTAATCTTGACATATGAATAGATCATAATGGGAGAAGCATATAAATGGGAGAAGCATTTTACAAAATAATATATTGTGTAATGCATTATTCGTTATGTAAACCATTATCATACGTATCACCTAATTCGTCTAAGTGACGAATTAAAGTCTAGTATTTATTTTGTGTCTGTATAGAAGAAATTATTATTATTCTTCCTAAATTTTGTTCGCAGGATATCTCAAGAATGGCAAAAGCCATTGTCATGAAACTTTCAATGATGATAGATCTTAGTCTAACTTAGAACTGCATGACTTTTCAAAGACACAAAATTATCGTGACGTCATCCAGGCGCCATTTTGTGAAAATCAACTCATGATCATATCTTCATAACGGAAACTAATTTTTCATTCATATTTATCATGAATAAGATCAATATCCTTCCGGTCAATTTCCGATCAAAAAAAGTGCGCAAATCCGCGCGTACGCATTTGTGCGCGCGTTTACGTGCGCGCAAAAAATTAAAATGCTCCAAATCATCCCAAATTTTTTTTGCATACGTTTCAAGCCATATAAAGCATTTGACAAAAAATCCCTCAAACGCGCATGCGCGCGTGTTTTTTGCGCGTTCTGGCATTTTGCAACATAAAATCGCCAAATTTTCTCTGTCATCATGTTTGGCACATTTTTCCAAGCATTTTGATACCATATTCATCTCTTTATCACTATAAATAACGGAATGAGCGTCCGTCCGAGATAAATATCCGCGCGCGCGAGGTAATGTATTACATAGCATATATGGGCAAAAACATGCCTATAAAAAGTACATCGGGATGAATAAGGACTGCCATTTTTGTTTCATATTTAGACACAGTATGAGTCGGAGATATGATTTCATATCTTATTAAGCCATGAAATACATCTTGACGTCATCATAATGACCTTGAAAGTTAAAATACAAAATTGCATATTATGACGTCATTATATTTATGGAAAATTTAGTATATTTCTCATATTATTGACTGATTTTCTTCCAAATTTCGGTTTCTTGTAGTTGAGGCAATTGCCTTCAAGATAAATACACACTTCTTTTTATTTCATTGACGTCATCATAGTACAAAATTCACTTAAAGGCCGCATTTCAGAATTTTCTTAATTTGAGTGTTATGCCTAAGGAAGGTGAATTTCGTTCACATCATGAATCTTCATGACATTGATCTTTGAGCACTATCTAGCTTATTTGTATTATGTTCTCCCAAATTTTGAAACGGTGTAGCTAATAAATTATCTACAATATTGACGTACATCATTCATCATTTTGATGACATCATCTTAGTGAAAATTTCAATTAAAGGCGACATGTCAGAATTTTCTTAGTTAGCGTTTTAGGCGACTTTTTCTGAAATCCTGAT
Organism: Strongylocentrotus droebachiensis; assembly: GCA_035222895.1. NCBI lineage: Eukaryota > Metazoa > Echinodermata > Echinoidea > Camarodonta > Strongylocentrotidae > Strongylocentrotus > Strongylocentrotus droebachiensis. Next base: position 224,700 of record JAVYIG010001105.1, read on the forward strand.
TCTACAAATCTCTATCGAATACCTGAAGTGGGCGCTATACCACTCTTAATCATGGTCTTTATCGTATTTATGATCATTATCATTAGATCATCATCGGCACACAACATGATAACAAAATAGCACGTATCACCTAATTCGTCAAAGTGACGAATTAAAGTCTAGTTAGGTGATACGTAACGAAGTCAACGTATCACCTATTGATTTCGTCAAGATTTTCTTTTTTTTTTTTTCTTTTATTATTCTTCCTCGATTTTGTTCGCAGGATATCTCAAGACTGAATAAAGCCATTATCATGAAACTTTCAATGATGATAGATCTTAGTCTAACTTAGAACTGTGTGACTTTTCAGACAGTCAAGGTCATCGTGACGTCATCCAGGCGCCATTTTGTGAAAATCAACTTATGATCATATCTTCATAAAGGAAAGCCATTTTTCATTCATATTTGTCATGATCAAGGTCAATATTTGTCGGGTCAATTTCAGATCAATAAATGCGCGCAAAAATGCGCGTACGCGTAGGTGCGCGCGTTAATGCGCGCGTAAAATTTAAAATTGCTCAAAATCGTCTTAAATTTTTTTTGCATACGTTTCAGGCCATTATAAGCATTTCATAAAAAATCGCGCAAAACACGCATCTTTGGACGTTTTCGTTCGTCACGGCCGAACGAAAAATAATTCCTCCGCAAAAACTTTTGACAGGATATTCCTCATAATTTTCCGAACAATTTGATACCAAGTTTATCTCTTTATCACTATTAATAACGGAATGAGCGTCCGTTCAAGATAACCGTCCGCACGCGCGATTTTTGTAATACATAGCACATACGGGCAAAAACATGCCCATAAAAAGTCCAATGATATGAATAAGGACTGCCTATTTTTTTTTCATATTTAGATAGAGTATGAGTCGAAGGTATGATTTCATATCTCATTTGGCCATTAAGTACATCTTGACGTCATCATAATGGCCTTGGAAGTCAAAAATACAAAAATGCATATTATGACGTCATTATGTTTATGGACAATTTAGTTTATTTCTCTTAATATTCATCGATTCTCTTCTAGATTTTAATATGTTGTAGCCGAGGCAATCGTCTTCGAGATCAGTCAACACCAATTTTCATTTAAATGATGTCATCATAGTCAAAAATTCAATTAAAGGCCACATGTCAGAATTTTCTTAATTTGCGTGTTATGTCTATGGAGGGTGAATTTTGTCCACACTATGAATCTACATCGCATCCATCTTTCAGCACTATCTCGCTCATTTGTGCTTTGTTTTCTCCCAAATTTGGATATGTTATAGCTGAGACCATGGGCTATAAAAAAGGGTGACTTTGTTTTTTAATCAGATGTTGGGATCATGTTAAAATTTTCGATCGAAAGTTGAAATTGCAAATTTTGAAGGAATCATTAGGTGATACGTAACGAAGTCAACGTATCACCTATTGATTTCGTCAAGATTTTCTTTTTTTTTTTTTCTTTTATTATTCTTCCTCGATTTTGTTCGCAGGATATCTCAAGACTGAATAAAGCCATTATCATGAAACTTTCAATGATGATAGATCTTAGTCTAACTTAGAACTGTGTGACTTTTCAGACAGTCAAGGTCATCGTGACGTCATCCAGGCGCCATTTTGTGAAAATCAACTTATGATCATATCTTCATAAAGGAAAGCCATTTTTCATTCATATTTGTCATGATCAAGGTCAATATTTGTCGGGTCAATTTCAGATCAATAAATGCGCGCAAAAATGCGCGTACGCGTAGGTGCGCGCGTTAATGCGCGCGTAAAATTTAAAATTGCTCAAAATCGTCTTAAATTTTTTTTGCATACGTTTCAGGCCATTATAAGCATTTCATAAAAAATCGCGCAAAACACGCATCTTTGGACGTTTTCGTTCGTCACGGCCGAACGAAAAATAATTCCTCCGCAAAAACTTTTGACAGGATATTCCTCATAATTTTCCGAACAATTTGATACCAAGTTTATCTCTTTATCACTATTAATAACGGAATGAGCGTCCGTTCAAGATAACCGTCCGCACGCGCGATTTTTGTAATACATAGCACATACGGGCAAAAACATGCCCATAAAAAGTCCAATGATATGAATAAGGACTGCCTATTTTTTTTTCATATTTAGATAGAGTATGAGTCGAAGGTATGATTTCATATCTCATTTGGCCATTAAGTACATCTTGACGTCATCATAATGGCCTTGGAAGTCAAAAATACAAAAATGCATATTATGACGTCATTATGTTTATGGACAATTTAGTTTATTTCTCTTAATATTCATCGATTCTCTTCTAGATTTTAATATGTTGTAGCCGAGGCAATCGTCTTCGAGATCAGTCAACACCAATTTTCATTTAAATGATGTCATCATAGTCAAAAATTCAATTAAAGGCCACATGTCAGAATTTTCTTAATTTGCGTGTTATGTCTATGGAGGGTGAATTTTGTCCACACTATGAATCTACATCGCATCCATCTTTCAGCACTATCTCGCTCATTTGTGCTTTGTTTTCTCCCAAATTTGGATATGTTATAGCTGAGACCATGGGCTATAAAAAAGGGTGACTTTGTTTTTTAATCAGATGTTGGGATCATGTTAAAATTTTCGATCGAAAGTTGAAATTGCAAATTTTGAAGGAATCATTAGGTGATACGTAACGAAGTCAACGTATCACCTATTGATTTCGTCAAGATTTTCTTTTTTTTTTTTTCTTTTATTATTCTTCCTCGATTTTGTTCGCAGGATATCTCAAGACTGAATAAAGCCATTATCATGAAACTTTCAATGATGATAGATCTTAGTCTAACTTAGAACTGTGTGACTTTTCAGACAGTCAAGGTCATCGTGACGTCATCCAGGCGCCATTTTGTGAAAATCAACTTATGATCATATCTTCATAAAGGAAAGCCATTTTTCATTCATATTTGTCATGATCAAGGTCAATATTTGTCGGGTCAATTTCAGATCAATAAATGCGCGCAAAAATGCGCGTACGCGTAGGTGCGCGCGTTAATGCGCGCGTAAAATTTAAAATTGCTCAAAATCGTCTTAAATTTTTTTTGCATACGTTTCAGGCCATTATAAGCATTTCATAAAAAATCGCGCAAAACACGCATCTTTGGACGTTTTCGTTCGTCACGGCCGAACGAAAAATAATTCCTCCGCAAAAACTTTTGACAGGATATTCCTCATAATTTTCCGAACAATTTGATACCAAGTTTATCTCTTTATCACTATTAATAACGGAATGAGCGTCCGTTCAAGATAACCGTCCGCACGCGCGATTTTTGTAATACATAGCACATACGGGCAAAAACATGCCCATAAAAAGTCCAATGATATGAATAAGGACTGCCTATTTTTTTTTCATATTTAGATAGAGTATGAGTCGAAGGTATGATTTCATATCTCATTTGGCCATTAAGTACATCTTGACGTCATCATAATGGCCTTGGAAGTCAAAAATACAAAAATGCATATTATGACGTCATTATGTTTATGGACAATTTAGTTTATTTCTCTTAATATTCATCGATTCTCTTCTAGATTTTAATATGTTGTAGCCGAGGCAATCGTCTTCGAGATCAGTCAACACCAATTTTCATTTAAATGATGTCATCATAGTCAAAAATTCAATTAAAGGCCACATGTCAGAATTTTCGTCATTTGCGTGTTATGTCTATGGAGGGTGAATTTTGTCCACACTATGAATCTACATCGCATCCATCTTTCAGCACTATCTCGCTCATTTGTGCTTTGTTTTCTCCCAAATTTGGATATGTTATAGCTGAGACCATGGGCTATAAAAAAGGGTGACTTTGTTTTTTAATCAGATGTTGGGATCATGTTAAAATTTTCGATCGAAAGTTGAAATTGCAAATTTTGAAGGAATCATTAGGTGATACGTAACGAAGTCAACGTATCACCTATTGATTTCGTCAAGATTTTCTTTTTTTTTTTTTCTTTTATTATTCTTCCTCGATTTTGTTCGCAGGATATCTCAAGACTGAATAAAGCCATTATCATGAAACTTTCAATGATGATAGATCTTAGTCTAACTTAGAACTGTGTGACTTTTCAGACAGTCAAGGTCATCGTGACGTCATCCAGGCGCCATTTTGTGAAAATCAACTTATGATCATATCTTCATAAAGGAAAGCCATTTTTCATTCATATTTGTCATGATCAAGGTCAATATTTGTCGGGTCAATTTCAGATCAATAAATGCGCGCAAAAATGCGCGTACGCGTAGGTGCGCGCGTTAATGCGCGCGTAAAATTTAAAATTGCTCAAAATCGTCTTAAATTTTTTTTGCATACGTTTCAGGCCATTATAAGCATTTCATAAAAAATCGCGCAAAACACGCATCTTTGGACGTTTTCGTTCGTCACGGCCGAACGAAAAATAATTCCTCCGCAAAAACTTTTGACAGGATATTCCTCATAATTTTCCGAACAATTTGATACCAAGTTTATCTCTTTATCACTATTAATAACGGAATGAGCGTCCGTTCAAGATAACCGTCCGCACGCGCGATTTTTGTAATACATAGCACATACGGGCAAAAACATGCCCATAAAAAGTCCAATGATATGAATAAGGACTGCCTATTTTTTTTTCATATTTAGATAGAGTATGAGTCGAAGGTATGATTTCATATCTCATTTGGCCATTAAGTACATCTTGACGTCATCATAATGGCCTTGGAAGTCAAAAATACAAAAATGCATATTATGACGTCATTATGTTTATGGACAATTTAGTTTATTTCTCTTAATATTCATCGATTCTCTTCTAGATTTTAATATGTTGTAGCCGAGGCAATCGTCTTCGAGATCAGTCAACACCAATTTTCATTTAAATGATGTCATCATAGTCAAAAATTCAATTAAAGGCCACATGTCAGAATTTTCTTAATTTGCGTGTTATGTCTATGGAGGGTGAATTTTGTCCACACTATGAATCTACATCGCATCCATCTTTCAGCACTATCTCGCTCATTTGTGCTTTGTTTTCTCCCAAATTTGGATATGTTATAGCTGAGACCATGGGCTATAAAAAAGGGTGACTTTGTTTTTTAATCAGATGTTGGGATCATGTTAAAATTTTCGATCGAAAGTTGAAATTGCAAATTTTGAAGGAATCATTAGGTGATACGTAACGAAGTCAACGTATCACCTATTGATTTCGTCAAGATTTTCTTTTTTTTTTTTTCTTTTATTATTCTTCCTCGATTTTGTTCGCAGGATATCTCAAGACTGAATAAAGCCATTATCATGAAACTTTCAATGATGATAGATCTTAGTCTAACTTAGAACTGTGTGACTTTTCAGACAGTCAAGGTCATCGTGACGTCATCCAGGCGCCATTTTGTGAAAATCAACTTATGATCATATCTTCATAAAGGAAAGCCATTTTTCATTCATATTTGTCATGATCAAGGTCAATATTTGTCGGGTCAATTTCAGATCAATAAATGCGCGCAAAAATGCGCGTACGCGTAGGTGCGCGCGTTAATGCGCGCGTAAAATTTAAAATTGCTCAAAATCGTCTTAAATTTTTTTTGCATACGTTTCAGGCCATTATAAGCATTTCATAAAAAATCGCGCAAAACACGCATCTTTGGACGTTTTCGTTCGTCACGGCCGAACGAAAAATAATTCCTCCGCAAAAACTTTTGACAGGATATTCCTCATAATTTTCCGAACAATTTGATACCAAGTTTATCTCTTTATCACTATTAATAACGGAATGAGCGTCCGTTCAAGATAACCGTCCGCACGCGCGATTTTTGTAATACATAGCACATACGGGCAAAAACATGCCCATAAAAAGTCCAATGATATGAATAAGGACTGCCTATTTTTTTTTCATATTTAGATAGAGTATGAGTCGAAGGTATGATTTCATATCTCATTTGGCCATTAAGTACATCTTGACGTCATCATAATGGCCTTGGAAGTCAAAAATACAAAAATGCATATTATGACGTCATTATGTTTATGGACAATTTAGTTTATTTCTCTTAATATTCATCGATTCTCTTCTAGATTTTAATATGTTGTAGCCGAGGCAATCGTCTTCGAGATCAGTCAACACCAATTTTCATTTAAATGATGTCATCATAGTCAAAAATTCAATTAAAGGCCACATGTCAGAATTTTCGTCATTTGCGTGTTATGTCTATGGAGGGTGAATTTTGTCCACACTATGAATCTACATCGCATCCATCTTTCAGCACTATCTCGCTCATTTGTGCTTTGTTTTCTCCCAAATTTGGATATGTTATAGCTGAGACCATGGGCTATAAAAAAGGGTGACTTTGTTTTTTAATCAGATGTTGGGATCATGTTAAAATTTTCGATCGAAAGTTGAAATTGCAAATTTTGAAGGAATCATTAGGTGATACGTAACGAAGTCAACGTATCACCTATTGATTTCGTCAAGATTTTCTTTTTTTTTTTTTCTTTTATTATTCTTCCTCGATTTTGTTCGCAGGATATCTCAAGACTGAATAAAGCCATTATCATGAAACTTTCAATGATGATAGATCTTAGTCTAACTTAGAACTGTGTGACTTTTCAGACAGTCAAGGTCATCGTGACGTCATCCAGGCGCCATTTTGTGAAAATCAACTTATGATCATATCTTCATAAAGGAAAGCCATTTTTCATTCATATTTGTCATGATCAAGGTCAATATTTGTCGGGTCAATTTCAGATCAATAAATGCGCGCAAAAATGCGCGTACGCGTAGGTGCGCGCGTTAATGCGCGCGTAAAATTTAAAATTGCTCAAAATCGTCTTAAATTTTTTTTGCATACGTTTCAGGCCATTATAAGCATTTCATAAAAAATCGCGCAAAACACGCATCTTTGGACGTTTTCGTTCGTCACGGCCGAACGAAAAATAATTCCTCCGCAAAAACTTTTGACAGGATATTCCTCATAATTTTCCGAACAATTTGATACCAAGTTTATCTCTTTATCACTATTAATAACGGAATGAGCGTCCGTTCAAGATAACCGTCCGCACGCGCGATTTTTGTAATACATAGCACATACGGGCAAAAACATGCCCATAAAAAGTCCAATGATATGAATAAGGACTGCCTATTTTTTTTTCATATTTAGATAGAGTATGAGTCGAAGGTATGATTTCATATCTCATTTGGCCATTAAGTACATCTTGACGTCATCATAATGGCCTTGGAAGTCAAAAATACAAAAATGCATATTATGACGTCATTATGTTTATGGACAATTTAGTTTATTTCTCTTAATATTCATCGATTCTCTTCTAGATTTTAATATGTTGTAGCCGAGGCAATCGTCTTCGAGATCAGTCAACACCAATTTTCATTTAAATGATGTCATCATAGTCAAAAATTCAATTAAAGGCCACATGTCAGAATTTTCGTCATTTGCGTGTTATGTCTATGGAGGGTGAATTTTGTCCACACTATGAATCTACATCGCATCCATCTTTCAGCACTATCTCGCTCATTTGTGCTTTGTTTTCTCCCAAATTTGGATATGTTATAGCTGAGACCATGGGCTATAAAAAAGGGTGACTTTGTTTTTTAATCAGATGTTGGGATCATGTTAAAATTTTCGATCGAAAGTTGAAATTGCAAATTTTGAAGGAATCATTAGGTGATACGTAACGAAGTCAACGTATCACCTATTGATTTCGTCAAGATTTTCTTTTTTTTTTTTTCTTTTATTATTCTTCCTCGATTTTGTTCGCAGGATATCTCAAGACTGAATAAAGCCATTATCATGAAACTTTCAATGATGATAGATCTTAGTCTAACTTAGAACTGTGTGACTTTTCAGACAGTCAAGGTCATCGTGACGTCATCCAGGCGCCATTTTGTGAAAATCAACTTATGATCATATCTTCATAAAGGAAAGCCATTTTTCATTCATATTTGTCATGATCAAGGTCAATATTTGTCGGGTCAATTTCAGATCAATAAATGCGCGCAAAAATGCGCGTACGCGTAGGTGCGCGCGTTAATGCGCGCGTAAAATTTAAAATTGCTCAAAATCGTCTTAAATTTTTTTTGCATACGTTTCAGGCCATTATAAGCATTTCATAAAAAATCGCGCAAAACACGCATCTTTGGACGTTTTCGTTCGTCACGGCCGAACGAAAAATAATTCCTCCGCAAAAACTTTTGACAGGATATTCCTCATAATTTTCCGAACAATTTGATACCAAGTTTATCTCTTTATCACTATTAATAACGGAATGAGCGTCCGTTCAAGATAACCGTCCGCACGCGCGATTTTTGTAATACATAGCACATACGGGCAAAAACATGCCCATAAAAAGTCCAATGATATGAATAAGGACTGCCTATTTTTTTTTCATATTTAGATAGAGTATGAGTCGAAGGTATGATTTCATATCTCATTTGGCCATTAAGTACATCTTGACGTCATCATAATGGCCTTGGAAGTCAAAAATACAAAAATGCATATTATGACGTCATTATGTTTATGGACAATTTAGTTTATTTCTCTTAATATTCATCGATTCTCTTCTAGATTTTAATATGTTGTAGCCGAGGCAATCGTCTTCGAGATCAGTCAACACCAATTTTCATTTAAATGATGTCATCATAGTCAAAAATTCAATTAAAGGCCACATGTCAGAATTTTCTTAATTTGCGTGTTATGTCTATGGAGGGTGAATTTTGTCCACACTATGAATCTACATCGCATCCATCTTTCAGCACTATCTCGCTCATTTGTGCTTTGTTTTCTCCCAAATTTGGATATGTTATAGCTGAGACCATGGGCTATAAAAAAGGGTGACTTTGTTTTTTAATCAGATGTTGGGATCATGTTAAAATTTTCGATCGAAAGTTGAAATTGCAAATTTTGAAGGAATCATTAGGTGATACGTAACGAAGTCAACGTATCACCTATTGATTTCGTCAAGATTTTCTTTTTTTTTTTTTCTTTTATTATTCTTCCTCGATTTTGTTCGCAGGATATCTCAAGACTGAATAAAGCCATTATCATGAAACTTTCAATGATGATAGATCTTAGTCTAACTTAGAACTGTGTGACTTTTCAGACAGTCAAGGTCATCGTGACGTCATCCAGGCGCCATTTTGTGAAAATCAACTTATGATCATATCTTCATAAAGGAAAGCCATTTTTCATTCATATTTGTCATGATCAAGGTCAATATTTGTCGGGTCAATTTCAGATCAATAAATGCGCGCAAAAATGCGCGTACGCGTAGGTGCGCGCGTTAATGCGCGCGTAAAATTTAAAATTGCTCAAAATCGTCTTAAATTTTTTTTGCATACGTTTCAGGCCATTATAAGCATTTCATAAAAAATCGCGCAAAACACGCATCTTTGGACGTTTTCGTTCGTCACGGCCGAACGAAAAATAATTCCTCCGCAAAAACTTTTGACAGGATATTCCTCATAATTTTCCGAACAATTTGATACCAAGTTTATCTCTTTATCACTATTAATAACGGAATGAGCGTCCGTTCAAGATAACCGTCCGCACGCGCGATTTTTGTAATACATAGCACATACGGGCAAAAACATGCCCATAAAAAGTCCAATGATATGAATAAGGACTGCCTATTTTTTTTTCATATTTAGATAGAGTATGAGTCGAAGGTATGATTTCATATCTCATTTGGCCATTAAGTACATCTTGACGTCATCATAATGGCCTTGGAAGTCAAAAATACAAAAATGCATATTATGACGTCATTATGTTTATGGACAATTTAGTTTATTTCTCTTAATATTCATCGATTCTCTTCTAGATTTTAATATGTTGTAGCCGAGGCAATCGTCTTCGAGATCAGTCAACACCAATTTTCATTTAAATGATGTCATCATAGTCAAAAATTCAATTAAAGGCCACATGTCAGAATTTTCTTAATTTGCGTGTTATGTCTATGGAGGGTGAATTTTGTCCACACTATGAATCTACATCGCATCCATCTTTCAGCACTATCTCGCTCATTTGTGCTTTGTTTTCTCCCAAATTTGGATATGTTATAGCTGAGACCATGGGCTATAAAAAAGGGTGACTTTGTTTTTTAATCAGATGTTGGGATCATGTTAAAATTTTCGATCGAAAGTTGAAATTGCAAATTTTGAAGGAATCATTAGGTGATACGTAACGAAGTCAACGTATCACCTATTGATTTCGTCAAGATTTTCTTTTTTTTTTTTTCTTTTATTATTCTTCCTCGATTTTGTTCGCAGGATATCTCAAGACTGAATAAAGCCATTATCATGAAACTTTCAATGATGATAGATCTTAGTCTAACTTAGAACTGTGTGACTTTTCAGACAGTCAAGGTCATCGTGACGTCATCCAGGCGCCATTTTGTGAAAATCAACTTATGATCATATCTTCATAAAGGAAAGCCATTTTTCATTCATATTTGTCATGATCAAGGTCAATATTTGTCGGGTCAATTTCAGATCAATAAATGCGCGCAAAAATGCGCGTACGCGTAGGTGCGCGCGTTAATGCGCGCGTAAAATTTAAAATTGCTCAAAATCGTCTTAAATTTTTTTTGCATACGTTTCAGGCCATTATAAGCATTTCATAAAAAATCGCGCAAAACACGCATCTTTGGACGTTTTCGTTCGTCACGGCCGAACGAAAAATAATTCCTCCGCAAAAACTTTTGACAGGATATTCCTCATAATTTTCCGAACAATTTGATACCAAGTTTATCTCTTTATCACTATTAATAACGGAATGAGCGTCCGTTCAAGATAACCGTCCGCACGCGCGATTTTTGTAATACATAGCACATACGGGCAAAAACATGCCCATAAAAAGTCCAATGATATGAATAAGGACTGCCTATTTTTTTTTCATATTTAGATAGAGTATGAGTCGAAGGTATGATTTCATATCTCATTTGGCCATTAAGTACATCTTGACGTCATCATAATGGCCTTGGAAGTCAAAAATACAAAAATGCATATTATGACGTCATTATGTTTATGGACAATTTAGTTTATTTCTCTTAATATTCATCGATTCTCTTCTAGATTTTAATATGTTGTAGCCGAGGCAATCGTCTTCGAGATCAGTCAACACCAATTTTCATTTAAATGATGTCATCATAGTCAAAAATTCAATTAAAGGCCACATGTCAGAATTTTCGTCATTTGCGTGTTATGTCTATGGAGGGTGAATTTTGTCCACACTATGAATCTACATCGCATCCATCTTTCAGCACTATCTCGCTCATTTGTGCTTTGTTTTCTCCCAAATTTGGATATGTTATAGCTGAGACCATGGGCTATAAAAAAGGGTGACTTTGTTTTTTAATCAGATGTTGGGATCATGTTAAAATTTTCGATCGAAAGTTGAAATTGCAAATTTTGAAGGAATCATTAGGTGATACGTAACGAAGTCAACGTATCACCTATTGATTTCGTCAAGATTTTCTTTTTTTTTTTTTCTTTTATTATTCTTCCTCGATTTTGTTCGCAGGATATCTCAAGACTGAATAAAGCCATTATCATGAAACTTTCAATGATGATAGATCTTAGTCTAACTTAGAACTGTGTGACTTTTCAGACAGTCAAGGTCATCGTGACGTCATCCAGGCGCCATTTTGTGAAAATCAACTTATGATCATATCTTCATAAAGGAAAGCCATTTTTCATTCATATTTGTCATGATCAAGGTCAATATTTGTCGGGTCAATTTCAGATCAATAAATGCGCGCAAAAATGCGCGTACGCGTAGGTGCGCGCGTTAATGCGCGCGTAAAATTTAAAATTGCTCAAAATCGTCTTAAATTTTTTTTGCATACGTTTCAGGCCATTATAAGCATTTCATAAAAAATCGCGCAAAACACGCATCTTTGGACGTTTTCGTTCGTCACGGCCGAACGAAAAATAATTCCTCCGCAAAAACTTTTGACAGGATATTCCTCATAATTTTCCGAACAATTTGATACCAAGTTTATCTCTTTATCACTATTAATAACGGAATGAGCGTCCGTTCAAGATAACCGTCCGCACGCGCGATTTTTGTAATACATAGCACATACGGGCAAAAACATGCCCATAAAAAGTCCAATGATATGAATAAGGACTGCCTATTTTTTTTTCATATTTAGATAGAGTATGAGTCGAAGGTATGATTTCATATCTCATTTGGCCATTAAGTACATCTTGACGTCATCATAATGGCCTTGGAAGTCAAAAATACAAAAATGCATATTATGACGTCATTATGTTTATGGACAATTTAGTTTATTTCTCTTAATATTCATCGATTCTCTTCTAGATTTTAATATGTTGTAGCCGAGGCAATCGTCTTCGAGATCAGTCAACACCAATTTTCATTTAAATGATGTCATCATAGTCAAAAATTCAATTAAAGGCCACATGTCAGAATTTTCGTCATTTGCGTGTTATGTCTATGGAGGGTGAATTTTGTCCACACTATGAATCTACATCGCATCCATCTTTCAGCACTATCTCGCTCATTTGTGCTTTGTTTTCTCCCAAATTTGGATATGTTATAGCTGAGACCATGGGCTATAAAAAAGGGTGACTTTGTTTTTTAATCAGATGTTGGGATCATGTTAAAATTTTCGATCGAAAGTTGAAATTGCAAATTTTGAAGGAATCATTAGGTGATACGTAACGAAGTCAACGTATCACCTATTGATTTCGTCAAGATTTTCTTTTTTTTTTTTTCTTTTATTATTCTTCCTCGATTTTGTTCGCAGGATATCTCAAGACTGAATAAAGCCATTATCATGAAACTTTCAATGATGATAGATCTTAGTCTAACTTAGAACTGTGTGACTTTTCAGACAGTCAAGGTCATCGTGACGTCATCCAGGCGCCATTTTGTGAAAATCAACTTATGATCATATCTTCATAAAGGAAAGCCATTTTTCATTCATATTTGTCATGATCAAGGTCAATATTTGTCGGGTCAATTTCAGATCAATAAATGCGCGCAAAAATGCGCGTACGCGTAGGTGCGCGCGTTAATGCGCGCGTAAAATTTAAAATTGCTCAAAATCGTCTTAAATTTTTTTTGCATACGTTTCAGGCCATTATAAGCATTTCATAAAAAATCGCGCAAAACACGCATCTTTGGACGTTTTCGTTCGTCACGGCCGAACGAAAAATAATTCCTCCGCAAAAACTTTTGACAGGATATTCCTCATAATTTTCCGAACAATTTGATACCAAGTTTATCTCTTTATCACTATTAATAACGGAATGAGCGTCCGTTCAAGATAACCGTCCGCACGCGCGATTTTTGTAATACATAGCACATACGGGCAAAAACATGCCCATAAAAAGTCCAATGATATGAATAAGGACTGCCTATTTTTTTTTCATATTTAGATAGAGTATGAGTCGAAGGTATGATTTCATATCTCATTTGGCCATTAAGTACATCTTGACGTCATCATAATGGCCTTGGAAGTCAAAAATACAAAAATGCATATTATGACGTCATTATGTTTATGGACAATTTAGTTTATTTCTCTTAATATTCATCGATTCTCTTCTAGATTTTAATATGTTGTAGCCGAGGCAATCGTCTTCGAGATCAGTCAACACCAATTTTCATTTAAATGATGTCATCATAGTCAAAAATTCAATTAAAGGCCACATGTCAGAATTTTCTTAATTTGCGTGTTATGTCTATGGAGGGTGAATTTTGTCCACACTATGAATCTACATCGCATCCATCTTTCAGCACTATCTCGCTCATTTGTGCTTTGTTTTCTCCCAAATTTGGATATGTTATAGCTGAGACCATGGGCTATAAAAAAGGGTGACTTTGTTTTTTAATCAGATGTTGGGATCATGTTAAAATTTTCGATCGAAAGTTGAAATTGCAAATTTTGAAGGAATCATTAGGTGATACGTAACGAAGTCAACGTATCACCTATTGATTTCGTCAAGATTTTCTTTTTTTTTTTTTCTTTTATTATTCTTCCTCGATTTTGTTCGCAGGATATCTCAAGACTGAATAAAGCCATTATCATGAAACTTTCAATGATGATAGATCTTAGTCTAACTTAGAACTGTGTGACTTTTCAGACAGTCAAGGTCATCGTGACGTCATCCAGGCGCCATTTTGTGAAAATCAACTTATGATCATATCTTCATAAAGGAAAGCCATTTTTCATTCATATTTGTCATGATCAAGGTCAATATTTGTCGGGTCAATTTCAGATCAATAAATGCGCGCAAAAATGCGCGTACGCGTAGGTGCGCGCGTTAATGCGCGCGTAAAATTTAAAATTGCTCAAAATCGTCTTAAATTTTTTTTGCATACGTTTCAGGCCATTATAAGCATTTCATAAAAAATCGCGCAAAACACGCATCTTTGGACGTTTTCGTTCGTCACGGCCGAACGAAAAATAATTCCTCCGCAAAAACTTTTGACAGGATATTCCTCATAATTTTCCGAACAATTTGATACCAAGTTTATCTCTTTATCACTATTAATAACGGAATGAGCGTCCGTTCAAGATAACCGTCCGCACGCGCGATTTTTGTAATACATAGCACATACGGGCAAAAACATGCCCATAAAAAGTCCAATGATATGAATAAGGACTGCCTATTTTTTTTTCATATTTAGATAGAGTATGAGTCGAAGGTATGATTTCATATCTCATTTGGCCATTAAGTACATCTTGACGTCATCATAATGGCCTTGGAAGTCAAAAATACAAAAATGCATATTATGACGTCATTATGTTTATGGACAATTTAGTTTATTTCTCTTAATATTCATCGATTCTCTTCTAGATTTTAATATGTTGTAGCCGAGGCAATCGTCTTCGAGATCAGTCAACACCAATTTTCATTTAAATGATGTCATCATAGTCAAAAATTCAATTAAAGGCCACATGTCAGAATTTTCGTCATTTGCGTGTTATGTCTATGGAGGGTGAATTTTGTCCACACTATGAATCTACATCGCATCCATCTTTCAGCACTATCTCGCTCATTTGTGCTTTGTTTTCTCCCAAATTTGGATATGTTATAGCTGAGACCATGGGCTATAAAAAAGGGTGACTTTGTTTTTTAATCAGATGTTGGGATCATGTTAAAATTTTCGATCGAAAGTTGAAATTGCAAATTTTGAAGGAATCATTAGGTGATACGTAACGAAGTCAACGTATCACCTATTGATTTCGTCAAGATTTTCTTTTTTTTTTTTTCTTTTATTATTCTTCCTCGATTTTGTTCGCAGGATATCTCAAGACTGAATAAAGCCATTATCATGAAACTTTCAATGATGATAGATCTTAGTCTAACTTAGAACTGTGTGACTTTTCAGACAGTCAAGGTCATCGTGACGTCATCCAGGCGCCATTTTGTGAAAATCAACTTATGATCATATCTTCATAAAGGAAAGCCATTTTTCATTCATATTTGTCATGATCAAGGTCAATATTTGTCGGGTCAATTTCAGATCAATAAATGCGCGCAAAAATGCGCGTACGCGTAGGTGCGCGCGTTAATGCGCGCGTAAAATTTAAAATTGCTCAAAATCGTCTTAAATTTTTTTTGCATACGTTTCAGGCCATTATAAGCATTTCATAAAAAATCGCGCAAAACACGCATCTTTGGACGTTTTCGTTCGTCACGGCCGAACGAAAAATAATTCCTCCGCAAAAACTTTTGACAGGATATTCCTCATAATTTTCCGAACAATTTGATACCAAGTTTATCTCTTTATCACTATTAATAACGGAATGAGCGTCCGTTCAAGATAACCGTCCGCACGCGCGATTTTTGTAATACATAGCACATACGGGCAAAAACATGCCCATAAAAAGTCCAATGATATGAATAAGGACTGCCTATTTTTTTTTCATATTTAGATAGAGTATGAGTCGAAGGTATGATTTCATATCTCATTTGGCCATTAAGTACATCTTGACGTCATCATAATGGCCTTGGAAGTCAAAAATACAAAAATGCATATTATGACGTCATTATGTTTATGGACAATTTAGTTTATTTCTCTTAATATTCATCGATTCTCTTCTAGATTTTAATATGTTGTAGCCGAGGCAATCGTCTTCGAGATCAGTCAACACCAATTTTCATTTAAATGATGTCATCATAGTCAAAAATTCAATTAAAGGCCACATGTCAGAATTTTCGTCATTTGCGTGTTATGTCTATGGAGGGTGAATTTTGTCCACACTATGAATCTACATCGCATCCATCTTTCAGCACTATCTCGCTCATTTGTGCTTTGTTTTCTCCCAAATTTGGATATGTTATAGCTGAGACCATGGGCTATAAAAACGGTGCTTTTAGTTTTTCGATCAGATGATGGGATCATGTCACAATTTTCAATTGAATGTTGAAATGATGAATTATGTCACGTATGTCCTATTTGTGAAACTTAAACGTTAGTAGTGTCCTTGTATTCAAATTATGTAAGGAAACACTTCTACTTTCTAGACTTTACTGTCAGACACTAGTGAGTGACTGACTTCTTTTTTTCTCTGGTACTAAAATACATGAAATGAGCGTTATAGGGAACATAAGCATTTGTCTACATTAATAACCCACTCTGTACTCATTCTTCATTTCCTATTCAAGACTTGAATAATGACGAACTTCATTTAATATTTGGTAGTAATACTACAGATACTTACACTGATATCAATTATTTAAACTATTTATCCGAAAAAGAAGATGAGTTTCATTTAATTAGGTTTCTGAACTGTAGATATTATATTGATGAGGATTTTACGACTGAATTCAGTAACATTGACTATCATTTTAGTATTTTACATTTTAATTCCCGTATTTTAAACATACATTTTAATGCTTTATCCAATTTCATCTGTACTTTATGTATAGATTTCTTTCAAACTTGGATTAATGACAGTACGCCACTATTATTCAATGTGTTTGGTTATTCATTTATACATTCTAGTCGCCAAGAAGAAAAGGGTGGAGGTGTTGGTCTATTGGTCGCTGACAACTTTGAATATGAAATACGCAATGATATATTTATATTATACCCATCATACAATTATGAATCACTGTTTATTAAAAGCAACTTGCCGAGACATAAGAATATTATTGTAGGTGTCATATATAGGAAACCTCAATCAAATATCAATGATTTCATCCCTGTCTTTGAATTTTTTTTACAGAAAACTTATACTGAACATAAACAGGTTTATATAATGGGAGATTTTAACATTGATCTCGTGAAATTTATTGGCAATTTTGTACATAATTTCTTGAGCGCAATACATTCAATTTTTTGTATTCCTTTAATTGATAAGCCTTCGAGAAAGACTAACAGATCAATATCCCTCTAATCTACATTCTTTATACAGTGACAATATATATATCCATCCAATATTTAAAGATTTTATTTTCAAGCAACTAGCGAATCTCTTGTCGACAACTCAAAATGATCGCTAATGTATTCCCTTATTTATTTTGACTTTTCATTTACGCCGGGACACCGTGACGTCATACACTATTCAATTTTAATTATTCAGGCATTAGCTCTTATTTATCAATTACATTTTCATTTCTTTGAAGAAGATAAAATCGTCAAATTGCGTTCTTCATCATGTAAATTAGAGTCAAAGGTGTAACTGGTTACTGCACAGAGTCAATTGTCATATATTGTCTCAATCTATCTTCCCTAGATCCATAATGATCCAGGGATCGACACAATTAAAACTTGACATATGGATAGATCATAATGGGAGGAGCATTTTCTAAAATAATATGATATCGTGTAATGCATTCTACGTTATGTAAACCAATGTCATACGTATCACCTAATTCGTCTAAGTGACGAATTAAAGTCTAGTATTTATTTTGTGTCTGTATAGAAGAAATTATTATTATTCTTCCCAAATTTTGTTCGCAGGATATCTCAAGAATGGCTAGAGCCATTATCATGAAACTTGCCATGATGATAGATCTTAGTCTAACTTAGAACTGCGTGACTTTTCATAGACTCAACGTCATCTTGACGTCATCCAGGCGCCATTTTGTCAAAATCAACTCATGACCATATCTTCATAACGGAAAGTTATTTCTCATTCATAATTATCATGATTAAGATCAATGCGCGCGTACGCGTTCGTCCGCGCGTTTACGTGCGCGCAAAAATTTAAAATGCTCCAAATCATCCTAAATATTTTTTGCATACTTTTCAGGCCATTTGGAGCATTTGACAAAAAATCATGCATACGCGCATGCACGCGCGTTTTTTGCGCGCACTAGCATTTTGCAACGTAGAATCGCCGAATTTTCTCTGTTTTCATATTTTGCACATGTTTCAAAGCATTTTGATAACTTGTTCACCTTTTAATAACGCAATGAGCGTCCGTCAAAATTGACAGCGCGCGCGGGCCTGCGTTATCTTTACCCACAATACATGGGCAAAAAAATGCCTATACAAAATTCATTGTAACTCTTCAGAATAGATAGACACTCCCTATATTCTTTCATATTTGGATCGATTTTGAAATGTAGATATGATTTCATGTCTCATTTGACCCTTAATTGACTCATGACGTCATCATAATGGCCTCCAAACTCAAAATTAAAATTTGCATATTATGACGTCAGCATATCTTTGGAAAATTGATTGTATCTCTGTAGATATTAATTGTTTTTCTTCAAAATTTTAATATGTTCTAGCTGAGACAATTCTCTACAAATTAGTCTACACAATTTTTCATTTTGACAAAGGCATCATGGCGTATTTTTGCGATTAAAGGAGGCATGTCAATTTTTCACATTTTGCGTGTATTCTCTACGGGACATGACTTTTTCTCAAAACTGGATTCTACATTTCCGTCTTTCGCGAGCAATATCTCCCATTGTTTTAGCTTTGTTTTCGCTGAGCTTGAGGTATGTTATAGCTGCGACAATAAGCTATCTCCGATGTGCACTTTATTTTTCGATCATATGCCGGGATCATGCTCATATTTTACTTGCAAAGTGGGATTTGAGAATTCCATTTTCCGTTTACGTGTAATCGCTATGGGAAATGTTTTGATATATCGGTAACGCACTTGACTTCCGACCTTGAGATCCCGGGTTCGAGTCCGGGTGTCTCCAACAATTGTTTTTCTTTTTTTCTTGTTGACCTTTCACTGTTCCATCTCCTTTGATTATTAAAACACGTAGAATCGCAAATAATGTAATAAACAACCCTGTTTACTGCATTGTTACCCTATTTTCACTTAATCCATTACTTTTTGCGTGTAATCCCTATGGGAGAAGATTGTTTTTCTCAAATCTGGATTCTACATTCCTGTCTTTTGCGAGCAATATTGCCGTTATTTCTGCTTGGATTTTGTTGATTTTTGAGTATGTTGTAGCTGAGACTTTGTGCTATCAAAATCACCCCTCAATAAGATGTCAGGATCCCTCTCATGATCATGATCTTCATCATGATCATCATGATCATCATTATCATAATGATGATAATCATTTATCAATAAAATTTTCATATCTTTAAATAAGATAAAATCGTCAAAATGTGTTCTTCATGATGTAAATTAGAGTCAAAGGTGTAACTGGATACTGCGCAGGGTCAATGGTCATATATTGTTTCAATCTATCATCCCTAGATCCATTATGATCAAGGGGACACAATTTAAACTTGACATATGGATAGATCTAAACGGGAGAAGCATTTCATAAAATAATAAGATATCGTGTAATGCATTCTTTATTATGTAAACCATTAGTATATACGTATCACCTAATTCGTCAAAGTGACGAATTAAAGTCTAGTATTTATTTTGTGTCTGTATAGAAGAAATTATTATTATTCTTCCTCAATTTTGTTCGCAGGATATCTCAAGAATGGCTGAAGCCATTGTCATGAAACTTTCTCTGATGATAGATCTTAGTCTAACTTAGAACTGCATGACTTTTCAAAGACACAAAATTATCGTGACGTCATCCAGGCGCCATTTTGTGAAAATCAACTTATGATCATATCTTCATAACGGAAACTAATTTTTCATTCATATTTATCATGAATAAGATCAATATCTTTCCGGTCAATTTCAGATTAAAAAACGTGCGTAAATCCGCGCGTACGCGTTTTTGCGCGCGTTTACGTGCGCGCAAAAATTTAAAATGTTCCAAATCATCCCAAATTTTTTTGCATACGTTTCAAGCCATATGGAGCATTTGACAAAAAATCCCTCAAATGCGCATGCGCACGCGTTTTTTGCGCGTTCTGGCATTTTGCAACATATAATCGCCAAATTTTCTCTGTCATCATGTTTGGCACATTTTTCCAAGCATTTTGATACCATGTTCATAACTTTATCACTATTAATAACGGAATGAGGGTCCGTTCAAGATAAATATCCTTGTGCGCAAGCTCATGTATGACATTGTATATATATGGGCAAAAACATGCCTATAAAAAGTCCATTGGGATGAATAAGGAATGCCAAGTTTTTTTCATATTTTGATAGAGTATGAGTCGGAGATATGATTTCATAGCTTATTTGGCCATTAAATACATCTTGACGTCATCATAATGGCCTTGGAAGTCAAAATACAAAATTGCATATTATGACGTCATTATATTTTTTGAAAATTTAGTGTATTTCTCTTAATATTGACTGATTTTCTTTCAAATTGCGGTATCTTGTAGCTTAGGAAAGTGCCTACATGATCAATACACACTGCTTTTTATTTTATTGACGTCATTATAGTACAAAATTCAATTAAAGGCCACATTTAAGATATTTCTTAATTTGCGTGTTAAGCCTAAGGAAGGTGAAATTCGTTGACATCATGAATCTTCATGACATTGATCTTTGAGCACTATCTAGCTTATTTGTACTCTATGTTCTCCCAAATTCTGATACGGCGTAGCTAATAAATTATCTACAATATTGACGTACATCATTTATCATTTCGATGACATCATCATAGTGAAAATTTCAATTAAAGGCGACATGTCAGAATTTTCTTAGTTAGCGTGTTAGGCGACTTTTTCTGAAATACTGATTCTACAAATCTCTATCGAATACCTGAAGGGGGCGCTATACCACTCTTAATGATGGTCTTCATCGTATTTATGATCATTATCATTAGATCATCATCGGCACACTTTCATGATAACAAAATAGCACGTATCACCTAATTCGTCAAAGTGACGAATTAAAGTCTAGTTTACATCTACTTTGATATTTCGAGTTAAGATAGAGGGGGAAATAGTTACAATAGATTGATGAGAAAAGTTTTCAATTCATTGCTACTTTTGGGGGGACAGTTAATTTCAAGGAATTTGTCCTTTGGTGACCTTTTGGCCAGATGAAGCAGGTTAGGTTATAACTCAGGGGTTAGCTTTCAATATATTAAAAAACGACAAAACAAAGAATGAAAGAAAAAGAGGAAAGAGAACAAAAGGAAAGAGAGACGAATGGGAAAAGGACAAGAAAACTAAACAGTTAATGCACCCTCTCTCTTATCAGTGGTCTTGTGAATTTGTGGGTGGACCTGTTTGTTTATTTTCCGAATAAAAAAGAACCCTCCCCCTCCTCCCCAAGCATGATACCAGTTCCTCTTAAATCGCTTTGTTCTGGACAACAAGGAAATAAATAGTAAAAATTCAATTTAAAGTTGTATGAAATGAGCGTCCATTATTCTTCTGCTAACCAATGCTTCACCTATATACAATTTATAGTGCAAACAGGTAAAGCTATCAGTTTTTTTTTCTTCAATGTATGATTTGGCAATATTTAATTTTATTTAGTCATTTAATTTTTAATCGTTACTCCCCTATTCCAATTTTCCCAATTCTATTTTCGATTCTCGCTTCTTATACCTTGCGTGCTCGTCCGATTTTTATATCGTCATGATTATGCCATTCACGTATGATCGATGGTGTGGTATGTATGGACCCTGTTTTGAATGGGGGGGGGGGGGGGAGAAGGGGGGGTGGATAAAATATTTTACCTTCATCCATCATATTTTCCCAAAAGGCAATACGTGTAATTGTATTAATATTATTTATAATCCACTCTCGTCCCTTGTGAACATATTTTTTTATACTGAGTACTGCTTTTCCCCTTTTTTTTTGCATTTTAAAACATTGCTCAGCAAACTTGTCATCCAATTTCCACCACCCCTCCCTCGATTAAAAGTGTTCTAGTGATGCCCCTGGTGTTGGGAACCCCTAACAAAAGGCATTTGAGTGTGATAGCACTCCTCTTGAGCAACTTCCGACAGGGAAAATAATTTCGTTAATGGAGAAACGAAAGCACATCCCGATAGAGGCCCCATTATGTGATGCGCACATGTATTTATGTCAGGCTCGAATACATATACCTCTACCAATCAACGATTCACGTATATATCTTCACATAGATGATGACCCCTTCTAGCGGTCTCGACACTTCTCTATTCGTTGGACCCCCCAGGGACCGGAAGCATGATACCTCTTATGTCACACGCGATGTGTGTAATGACAATGTGAAGCTCTTCACACGTCAGACAAGGAACATGTTAATGAATTTATATTATGATATTTCTAGAATACCAATTCATGTTATACTTTCTTCATGATCATTAGACTTACAGTAGATGCGTAGATATAAACTGTTTAGAACGAGTAGGGTGTTGTTTATAAAAAGGAAAAGGGTCTTAATTTTAGCCACATGCCTGAAAGGTATCAAAATTAATTTCTAATGTATAATTGCAGACAGAATTTTCCCGTTCCATTACACGTCTGACAGGGGCTTTATTTACCGATTTGTTCCTAAATGTAAGTTCATACTCGTCATGCTACTTAAGTTGATATCCGTCAAATTGTTTGAAACAGCCTACGTAGGTCAACAACTAAGAAACCGAGTGGGAAAAAATGACATGCAGTTGATTACTTTGATTGACACTATTACAGTGATCTCAATACAATACACATACTTATCTAATTGTGAAGCTAATTAAAACCTGTTATTCAAATTTATGTTCCCTATAAAAACCGTGGTGTCAAAATAGGGTTTTGACCAAAACAATTTGTTTTGCAACGGTTCATAGCGATTAGAGACTTCGGTGGTAAGCGCTTATAAGTAACGTTTTTTTTATTATTATTATTATTTTTGGTAGTGTTTGAGGTCAGGAACAATATACTAACGAATCTAAGAATACCATTATTTATGGGTATTTTAAGGCTTTGGCGGCCATCTAGGACGCCATTTTGAAGAAAAAAACAACTTTCCGGAGGTCCGAATTTTCTTAGAGCTTTAGTATGTTGTTTCTGTTACAACCGTCGAAAGGCCGACAAGGAGTGCGGGTACACGGTTTAGTAGAGCATATATCTTTAATTCCGACGTCGGCTATTTTTAGCCGTGATATAGGCCTAACAAAGTTTCAGTAGAAGAAGGTCATCCCGTTGGTAAAAATAAAAAGAGTTTGTTGGAAGCAGTATATTTGAAGTTATTCAGTTTGTCGGTTCATCGGATAACCATTTAACACTTTAACCTTTTAAATTTAATGATAAGCCTACATTTAATTTAGTTCTTTGGACAAAAATAGACCAAAAGATCAAAGCTGTTAAAAAGGTAATTTGCTTTTTTTTTTGATTGAGCGGACGAGTCAATAAATTGTCACACTGTTATTATTTGTTTAATGTATTTCTATCTAGGTAGAAATGAATATATCTGTGACAATTATTGTCTATCAATCAAAGCGCGTATACCGGTACCTTTTTGACACTAAGAGCGCTTGATATGTACGTCATGTACACTATTAATGGCATATATATAGTGCGTATCAAAAAAATAGTGTACCCAACTTTGGTAGCTTCTAACTAAAAAGGTTATAACTTATGTGAACTTAAATCACATTGCATGGTAAAGGGTAAGTAATACCCTGTCTAATGATACCGTTTGCATTATTGTGCTGCCATGTATTACTGAGCAGCAGGCCTTCTAAAAATGTTTTGTCAAAATCTTCTTGTACCAAGTTTGGGCTGAAGCTATGAATGTGGGTCAAAAGCTATACTTATTTTGTGTGTTATCTCTTTCCATAAGAATAATTGCTCACTTATTTACATTGACAGCTACATGAAGGCAGTTGAAAAGAAAAGGTGTTAATATCAATTAATATCAACAATCAAATATGTACACTCATGGGAATGCTTTAAATATGACAAGTAAAATGTATGATATTTTCTTCGTTGTGATGATTACAATCTTGACCTTGTTCGCATCTCTTGCTTAAAGTAATCCTTCTTATTGAGTGATACAAAAAGGATAAAGTTTGTGTGAGATGTCATCTTTTTTTCATGAAAATCTTACTGTGATTTCTTAATACTAATCGTCATATATTTATTTTTTGCATGTTGCTTCAATAACCTTTGATTGAATTACCACTGCACAAATGAACTTACTCTCTCTCTCTCTCTCTCTCTCTCTCTCTCCCTCTCTCCCCCTTTCTCTCTCTCTCTCTCTCTCTCTCTCTCTCTCTCTATCTGTGGGTGTAGGTTTCTCAATATAAAAATATGTTCCTTTGAGCTTATCACGGGTCACAGAGATATATAACATAATGATCCCAATTCAATCAATCTTATGACTTACCAAATGTGTTGATGCAAGTTCCCACCGGCTCCACTCGCGTCTATGATTCAGCACCGCGGATAACAAAAAAAAAACGGGAAGAATAGCTCACTTATAAATTACTTTTATAAAAAAGGGCCTCAAATTGCCACTGTACCAAAAATAATACTCTGTGTTCATTAAAAGCCGCCGCCTGTCATCAGTCTTCCTCAAAATTTAACATCGAACGAAATGGTTCTGGAATCCCCCTTGCGCGGTGTCACAAAACTCCCAAATAAAAAATATGATGTGTTCTCTTTATCTCTGTCTCTCTTGATCATATCTGACACACACAGTGATTATTGGAAGCGGGTCTCATGCGCGAATGGTTCTTACACGCTCGCAGCTTTCCGCGCCTGTTTCTTACCTATACATGCGCAATTAAACTCGTTTTATCGAAGAAACATTTCATGATAGAAAAGACGATGGCCGTATGTTTATATCTTATTTTTATAAAAACGGGCCCGCCCCCACCTCCCTCCCCTTTAAAAAAAAGGAAAGGAAAGGAAAAAGGGAGAAAGAAGTGCTAAAAACACGTGTTAGAAGTGGACCAATGGCCCCGCGGTTCAGCTAGCCATGCCTCGAGTTTTGGGTCGTTTTCATGTCATTTCTACAGGCATATAATGATCAAAACAAAATGCCGCTGATCGCTCTACACTAGGGCGTACAAGGTACAACGTTCAAAATACTAGTATACTCACTTAGCTTCAGGTCCATCTGTTGAACCATCAGCCGTTACACAATTTACAGGGCTCGAGCCCCCCTTCTAATGTTTAATATAGAGAAATAGAAAGAAACCAACCAGGGACAAGGCCCTCTGCAAAATGCGAGACAACATTGTACTTACTTAAAAGCGCAATTTAGCGAACCTAATTTAGTAAAAAAGCGCGAAAATAACACTCGTTTGACCATGCAGTGCCCCGTCTTATAAAGAGTTGCGATTGTTCCACATCAATCTCAAATCCTCCACTTCAGTCAATCGAAAGTTTGCAATCTCCTTTTTCTTATGTACATAGCTGCGATTGACATTAATGCCTTCATATTCAGGACACCACGGTATGATACTCCAAGCAAATATGTAATCTAATCAAATTAAATCTAATTCTTATTTCACTTAACAATTGGCAATAGTGTAATAGTGTAAAAAGAAAAGAGAGAGGAAAAGCATAATGATGATGATGATGACAATGTCATTATAAAGCAGGCCATTCATATATCTGCCCTAAACCATGACAGACACTAATCCCTTTTGATATGGATGATATAGTATCTGTCTGGTCAGCATAAGGTCATTATGCACAAGGAGGGTGGATGCTGCCAATGATAATATGAGATGGCAATTTACTATGATGGTTTATTTTTATGATCACAAAAAAAAAGAACAGACAGTAATGCAATCTTAATTGAAAAAATTAGGTCGGAAGAAAAAAGAAAGATTTTTTATTTTTTTGTTTAAGGTAGGAAGAAAAATGGATAAAGAAATCTAAAGAAATCTTTTTCTAAGATAATAATAATAATATAATAATAATAATAATATAATAATAATAATCTTTAATGGTCCACTCCAAATTTTATTAAACCGAAACGGAAATTTATTTTGCCCAATTGATCGTGAGCCCGGCAGCCACTGAGCAGCGCCAGATCGACGTTGCTCTATCCCTTATTGTTGAACGCCAAACAAGGTAGCAACAAGATTACGAGATTTACATGAGTAAATAACATCTTTACGTGTTGATTTGGAAGGATATTATATCAGTAAAAGGAATTAATATTTGCGTCACGACAAAAGCAAAATCACTAAAATAAAAATAATTCCTTTTATTTTCATGCATGCGGCAATAAAAATAATGCACCTGACTAAACTATTTTATTGTAAGTGGTAGTGAGTTCATTCGGAAAAACGAAGGGATGATTTCACAGTGTAAGAGCTCTTCTTCAAAGCACATGACCGAATCGGAAGAGTTCACCTTCCCACCTACCATAAAACCAACACCAATGGCGCAAAATTGTTCTGATGGCACTGTGCGGAGCGGAGAAAGGGACTCAATCAGTGTCCATGGCAACCAAATGGGTTGTAGAAAGGTGTCATCCTCTCCTGCGCATTCGTCTTTAATGAGTTTAATGTCAGTTGTCATATTGCATTTTGAGTAACATCAGGGAAATTCGTAAGGAGATGTAAGAATATTATGAGGAAGGAAAGTGGAGGGACAGTGGAAAAAAAGAGGACGGGAGATTTGTGTGCGTATGTGTGTGTTGTGAGAGAGAGAGAGAGAGAGAGAGAGAGAGAGAGAGAGAAGAAGAAGAAGAAGAAGAAGAAGAAGAAGAAGGAGAAGAAGAAGAATAAGGAGAAGAAGAAGAATAAGGAGAAGAAGAAGAAGAAGAAGAAGAAGAAGAGGAAGAAGAAGAAGAAGAACAAGAAGGAGAAGAAGAAGAGGAAGAAGAAGAAGAAGAAGAGAAAGAAGAAGAAGAAGAAGAAGAAGAAGGAGAAGAAGAAGAAGAAGACAAAGAAGAAGAAGAAGAAGAAGAAGAAGAAGAGGAAGAAGAAGAAGAAGAAGAAGGAGAAGAAGGAGAAGACGAGGAAGAAGAAGAAGAAGAAGAAGAAGAAGAAGAAGAAGAAGAAGAAGAAGAGAAAGAAGAAGAAGAAGAAGAAGAAGGAGAAGAAGAAGAAGAAGGAGAAGAAGAAGAAGAAGACAAATAAGAAGAAGAAGAAGAAGAAGAAGGAGAAGAAGAAGAGGAAGAAGAAGAAGAAGAAGAGGAAGGAGAAGAAGGAGAAGACGAGGAAGAAGAAGAAGAAGAAGACAAAGAAGAAGAAGAAGAAGACAAAGAAGTGCAAAATCGGATACGAGATGAGAAATTTATGAATTTTTGAAAGCTTTATAATGTACTTCGGAATTTCAAATTGGCTGTCACTGTGACAGACAACTTTTTCCATTTGTTCCATTACCCCAAAACTTAAATGTCAATTTGTTAGAATAATGTGAATCATAAGGGTCTATTCATATTTCGAGAACGTTTATAATGATATGCTTCCTACAACATTATTTTGATAAGTGCCCCAAAGTGAGAAGGCACTCATGAGAAAAACAGAAATGTATGATGTTTGTATACACGACAAACGGGAGAGTATCTCAGAACCTCATCATCACTTTGTTTAGTATCATAAGAAAGTATGTTTGAAATGATCTCATATTTGACTTTGCAGCCATGGATCTGTATCATCTGGTTGACGACATGAAACCGACATGAAAATGTTTTGCATATTCACGACATTACAGATTCCTTCCCTCGCAGGCTCGTGTTCCCGAATTGGCAACGTAAAATACGCTGTGGGATAAAAATGATGAAAGCGTGTTTTTTCACAATTCCATTCAAAGATCTTATTTATATATTTTTTCCTAACTCATGCTCCTATTATACCAAGTAGAACATAAAAAACCTCTCTGTTACGACTTATATCAGACTACTTTCGCATCCATGTCGAATTCATCGAAGTCATACCCATAATGATTGTGATAAGACTTGTATCTCTCTAGGTGCGCATCATCTGTGAAAAATATCGCGATGTACACTTTTGCATCAAAATAATGGAAGGCCTTCGCGGCCTTTCTGCGGGGATGGTAGTATAGTTCAATTTGGGTCTCTCACTCCAGATCAGGGGCGGGTACAGGATTCGACAGTTAGGGAGGGGCACCATGCCGAGAAATCTCTAACAAGAAAGCAAGAGAGAGAGGGAGGGGAAGGGAGAGAGAGAGAGAGAGAGAGAGAGAGAGAGAGAGCGCGATATCACGTTTTTTAAATTTTAATTTCAATTTTAAGGCGGAATGAATACGCCCCCTTGGACCCACTACCGCCCTGGTGGCACAAATGAACCTGGAACTCATGTCCAGGTGCGACCATCTCGAGGAATAATAATCCTCAAAACATCTTTTCACTAAGAAGATTAGTATTTGGAGCGATAGAAGAATTCAAAAGCATTTTGCTTGACTGCAGATATGTGACAGATTGCAGAATTTGTTTCTGTTTGTAGCCGGAAGGGCATTCTATCTATCTATCTATCTATCAGGCTATAGTTCATCCAGACGTTGGACAAAGCCCTCCTCATAACATTTACATTATCTTCTGTCTCTAGCTGTCCCAGTCCAAGCAAGAAGTTACCAGCTGGTAACTTCTTGGTCCAAGTGGCCGTTCCCATGTATGATGTAAGGTCATCTTTCCATCTTCTCTTCTGCCTTCCTCTTCTTCTCTTTCCCATCCTTGGTTGCCATTCTGTTAAAAGATTTGTCCATCTATTGTCCTGAAGTCATGCTACATGTCCAGCCCATCTCTACTTTGATTCTCTGACTTTCTCCATGATGTCTTTAACCTTTGTTTTCTGGCGTATGACTTTGTGGTTGATTTTGTCTCGCAGAGATAAATGCGACATCTTTCTCTCCATAGCTCGTTGAGTAGCCACAAGCTTCTGTTCTAGATCCTTTGTCAATGACCACGTTTCTGATCCATATGTCATAGTTGTTAGAATGCATTGACATTAACTCGGTTTAAAGATATGAGTTGATCTCCTTTTGATTCCAAACAGAATATTGAATCACTTCAACCCTGGGCGACGGACGGACGGGGGCGGAAATCTCTAGCGACGAGGAGGATCCCCCTCCTCAACGAGTTGGAGAGCGGGAGAGGCACATTATCACACACGATCATGGGTCTTTTATTATGCCAAATAATGAAAAATCACTTAAGACTTTATTTTCATGTACCGTGAAATTAATAAAATATGTGTGATGGTCTCTTTTTAATTTATTTGTTATTTATAATTATCATAATGGTTAATCGTTTACTTTTTTAGCTCAACAAAGGAAAATCTAGATTTAATAATCTATCGCTTCCACGCTTGAAAAGAGAGGGGTTATTTTATTTGTACTTTCAATGCAATTTAATCATTCCTACCTATTTTTGCAACTACACGACGTCAAATTCCATTTCCACAGAAACCGAAATTGAATTAATATGCTGCGTGATGTGATATCTTGACGTTTATCGATGTGATTGACTTTGAATTTCAAGTAGAATCTAATAATGTCTCGTCATGTCAATTCATGAGGGTTAAATTCAGTATCGGAGTTAAGGATATTTTTTTTGACATCCACAAGCAGAATATAAATTGAAGTGCGTCTTTTGAAGTCATTTACGATTATAAAACGACGCTCTTCATTTTTTTAATTTAAAGGTCAAACTAAACACTTTAATTTCCTAAAGGTGGAATTATAAATAAAGATAGAGGTTTTGTAGTTGAGTGGTTGAATCATTCCACAATCGTGCAAAGCTCATGGGTTCAAACCCCTGCACGACACTGACGTCCTCGGTCATGGCATTTCATTTATATCCCTGTTTACCTGGTAGGTAGAATGCACACATCACCGGAGCTGGATTGCAGCCGTATACATGTATAGCTGGATTGAATCTATAGCGTTTGAGAACCTGTAAATATTTTTTTTTTTTTTTTTTTTTTTTTTTTTTTTTTAGCAGATGTTTCTGCATTTATTGATAAATCAAATATAAAACATTCAAATAACAATAATAGTATAAAATATAATGGATTTACATAAAGAGTGACAACTTAATACACACAAAATAAAATTTAAAAAAAAAATGCATAATTGAAAGCTTGAAAGTCTGGAGGTAAGTAAAAATAATCAAGATAAATGCAGAGGCCAACTATCATAAGCAAGGAAGCTTGAGTCGATAGCAGCCGGGAAGGGGGGGGGGTACATGGCGCTGTTTTAGGAGAATGTAGGGGAATAGAGAGTCACATATAAAGATTTTGTTCAGAAATTATCTAAATAAAAAGTGGAAAGAAATAAATGAAAGAAAAAAGAAGAAAAATGTGCAAGTGTGTGCAAGTGGGTGTGTGCAGGTGAAGTAAGTGTTCGATTCGTATTGTTAATGAACTGGTCATCTAAAATTAATTTAAATAAACAAACAATATTCGATTTTTATGCTCAGGATCCTTATTGTAACAAGTGACCAGGGAAATTATATATTGCAAGTCTTTTGGTTACACTTAATGAAGTAATAAGTAAATAACATTTGGTCCGAATGTTAAGGTTCAAGTCGATGACCGGCGGTCAACCTTAATTTATGAAATTTGTTCGTAGTTACCATGTCAGCGAAAAGCCGAGAGGGACTCAAGTACATGTGCAAGCCATGATATGAATACATCTTCTTTCTTTCTTTACTTTCTGCCTTCAGTCTCCCATTTTATTCTTCACAGCTTCACCCCCTGCGTTATTTTACCCATCTCTCTCTCTCTCTCTCTCTCTCTCCCCTCCTCCTCCTTCTTTTCATCTTCCTTCGTCTCCTCTTCTACCTCGGTCTCTCTCTCTCTCTTCCTCTCTCTCCCTCTCACTTTCATCCATTTCACCAATCACGTTCGACCCTACCCTTTCTCTTTCTCCTCCCTTATCTTATGTCTCTCCCTTGACCTTGCTCTCCTTTCTCCCCCTCTCTCTCTCCCTCCCCCTCTCTGTCCCCTCTGTCTCTGTCTCTGTCTCTCTCTCTTTCTCTCCCTCCCCTCTCTCCCCCTCCCCTCCCCCTCTCTCTCTCATTACTCTCACCACACACGTTCCTCCTGCCTCCTCCTTCCTCTTAACCCTTACTCCTTACCACGCGTCTTGCATGCCGGGCCGGTGAAGCATCTTACATGCGATTGACAGTGATCATGGGAGAAATAGAGTGTATTTAATTGGTTCTTGTGATTTACATTGTCATCAATCTAGTCTGTACATGGTGTGTTTAAAATGTTGATAGAGACCCGGCCATCTCGTGTGCCTCATATGAAGTAACAGTGCAAGGTTCGTTCTTTGCTTTCCTCTTAGAAAACAGAAGATCTCTAAAATTAAGGTAATACTTTACTCTTCCAGGGCCATGGCGCTGACAGTGATCCAAAGCTAGGAAGCGATAAAGGCAAAGGCAGTTTTTGTTTAAAGTGGCGGATTTAAGAGAGACGCGGGGTGGGTGGGGGCAATGGGCACGTGCGTTCACTAGCTAGCACTGTCTTGGAAAATTTCCACCTGATCATATGTCTATTTCTTAACTACACAACAAAAACAAATGATCATTTTGGAAAGGCGTGTCCCCTGTCGAAGTTTCAATCTTGTGTTCATGCTTAAAAGGGATTTTGTTTTCCAGAATGTTTCGACCCCCATCCCCCCTTTTCAAATCGTCAGAGATTTTTCTATGTGTGGCACGTTTCTGCGAAAATAAAATGAGACTGTAATCTGCTTGCTTTGCAATAAAGACAAAGAAAATGTATACAAGAAGATGGCATTTTCTTAATTAACATATTAATTGCAGATCTTAATTTTAAAGCTTATGTAGGCCTGCATAATTGATGAATCGCTCGAAATTGATTTGAAAGGTATAATTTAAAATATCGTCGGAGAATGGCATGGTGCTCATGATTTTCAAAATGCATACAATGATGTTTTCTGCAAAATTGAAGTATTGATACCGAAGCTGGTTAGGAAAAATTGTGACACATTGGCCCCGTCTTACAAACAGTATTGTTGATATTAATCGAAAATTATTTACGATTGATATCAATCGCAAATAAGATATGGGAGATCGCAAACCTGCGATTGATTAGAGGAATCGCGACTGATTTGGATCAATCGAAACTCTTTATGAAACCTAGACCCTCATAAATAAAACTTGTTCCATGACAGGTTATTATATACATGTATTACTATTATAAGCTACTGAAATCGTTGAATTTGATTGAACGAGAGAATAGAAATTAGGCGTTTGCTATTAAAAAGAAGTTTTATGAAACATTGCACTGCATGAACATTGTGAGTGAGAATGTAGGCAGCCGATCCAAGGCAGGCTTGACCCATTTAACATACTCAAAGCTCAATAATGCGATTTGATGTTTCATTGATTGCTCGTCCAATGGCTTATCGAAGTGGCAAGAAAGTGCTAGATGTATCGATATTTTATTTGTTACTCCCCCCCCCCCCCCTTCCCATAACTATAGAGAGCATTAAACGAATCCCTTCGCTTCCGGGCAACTGACGGTCAAATGGTTTATAGCACTGAAAAGTGCCTCATCCAGTCAAGATTCCATCTTCGAAATATCCTATATAATCATGAAGTCCTTGCTCTATTACTGCCTGTGTCAATAACGATGAATCAAGAACAATCGATCAATCTCGGGTCTTTCGCTCGAATCAATTCTCTAGATATCAATCGTTGATTAATTGTCTTAAATTGCTTTTAAGGCTACCCTTTCGCCCAATTTCCTCCTAGTATACATGTGACGTACACGCTCTCGAAGCCGATTACGATCATGCATTAGCGTAATTGATCATGATCGACAAATCCTTCTTGATATCGGAAATAATGTGTCGTCTGCGTAGAAGGGCATGCACGTTTTTGGCGGGAGAAGAAACGTTTAGAATGCTTTTATCGCACAAAGAGATCTTGTTGGGCGCAATTAGATATGTCGCCTGTGATTTACTCTTCTATTGAAGTCTACTTGCTCTCGAGGCGTTGTCAGAACATTCTAAACGTCTCAAGTGGAAGAAGAGGGGGTGGGGGGGGGGGGGGGGGGTGGGGGTGGGGTGGACATGCTTACATACTTTCATACACCTCAATGCCAGCATCTATGCACTCACTGTCTTGCGGTCCGTTCCATCCGTATAGGTCGCTATTCCATTACTTCCTGAAGATTTAGAGATGTGCACCGGTCGGCCCACATCTAAAACTTTTAAATGCGTCACAATAGGCCCACAATCTGCCGTCAGTGGACGTCAATACATGTTCACTATGTGAAGGGGGGGGGGGGGGGGGATGCAAACACATACCAGGAATGACTGCCCCCTGGACCACCTACCAATAGGTTACTACTTCCAGGACATGTACCCCTGGACAACTACCCCCTCAAAATACCTAGGTATAAACAACTTAGTGGATAGTTTTCTAGGGGTAGTTGTCTGGGAGCAATGAGGGGTTTTTCGTAAAGAATAACATAAGAAAAGGTGATAGAAGGAAAAAACGAAGAATAACATAAGGAAAGACAGAAAAAGAAAGTGATAGAATAATAAAAGCAAAGAATAACATAAGAGAAGGTGAAAGAAGGGAAAAAATAAAGAATAACATAAGGAAAGACAGAAAGAGAAAGTGAAAGAAGGAAAAAACAAAGAATAACATAAGGAAAGACAGAAAGAGAAGGTGAAAGAAGGAAAAAAACAAGGAATAACATAAGGAAATACAAAAAGAGAAAGTGATAGAATGATAAAAACAAAGAATAACATAAGAGAAGATGATCATGAGAAGGAAAAAACAAAGAATAACATAAGGAAAGACAGAATGAAAAGGTGAAAGAAGGAAAAAACAAAGAATAACATAAGGAAATACAAAAAGAGAAAGTGATAGAAAGATAAAAACAAAGAATAACATAAGAGAAGATGAAAGAAGGAAGAAACGAAGAATAACATAAGGAAAGACAGAAAGAGAAGGTGAAAGAAGAAAAAAAAAGAATAACATAAGGAAAGACTGAAGAGAAAGTTAAAGAAGGAAAAAACAAAGAATAACATAAGGAAAGACAGAAAGAGAAGGTGAAAGAAGGAAAAAACAAAGAATAACATAAGGAAAGACAGAAAGAAAAGGTGAAAGAAGGAAAAAACAAAGAATAACATAAGGAAATACAAAAAGAGAAAGTGATAGAATGATGAAAACAAAGAATAACATAAGAGAAGATGAAAGAAGGAAGAAACGAAGAATAACATAAGGAAAGACAGAAAGAAAAGGTGAAAGAAGGAAAAAACAAAGAATAACAAAAGGAAAGACAGAAAGAGAAGGTGAAAGAAGGAAAAAACAAAGAATAACATAAGGAAAGACAGAAAGAGAAGGTGAAAGAAGGAAAAAAACAAAGAATAACATAAGGAAATACAAAAAGAGAAAGTGATAGATTGATAAAAACAAAGAATAACATAAGAGAAGATGATAGAAGGAAGAAACAGAGAATAATATGAGGAAAGATAGAAAGAAAAATGATAGAATGATAACAACAACAAAAACATTAGGAAAGACAGAAAGAGAAAATGATAAAGAATAGACAATGGAAAGATAGAAGAGAAGATGAAAGAAGGAGAAACAAAGAATTACATAAGGAAAATAGAGAGAGTATAATAGAATAATAAACGAAGAACAAAATAAGAAGTGAAAGAAGGAGAAATTGAATAGGCGCGTGCGGGGGGCATTACGTCATCGTGTAGAGAACGGGTGTCGACTTCAAACGAAAAGGGTTATAAGGTAGTGAACAGGCCGGGTGTCTGACGCCAATTCGCATCGTTAGAGGACGTAAACGCCGTCCTCGTCCACACAAACGAAAAGCCCCTATTGTCCCCTTGTGACATCTATTCTTGAATTACCCCCAATGCTACAGAACAGGGTCAATCCATTTGTCTTCAGGAATTTCAAACTAAGAACAAACACACTTTTCAGGAATGACTTTTCCAAGGTCAAGGCAATATGCCTTTATATATTTCATTTATTATGTTCAGCCTTCAAGGATAGTAATTATTATATATACAATATTGAATTATACGCGATTGGAATGGCAAAATAAACATCATATATGCAGTGAGATAAAGTGTCGAAAATGTGACCAAAAAAACAAAACCCAAATCGACATTCATAATACAAAATTCAACTTGAATGGATACAAATGCAAAAAGGCACATGATATTGAAGGAAAAATAAACTATGCTCATGGGTAACAGTTCTAAATGTTATGCTTGCACTCTTGATAATATTCTGGATTTATATTGTACCTAACACACCTATACAATGTCAAAGCACTTTATAGATATGTGTATATACAGTAAAAGTGCTTAATAGTTTCACTCATCTATTAAGTCGTATTTGTTCATTTTTACCCAAAAAGTTGTTAGTATCTCATTGGTTAGACATAGATGTAGGCCTGTAATTCATAATAATAATAATGGAAGTTTAGAATACTATCACTCATAAAGTGACTATCAGTAATACTGCTCATTAATAGACACCTATCAACCAGTCATTTGCATAGATTTCAAAGCATACTTTCAACAAACACACAGTATAATTTTTACATTATTAATTTTCAATCAGTCATAAAATATAGCACATAAAAGGCAGCCATTGCAATACTTGTGCAAGAAACCTTAAAATAATGGGATGCAAACTAATGCCATTATATGCCCTATTAACCAATACCAAGCCCTAGCATATACACAGTGCACAGCATACATGTAGTTTTACATTATCACTATGTCATCTGTGATACAATATAGCACATAAAAGTCGTCCATTACAATACTTATGCAAGAAACCTTTAAAATGGGATGCACGCTAATACATTCTATTCAGCTCTAGTGGATGTCTCTGATCCAATTCCATGATGGTTGCATGAATACTTCAACAAGAATGAAATACTTGATTGATTTATTTCTTTTGACTGAAATATTACTTCACCAATTTTTCTTTTGATTAATATCTAATATAGTCATGAGATTGATGCATCTTTATGAGGGAAAAGACCAAAGGCGTTCTATGTCCATTATAGGCCTATACACAGCTTTATGTATATATACAATTTA
This sequence comes from Strongylocentrotus droebachiensis, assembly GCA_035222895.1. NCBI lineage: Eukaryota > Metazoa > Echinodermata > Echinoidea > Camarodonta > Strongylocentrotidae > Strongylocentrotus > Strongylocentrotus droebachiensis. Next base: position 261,004 of record JAVYIG010001105.1, read on the forward strand.
GTTATGCCTTATGATGATCATGTGTTCCTTTGCATTATTTTTCAATTTCCTTTTCAAAGATTTTCTTTAAACAAATAAAATGTGAAAATTACAAATGAATGATTGTCAAAGTCAGCTGGAATCGGTTACACACAATCAGAAGATAAATCAAATGTCTGTCAATAATTCATGCAAAAAAATCATGTCAATTATTAAAGATCATGGTTGTTCAACAAACAAGCATTAAGTTTGGTTTACCATACCCACATTTTGATTACTTCTGTAACAGGTGACTGCAAATTCAAGAATTGCACTTTGCCGAAATTATGCACATGATAGAAAATTGAATATCAGCATATTTTCACTAATTTATTAACCAGAGGTGACATTTTGCCCTCTCTAGCAAATAAAATGCATATTTATTTTTAAAAGGCACAGTTAGATAATTTCATATTGCATAGACAGACGGTACGTAATATACACCATATGTTTGTTAAATCATATTCACTTTAAGATACACATTAACCTTATGTTATAAGAACGATACTTGCCCTAATATCTGGAGAATGTGTGTTAATCTTCATGAAATCATAATCTAAATTCTAAAAACAAGTGATTGCTTTCACTGGCAGGTAATTCTGCAGTTTTGTTGTAAGTATTTTACATACAAGTTGTAGATTTAGTGCCCTGCTGGCTTTCATAAGACAACATTTGCTTCCACTGTGTAATACAAATGTCTCAATACCTCATTCATTGCATTACTTGAATAATAAATGTTTCACAATATATATCAGCAGCATATTTTAAGTCATAAAAAGACAATGACAATTCATCTCTTCAAATTGATAAAAGTGTAAGAATACCTAAAGCAAAAGCACAATAAATCAAATCAAAAGTTCAATATCAATTTCAGACTCCATCAATTCAAAATATGTGATACCTCTAATTTTTTATTCAAAACCAGAATACACATCCTATAAAATATATGAGAAGAAAACCAGACATAGTGCAAGAACAGCAGCTGTTTCATAAATCTTTTTATAAATAATAACTGACTGTAGCTACAATGTAGCATAGCAAGGAACGCATTTAATACAGGAATGTGGTAATTATCGTCTATAACAATTTTTATGAAACAGGGCCCATTTTTACTGTGTCCTTTTTTTACAGACAGAGACATTGATTAGTGATACATAAAGAGGCAATATGATTTACACAAATGCATGCAAAGGATTCCAAGGACCTTTACAATCATAGTTCAATTTGATCATGGGCTTAGGTTGTGTTTTTTTAATTCATAAGCAAATGGAAATAATGTTCTTGCCTTTTATCTATCCTTAATATGTCAACAAATCAGCAATCATTTCAAATTAAGAATTTAAAATACTAAAAAATAGGTAAAGTTTGGTAAGACCACTCACAGAAAAAAAATGACATTACTTTAAATAGCTTTAAAGAAACTAATATAACTTGTGCAATTTCATGTAAATATGTGTGAGCACTCTTTACTCATTAAAGAGACTGGTAGAGGTCCTCTCTTGGACAGAAAAAAAGTAATGTACAGTGATACTTCAGTCTGAGAAAAGTAGTCCTTTAGATCTGAAAGTCCAAGCAAGTGCCAAAAGTTGAGATTATATTGTTGACCTGTGACCCTGTGGTGTATGGTAGTTTAGCAAAGTGTATAGTGGCACGATAAAGACGCATGTGGAACACGTACAAGAGGCATGGTTGTCGGTGAATCAAAAGTTGTTATTTGAGACATCTGAAGGATAGTTTTGGGTATATAAGGCCATAAGAAAGGTTGGAGAGGTATTTATCAATTCAATGTCCAAATCAAATGGTTCTACCTCAATGCCTTAAGAACTTGATTGCAACAATTATGTTGTTTTTTGTGCATTCCAGATACGTCTTTTCATGCCAGTCTCTATCGCTAAGCTCCTTAGGAGTGGCATCAAGGCCTTGACTTGATAACTTCTTTCTAGATCAACCTACGTGTATACAGCAACCATATCACAGAGAGGAAGCGTGAAGATCTTGCATAGCCCATCAATAGAGGAAGGTGTCACCATGGAAACGCATCACATGTCATACTCAGATGGGAGGATGATCAACCCTCCTTACATGTCCTTACATGTTCATTACCATTTAAGCCTCTGCATACCGTACGCTCAAAATGCCATCAGAAACTATACATGGCAATTCCACATATGAATTCAGAGAGTTAAAGGCGAATTCTCTGAGATGATCAAGGTACACTGCTCAGCACGTCACTCTTTTGTCCTATCCTCATCAGCCTTTGATGTTCCTGTGTCAAGAAAAACAATCTATAATCAGTGGAAAAGCAAAAATAACCTCGCTGTTAAATTCCATAAATTATCCCATAAGACTGTAATCTGCATTGGTACTGTTTATCCAGGAGGGAGAAAAATCCTATTAGCATTTGAAAAAACGTGGCAAATGGTGGAGAATTATGCTCCTAAAATGAAGAGGTGCACATGTTGTGTGAGGACTGGTGTAATGATATAAAGCATTTACAGTTTAAAGCTAACCGGAGCACAGGTTCTGAGATTGCATTTTAAGATAAATTGGCTAAAATTAATTCTGGATGGACTATTATGCAGTACGTTGGTTGTTTAAACCAGCGAATATGAATATGCTGAATACTAAAACTTGCTGGGGACCACATATTATAGCATATTAAGCACACATAATGGAGATGACCTTGCAACCTACTTTACTGTGATGCATTTTCTACCCAAATCATTTGGCACATGCTATTTCTTTGTATTCGCAGACTCACTGTATGTTTTGTTATTTTGTAAGAGTTTATTTTATGTCAATACGAGGTCTCAAGATTACAGGCCCATCTAAAAAGGTGGTGGGGAAGTGGTTTGATAAGTGTGTTTGCCACCCCCCCCCCCTTTTCAGAGTGAAAACATGAACACAACAATCTGATATTTTTTCTTTTTCTTTTATTATTGTTGCTTGTCAGAGAATTTTGTATGCATGATCCCCCTCATTGGTGAAGAGAGATTTCCAGCTAAACACATATGTCATATTTTAATGAAAGAAAATGCTGCACTCTTTTCCAAAAGCTTCATATGGACCTTGATTAACTTTTAATCTTTTAAGCATTATCTTTCTCTAGAAAGGATTTAACGATAGTCTAGTCTATCTCACCCTGGCAGTCTCGCTGAGTATATTGACATCTTCCACCATAGACATCCTGTGCTTCTGGAGTGTGAGATATCCCTCTTCACGGTTAGTATGAGCCTGTTTATAAAAAATGAATAGTTCAGTTGATGTTTGTTATAATAGATACAAGTCAAGATGAGTTATTAGTTGTCAGAGGAGGAATACACATGATTGCTAAACACAATATATACCACAGATTTTTTTAAAACATGACGTAAAGGGTAATATGCATCACATTATTGTAACACAGAGCTCAGTGAATATGCGCAGGACCTTTGTTGCACGCAGTTGCTAGCATACCTTTACACATTTAAAAGAAACATTTTTTTTTGGTGGTGGTGCATGGTTTACCCTGCCACATCTAAAAACAGTTTCAAATAAAGGTTAATCATATATACACTGAGTGACAGTTGTTCAGAAGTTAGTTGTCCAGCTGGTAGCAGTCTGGCTCATAGTTGTTCTAGAATCCACAAAAAAAAATAGATACACACCTTTGCTAATTCCGACTGCTGCCTGAGTAGTTTATGCTCTAGATCTCTCTCCTTGTTGGCACAGTCGATCATCTGTTGCTTGATGAGCATCTGATGTTGCCTCTTCATCTCAGCCAGCTTGCTGCCGAGGCGTCTGGCCTGCTGCTCCTGCTGCTTGCGAGACAGCTCAGAGTCTCGCACTCGGTTTGATATGTTGTGCTCTATCTCCTCCAGCTTAGACACAGTCCTCTGTTAAACAATGATGCAATAATCATTTGTTAATGAAAATGTGGTAACTAAATGTTGTGACAGTTGCACTTAAATAAGTTATCACCCAAGTTATTTGTTCCTTGTACTACTGATGCATGACATGAATACACATATATTTGTAATAGCACTTCTTCAGGCAAGGTGCCTAATATAGCGCCATCTATTGATAACCACTTGATATCAAACACTCAGAAGGCTACAAGAACATGGTTGTGTCGAGGTCTAAGGATCCCCTTTTTGCCAGCGCATCATGGGGATTTCAGTCATAGTTTTGTCATTATGTCAGGCAAAGAGGTTAGTTTTGTTGTATATTGAATCTATTTCTATGAATGCTGAAACATAAAGTGTAAATTAGTGTGTGTATTTTGTACTTCATACTAAGAGATGTTCATGTTAGTATGTAATGTAATGTAAGCCATGCAAGCCCATGCTGTTATGATATATGTACATTTGATTTGATATGAAGAACGATGATGATAGTGAAGATATTGTTAAATACTTTGAAGATTATTATGAGAGTGCTGAAGCACTAAGTACAGATTCAGAATTTATAATTGTTTAGTTCATTGTTTATTCAAGTCTAGTTGAGACACTTGTAGTGTGATTTGTATTTATGTAAAGCCATTTAATACATATGGAATATAATCAGTGACTGGGGTTATTTTAATAAGTTATGAAGATCATGACACAGTGTACATTATTTTATGACTTTCTCAAAGAGACTGTGTTTATTGCTATATTGATGATGCTATGATGTACTTGTATTTATTATTCTTTATCTGTGATTTATCCACAGTTTTCACGGAATTTACTGGAACGACATGATTACTCCAATTAAAGATACAAATTCCCGTAGAAGCCTTTGTTCAGATTTTTGATTTATTTTATCGACCTCGCTGCAGCCACACTAAATATAATCTCAGATACAGAAATGGGAAATGTCATCTTTTCCCGAAGTGCAAACACGGCTATGAAGTCAATAAGGAAATGATATCCATGAGCTAAAGTGTTTTGTTTCCTCTTCAATACAGAGCAATACATCACTGACTGGTTGTTTAAAAGATGGTATGACATAAAAGTGAGACACATTTAAAATAAGTCAATAAGAACTTAGACCACAGTCATGATAACGAATTAAAAACATTAGGATAAAAGAAAATATTTAAACAGTCATATCATATATATTTTTAAACATATACAATTACATGAACATAGGACAAAACATAAAGGGAACATTATATGCGACCGTGCAATGGGAAGACATCACTTTACATGCTGAAGACAAAGGATAAGACGTTACGTGCTAAGAATGTTTTTGGAAGAACATGTGAGACGAAAACAAATCCTGACATCCTACCTGTGCATGTTTCATTGCATCTTCATTCTGTCTCCTAGAAGCATCGTAATATTTCTTGCTGTATCTCTCGGCCCACTTGGCGACGGAAGCCTCGTGCTGTCCCTTCTTATCTGTGGTGATGTTCTGCAGTCTCTTCTCTCTCCTTGCATTGTGAATCTGAATGGAAAAACAAGTATTGATAAGATATTTGAAATGTTCGCTCATTTCATAACTGGCCTTCCTTGAACAGGGAAAATTCACCTACAAAGGTAATCTGATATTTTATTAATCAGAAACTGGTTAGTTTCTTTCTATCCAGTTCCTGCAGTCTCTTTTCTCTCCTTGCATTGTCAAGCTGATATCCTCACTTTTAAAGTTTAATCATTCACAAATGTTTACGATTCAACTGATCTTACTTTAAAGGGAACGATTCTCTTTAAAAGGGAATCTGATATTTCATTCAGTATTTGGTATAATTTCTTTCTTCAGAATATGCTCTGATGCTCTGCTATCTCCTTTCTCTTGTTGCACAAAGAAGCTCATGCAAAAATCACAACTTCAAATATATCACTATGAAATGTTCATTATTTTCTTTATTAATGAACCTTGAAAGGAGGCAAATATCTTTGAATGCAAATATCTTATTCTTTATTCATCACCAAAGCCCTTCCAGAAAATGTAGATATATTCTTGATAAAAAAAGTTAAAATTCTATCTTTGGTGCATTGTGTAAAAGGTCTGAAGAAGTAGTTTGCCAGCAAGGATGAGGGAGGAGGGGGTGTTGGGAAGTACACAAATGTGAGCTATGTCTTTCCTAATCCTTACCTGAAGCCTTCTTTCTATTTTCCTATTGGTCAGGTCTAGCTTGGTATTAAGAGCCTCCTCTTGTAGTTTCTTCTGGGTAAAGCGGTTATCTCCCAGTTGATTCCTGGTATCCAGTAAAGCTCTACCCTCTGCATGGTCATTAGCAACAAGATAAAAAGAAAATTGGTATGTAAATGAATTTTGAACGAAAATATTGAGAATTCAATTTTGTTTATGAAAAATATTCTGATATTTAAATTATCATTCACAAATAACAGGTGTCATGGTCTTATGGATAAGTCATCAGACTTTTATACAGCTCAGCATAACGGGTTTGAATCCCTGCCACGCACAGCATTAATACTGTCACGCTACCTTGGGTGAACAAGACATGTTATTCCTATTCCAAATTGTTTTGCAAATTAGAAAATATCCCTACTTGTTGCATCAGTTTGGTATGTTAGGGAAAATGAATGAGTTATAAATGAAACATATCTCATTTAATTTTTAGTAATAATGATACATCTGTGACACGAGGAGTAAAAATAAAACAAGGATACCACACAGAGGGTCCTAGGGCCAAAAATACCATCTTATTGAAGAGATGTTATTACAAAACAGATGAAGTAAACATATTGTCTATGAAAACCAGGTGGTTCATGTATCAGTAAAGCCCATGATAATAAAGATAATTCCTTATTCAACAGGTTATAAGCAAATAGTTGGTATTTACTGCTTTTTTTCTCCTCTTTTTACACAATAAAAATAAAATGAAATGACATATGCAGTGCACTTGATACAGATAGAAACCATCACAATACGTCCCTTGACACTTCTCCCAAATACAGCAAGGCGATATATATACAGTGCGTCCCAGAAAAAATGAAACCGAGAACTAACAATGTTTTATCATAACTTAAATCACAATTATAATTAATAAATTACACATATTTGGAAAGCTTGGATCCTCCTCTTTCATGTGATGCAACTCATATGATTCATATCTCACGCATGAGTGATGAAAAGTAATTTGAAGAGAGGAAACCAAAAAGTCATTTGGCGGGCAGTATCTGAATTTCAAAGAGAAAATCACATTTCTAGAAAGTTCAATTTCTGCCCTTTCATATGACACCTCAATCAGGAAAAATGAGCCAGGAATAACAAAGTTCTGTTTGTTTAAAGTAATGCTTGCATTTCCATAATTTGATCAAACCGGTTCGTTTTTACTGGCTGCCTGCCGTTGCAACGAACAGAGTTGACAAAAGACTTAACTCTGTATCGTTGACGATCAGCCATGCACAAAGAAGACAAAGTGATAATACATTTTAGTGAACTGTACAAGAAGCTAAAAAAGGTTATTCCCAATCTGGACGGAGAAGTGCGAACCGACCCGAGACCACACGCCTCGAGGTCAAGGGAGGGGGTCGCAGAAGTATTGGCGTCAGCAATAAAACCAGAAAGGTTCGCGCCATACACCGCGTGCTCTCGGCTCGCTTCATTCTTTCTATGGTCTTCATGAGAGATGGTCAGATTCGTGGACAACCAGACAGTGGTTGCAGTCATTAACAAGCAAACCTCTACTTGTGAGCATATCATGGGGCTCGTTCGTCGCTTAGTAGTGTTATGCCTTAAGTGGAACATCTGGTTTAAGGCAAAATATGTGCCGGGCGTTAATAACGATATTGCTGACTCTCTGTCTCGCTTTCAGATGAAGAGGTTTCGATGTCTGGCCCCCGACGCCGATCTCGACGAATCCCCCCTTCCTCCCCATCTGTGGAGCAGCTTCATAACGAGCGACAAGTCCTGTTAAGCTCCTCTAGAGCTCGGAATACGTTGCGCACCTATGACATGGCTTGGTCTGCCTTTCAGACTTTTCGGGTGACTACCATTTTGATATTTTGCAAATTCCCAACACTGAGCAAATCGCTTTGTTTATTTCGTATATGTCCTGGCACAAATATTCTGCTAACACAATTGCCGCCTATATTTCGGGTCTGTCTTTTTTCTTGCGCAGTAAGGGATTGGAGGATATTACGCAGGTGTTTCCGATAAAGCGCTTAGTTGACGGGTGTAGGCGGCGGCATTTGCGGAAGGATGTTAGGTGCCCCATTACATTACCCATATTGCAGCGTTTGGTCTCTGTGTTGCCTACTGTGTGTTCAAATTCTTTTGATTGCAAATTGTTTGCTGCGGCGTTTCTAGTGGCATTTTTTGGTTTTCTACGCGTTGGTGAGTTTACGGCCAAGAATGGGGTAATCCCCCTAGTTAGCGGTGACGTAGCGATGCGAGGGGAATCCCCTCACCGCCGGCTTGCAATTACAGTTCGCTTCTCCAAAACAGATCAGCTGGGTGCGGGCTGTGCGATAACAATACCGGAGAGTGGTTCTCACATGTGCCCTGTAGTTGCAGTGGCAGCATACACACGCATTCGGTCAGCACAAGGCACTGCGTTCTTTAGACATTTTGATACATCTCCGCTGACTAGGCATGGATTTACTCGTATTTTGCGGCGTTGTGTATCTCTTTTAGAGCTTCCCTTACAATGTTATACAGCCCATTCCTTCAGAATAGGGGCGGCTACCTCTGCGGCTATGAGGGGATATTCTGGTGAGCAGATTCAACAGATGGGTCGGTGGACCTCTCAGTCATTTCGCCGCTATATAAGGATCAACCCACAGTGATTACGTTTTAATGGGCGCGGGTTAATGTGCCAACTATGTTTAACAAGGCAGTTCCTTTTTACTTACGACCTTATTAGTCATCAGGAACTAAGGGGTTTTGGTGGTATCGTGTCATTTTCAGCAAACAGTTAGCTGGTAGGCTGGCAATTGATGTTTTCAAGTGACCTCCACCCCCCCCCCCAGCTTTTTCCCTATTCTTACTTATTCAAATAGTTTAGTTGTGAAAGGGAGCAGGGATTTGCCTGTTATTTAATAAGCTTGGGAAATTTAATGAATCTCAGTGTGTTGGAACCCGAAATGCTGGCTGTTTGTTTTTCGTTTTCTTACCCCTTTTGCAGCCTCGTCACTCACACACACCACTGGATTGCGTAACAAGCCTCGGGTATGGTTAGTTGGAGACTCAATGGTGCACTGGGCAGATCTTCTGGCTAAAGGACGGCGGGAAAGAAACCTCGGCCTCCCAGTTCGAACCACGTGGAGTAGGAAGCGCGGGATTACGTCAGCAACTCTCTCCATGCAGTGGACTCACCCACGGCAGTTATACCACGAGTTGGAACAGACCATCTACCCAATGTCCACGGTAGCGGATAAAGCGAGTACGATGTTCGGACATTCTCCCTCGAATAACACTCTCCCTCGACCAACACTCTTGGTCATATTTAATTCTTTCTCCATAGCTTTGTAAGGCTAACATTAAAATAGCCATGTCCCGCTTTCCCGTCCAGTGTTATAGCTTCGTTAGTGATTTTAGCTTTTGATTTTATGTCGATCTTAACATCGAGTTATAAAGTTTAAGTGGGGCTATGGTAAATCAGTATTATTCTTCTCGTGTACAGTAGTAATGATTAGGTATCAATAGTAGAGTTACTGTATCTTCTTGACTAGGAGATGATATTTATGCCAACATATGTTCTCTATTGCTTCTTCGTCTTGCGTATTTGAGGTATTAACTTCCGTACATGGATGATAGTGCATGATATATTAATTGGTTAATAATGGCTTAACTTGCGTTCAACAGTTGAATCAGCACGATTACCCTACTTTAATGTTACGAGGATAGTTTACATTTGTGGAAGCATGTTGTAGGCACTTTGAAATGCGATATATATGGCGGCGAGTTGCGTCACATCTCGTTTGGCGGCATTCTTGCGAATTTGGACGCCTATAATCGCTTATATAAGAAATATATTCGTTGTGGTAATGTAAAACTAGAGCAAGCGGTCTGTTAGGAAGGGGAGACAAAATTTGGTGTTTTTAGAGGACTGTTTTTATTGCCGTATTTATACAATTTTACGAGCCTGACTTGTCCGTAAGCTGGAGATACAATCAGTATTGCCCAGGTTCTTAAGCGGGAAGTCGTTTGGGCTCATCACGTTTTCGGTTGGGGAATGGGGGGGTGAGCGGGACCCTGTCCGTTGAAGCTGAGATTGCCTGGCTTATGCCGTGTGTAACGCTCAGGGTTTCCGGCGGGAAGTCATCTTCGCTCACCCATGCCTCTTGTCTGTGCAAAAAGCCGCAAGAGATGGGGGAAGCCCGTTCGCATGGCCAGGCGAATGGAAGAATTGTTACGGCTAGTCAATTGATATTACTTTGTCGCCCGGCCGGGCCCCCTATTGGTTCCTTACAGATCGCTCTCGACATAATTTGCTCGAAGTAATGAGTTACATTCATTGTTGTTTGTTTTGTTTTAATTATATTTACTTTGCTGACCAGTTTGATTAAAAAAGAGTTAATTTATGCTAATCAGCTCTCAATAAAGACCATGGTCAATCGCACATACAAATACAAAATTGTTGACTTCTTCATTTGTCTCAGAGTGGGAATAATAGGCATTTTTTCTCACCATCTCGTATTTTCTCCTCCATTCCAGTTCTTGCTAGTGATTTATCAAGACTCAGTTTCCTCTTGCTGTTTTCAAATACGTCTGCCTTGTCCTTCGTTTTCCTAAACACAAAAACACGAATAGTAAGTCTTAACTTGAAAAGTTTTTCACAAAGTGTGGAAATTGTTTTTCGCCAGCATTATGGTGAACCAGAATAGGTCTACAATATACACAAACTAAAAAATATATATATACATTTTACAGTTTGACATAAAGAAATAACTTCTCGCACATCAAATAATGATTGTTAATCATCCCTTTTATTCACTAATCACACATTATGACACATAAGTATCAAATAATTAGTAACCCTGGCATAACAGAAACAGTTTGTATAACAGCTATTTACAATGACAACAATGGACAAGTTCAATGCCTTGGAAACATGATAAGACAGCCAATAGCACCTTCTTCTGATCTTTGGATATTTAATAGAGAAATGCCTAAATTCACAAGACCATTTGATAGAGTTATCTATAAATATAGACTGAATTTGCTTTGAGTTTCATTTTTTACACTACCCAAATCAATTTTAAACCCTGGAAATTACATTACACTAAACTAAACCCTGGAACCTTAAACTAACTTAAGCTTTATCTCTGACAAAATTAACAAAAGTAAATGTAGAAAATATTGGAAAAAAATCACCAAATTATCTTGTTCTATCAAACTTACTTAAGCTTTTGTTCGTATTTCCTTTCTGTGTCGTTTGTCTGCCTCCACCTATCATTCCCTTCAGCCAGAGCGTCTCTGTAAGAGAGTAAATAAGAAAAGACAAAGAGTGTTAACATAGTAAAATAACAAAAACAGAATTATAGAATATATATAATTAACCTCCACAGTACAACAACGTTTAATACAAATGTTTGCCATTAAAACAAATTGTGAGGCCTCATTTTAATCATAAATCTTTATAAACCTTATATAGACATATGCCTCCTGTTTTGCATGCTTAATAAATGTGAACATGCATGTGGTGATACAAGCAAAATCAAAGAAAAGGCACAAACGTCAAATAGTTTACTTTCACTAACTTTACAAATGGAGCTCAAAATGCATCTTGGATTACCTTTTGGCACAAAGTCGACATGGTCGTTTAACTCCACAGATGCTTTACTATGGGCTGCCGAAATGGTCAAATTTTACAATTACTAAGCTAGTCACAATTTAAGGATAGAGTATGGAACAAACCTTTGTTGTTCACCTACATTTTTACAAAAAACAAAACAAAATAGATGATTTTTTGTCATTGAAACATTTCTGCCCTTATGGCTGCCTGTATTTAAATCAGTACATTTCAAATGAATTTGGGCCAATAAACATGTGTAGTAGATCAAATAGATATTATTGGGAATCGAATGAAATCGTTGTGGAGATGTTGTATACTGGTTGACTTTCCATCCAAGAGGTGAGAATTTATATCCCAACCCTGCACTAACATCAACTGGCAAGATATTAATCTGCATTTGTCACTCTCCACCAAAGTGTAATTGGGTACCTAGAAAATGGCTAGGGTAATAGAAATTGCAGGGCCCTCAGGAAGAATAGCATTGACGATGATGAGGCTTTCCTGGATAAGCAAAATTATTATGAAGGAGCTTACTCTCTAGTGTCTTTGATGACGGTCTGGTTCTTCTTGATCTCCATGTTGATGTTGAGAGCGAGGTCTGTGAGTTCATTGTTGAGTCGATGGGTCTCTTCTTCCTTGAGAACCATCCTCTTGGTGAACTCCTCGCTCAGTTTCTGAACCTCGATGCGACGCAGCTCAATCTCATCCATCTTGGCACGGTACTTCCTCTCCAAGTCACCACTGTAGGGAGATAAAGGAGAACAGAATGATATTAAAATATATTCATATAACTATATAGATGAATATGAATTAATGAAGAAGGTGGTAGTAGCAATTAGAGCAATAGTCAATAATCCCAATGTTAAGCAATAGAGCCTTAAGGACGTCCAGTTAAGAAGGTAAATATGATTGTCAAAATCACAATATTATTTTAACTGACTTGAGGAAGTGGTGTTGAATAGCTGGTAAACAATACAAGTAACTATAGGACCTTCTGAGACTTAAAGAGAAAACATAGGAATTGCCCCTCTGCCTCCTAAGGGGGTACTTGTAAAGAGGGTAAAATGGTGGTTGTTCATTCACCGGTGGTAGTATGGGGGTATATAATTCAGAGTCACGTTCTCAGCTCTTGAGTTTATTTGTCTCTCTATAGGCAGAAGTTGGGAACTAGCATATGAAAGAGAATTGTTTACATTTTATTGTTAAGTACTACCACTTTCCAAATTGTCTGCCAAAAGGAAAAAAGACACCATGGTGCACATAATTACACCACACAAACACCAGAATAAGGGACAGCCTGCAAAATTATGATACAGAATAACTGAGATACCAGTGCAATAAACTCCTTTGTACAAACACCAGAAAACTTAGTATTCCTTGGGTCCCGCAACATGATTTCTTTATGTTAACCTACTAGTGAACAATGAAAACTTAGTGTTTTATAAGGTTTTATCAACCACAGCTAGTACTAAAGTTGAAACAGGTATCTATGACCCCAGTATGCACGCAGAGTCCTTTTCCCTAAAGCAATTTTCGTTGTTGTTTAAATTGTGAAACTGCAAAAAAAAAGCCAGTTCAGGTATCAACAAACAGTGTTTGACAGCTGTTCAAACCAGCAATCAACAGCAGCAGTAAGGACAGTCCCAAATAGGCCAATCATATTGGTTCAAGTTTTGTAAAAACAAACTCAGGACTAATCAGCCACCTTCCAGACTATCTCTCACAGCTAACAATGATTGAAATCCAAAGCCAGGTGTCCAAAGAACCCAAACCTCATTATTAGAACAACTTCTAATTTGCAAAGCAATTCAAACATGATTCAGTCACCTGAGACGTATTGGCATACATTTCCTCTTTAGAAATGGATTTCTTTTAAAATTGGAGTAAATAAATGGAAAACAAAATGGAGTCAGTAAAAGCTGTTCAAAATATATCTTGCCCAAATCACTGTGCCTCAATTCACTGTCACCAATACCAAATACTAAAAAATATCTGTGTTTTTGAAAGAATTTACAATTTGGATTTTGAATGCACATTTTGAATCCAATAGGCCTTCTACGGAGACATTATCTATACAAACATAAAAAGCTATCCAATAATTACGGTACAAATTTCAAGCCCTTTTTGAAGACCTTTGACCTCATTTGCCAATGTGCATACCGTATCCAATGACTGATCTATAATATTGTACAAACACAATTTTGACAATCAAACAAGTAACACCAGCCACCTGTGTAGAAAGACAAATTTGTTGTTCCCTTGAACAGTGTTTTATAGAAATGTGCTATTAAAGAAAAAAATATATACAGACCATAAAGATCACTTTTATATCATCTTCCTTGATTGTTTTTATGTAAAGGTTTCACTGAATTTAAGAAACATGCGCTTGAAGACAACCTGCCTACAAAGACCATTTTGCCCGTCTCCGTTTAGAGTTTTTTCCTTCAATGTACATGATTTATTCTTGTCTTTCATAACTCTTCTTGTCTTCCTTGAGTGGTCTTTATATACTCCCCAGGGAGTGGAAAATGTGCACACATTGTGTGCGAGTAAGCCTGAATCCGATGACCGGGTTATTAGTATATCTGTGAAGCGCTCAGGCACATCGTTGGAACGATGTATTGAGCGCTATAAAAAACAGAATATTATTATTATTATTATTATACAGGTTAATGATATACAGTAGGCTTGCGGGTGCACCATGTGAGAGAGAGGGAGGATTGAGGAGTCATGATACTCACACTGATAGAAGAATCTTTCTGTCTTCATCCTTGAGTTGTTGCTGTTTCGCTACAGTTTTCTCTATATTCTTCTTTGTGAGCTGAAATGAAATAAAGACAGAAAACATGGGAAGATTAAACTATGTGCAGCTAGATGAGCAATTGAATCCAATGACCAGGTATTTCAAAGCAAAGCGTTAAGAAACATACATGTATATTAAGCGCCATATATATTTATATATGACAATAAAAGATTGGTATGTGTACGACACAACACATTGCATTGCTATTTGTCTGCTTGCTTTACTGAATTGGTACACTTAACTGTCATGTTATAATTGTATATATATATATTATTAAGCATTTTGGTATTGCAATACTATATGATTATTCAACAATATCTATTTTGTATGTTTGTGGAATAACTCAAATATAAAACTCAATGAAAATAGTATTTCATATTTCACACTGTGTTGCAAATTTAGAGAATTTTAATGATAATTAAAATCAAATCACTTTTATTTGAGAACGGCACATGCACTGCATTGGAAATAGACTCAGAATTTTATAGTGTGATCTTTGCTCTTTCTGCTCATGTGTAAGGTGTAATTCCCAGCATTCCAGATTAAAAGTTAGTGCAAAAACATCACTTAAAGACGACACTGCACTGCTAAAGCTTGACTTATGGTACAGTGAGTATAATGGAAGAGCAGAAACACAACTTACCCCTTCCTTTTGATGAACGTAATCCCTTGTAATGAAAAACTCCTTCTGTTTATTATCCAACATCTTTTGGTCTTCTGCCTGTTTCCTACGACTGATGGCTGTGAGATGGAGAAAACAAATATAACAAAATAAAGTTATTTTCATGATGTTTAAAAGACTCAGTGTAGTGGGTTCTTATATGAGGAATTAGACACTACCTTTATTCAGGTTTACCCATTAACAGGTGTTGTCAATCACCAGGATTAGCCTTCATAGTTTTATTAACAAAAGGTCATATGCAATGCTCTGCATTTTCCACCCGTCCCATCCATATTATACAATTCTTTATCTTACATTTCCCTCATCAGAAGACTCTCTGAGAAACTAGGGAGTATTTATTGATGGGACCACAGGTTTGCTGTGTGCGAGACTTTTACAAACTGTACACCTATTAATAGGTTTTCCATCAAATCTGGTTTAAGTGAATTATGCACCTTCTGCACATTGAAACTGATGATCGTACAACCATCTCCTTTGAGTAAGCCACATAGATACCACTCTATACTGGCCACTACACTCATCAAGACCCAGCTTTGACAGACTTTTGAAAAATATGTTTTCATGTGAACGGTTAAGATGTATGTACATGTATGGACAGCCCATTATGATCATGTATAAAGGTGAATTATCGCTAAATATTCATCGCATCAAAGACCAGTTACCTCTGCATACATTAAAGTCTACAAGTCAAATCTTTGTAGAATCAATAATTTGGACCAAACTATGCAAAATATGCATTATCTACACTTTCAAAGTCAAATTTTGCATACCAGTAAGTCAAACTATTTTTGCAGAACTAACAGATTTGATTTATTCAGAGTTACCTATATGCTTGTAAATGTTTCCTTACCTATTTCATAGTCCCTCATGGTCCTTTTGAGTGAGGCCTGGTTCTTCATAAGGTCTCCTTCAGCCCTCTTTAGATCTCTCTCCTCTTGTCTATGCTGCCACATGTGATCCTATATAGAAGAGGAAAGGTTTATCATATCAAAATAAAATTCATGTTTGTGACATGGTGTTTGAATTTGATGAGGAATAGCAGTATACAATAGTGTAAAACAAATACTTGTAAGATTTCTGCACTTACAAAAATATTGCTGTTGCAATTTCACCCTTGAAACACATTTTCGAACCTGGGCACTTTCCCTCAGTTGAGACCACTGTGGTCTGCTAGGACAGCTAAACTTTGACACTATCTTGTATTTGCAGTACATGCACATGCATGTGTATAGAAAAAGATATTACGATATAACTCCCTATATGTGAAAGAAGCTTTAGAGACCCTGAGGAAGAACAAATCAACACTGTAGGTCAATCTGAAGCCTGTGATCCCTCGATCTTCATTTTAATTCTATTACTTTCCTCTAGAATAGTCCATGTAATATATTCTTAGTGTTTTGATTCTTTATGTGTTATGTTTATATTTCATTTATTAGAAGGCACAATAAGACACTTAAAGGAAGACTTAAAGCCCCACTGTCCTACTTGTAGCTACTTGCTCCCTCTATATAGAAAACTTCCCCAATCGGTGCCTGTTGGTCCCCCATGATCCTCTTTTTCTTATGTTAATTGAGAGCTGAGTTAATGAGATAGCCACCTGTCAGTGACCTCACTGTGTGGTGTAATCCCTTCTGGCCCAGTAGTATTGACAGTCTTTAATGTTTGCGTTTGCTTCAATAATTGAATTTGAAACTTGGATGATGTTCTCACCTCAATGACTTTCATCCTCCTGCCATGCTCCCTCTCATCCTGTGCTACCTTCTGCATCACATCCACCACTGTCTCCACCTTCCTGGGCCCCGATAGATCCCCCAGGGACTGCGCCCCTAGAGTGGGCGGGGCTGACTTGGCTAGTGCCGGTGATATGGTTCCATCCTTCTTGGGTTTGTTACCCTTGGAGTCCAGGACCTTCCCACGTACCTGGAAGGAGTGGGTGTACTTGTTGGAGTCAAGGTATCCATCTGGACCGCACTTCCTCTCTTGAGCTCTGGATCAATGGAAACATGCAACTAATGAAGTCTCTGGATATTTACATTTTACTTAAAAACTACCAACAACAAGAAAGAAGTGAAGTAGTCACTTATTGATAAATATATGTATAACATATAAATTAGGTATGATAATACAGTTATTCAATATGAAGAAATCATTTATTTCTATGATTTTGGTTCTACTTTTTATTGTATATGGAGCATTTTTTTCCACAACGTTGTTTCCAGAATTTTCCAAACATAAAAATACAACTTTTTTCTCCAAAGCATTTGTAATATTCATCATAAAGGCAGTGCGTATCAACAT
Source organism: Strongylocentrotus droebachiensis (assembly GCA_035222895.1). Taxonomy (NCBI): domain Eukaryota; kingdom Metazoa; phylum Echinodermata; class Echinoidea; order Camarodonta; family Strongylocentrotidae; genus Strongylocentrotus; species Strongylocentrotus droebachiensis. The sequence goes on from JAVYIG010001105.1 coordinate 278,473, forward strand.
AAATGTATACATTCTATATTTATTAAACTTGATGAAATATACATTCTATATTTTTTACACTTGATAAAATGATTATGAAAATGATATCAATACCTATTTATTCCAGGTTTTTCATAGATAAATAGCATCTATCACTAGCACTAAGGGTAACAGATGTAGAACTTAAGTGCAGAGCAGATACAAATATGTGTAGTAATTTCTTCTCTATGATAGTTTATACGTGGAACAGCCTTCCAAGTGAAGTTGTGGAGGCTGAATACTATTTTTAATTTGGAAATAGGCTGGAAAAACTGTGGCAAGATGCTAAATGCCTAAATATTGCCAGAGTAGGCCTACTACCAATTAACCAGGACATAGAGGCATCTCTATCTTCATACAAAAGTCAACCTTATGTAATAAGCTTAAGTATAAATTTGACACAATTATTTATCCTTCCAATATCCATTACGAGTCAAGCCTTACTTCAAGAATGAAGCATATTCCTTAGCCTCCTCTGGCTCTGGTTCATCGGTCTTAACTGCTAGAGTCTGGTAGCGAGACTTGCCCCTTGGACTGGACTCAAAGCTCAGTAGGACCTTACCGCTCGGCATGTCTTGCTTCAACATGATGAACGTCCGCAAGCTTCCTTACTCCTCAAATATAGGATTCTATATGGAGGAGAAGAGATTTTTTTAAAGGAAATATGATTTTACTACTAGTGATCATAAATTTGAAATAGTTAGTAGATTTTAAGTAATATTAATTATAGCTGTAAAGATATCCTAGAAGTGCAGCATATGTTCTACACTGCACAAGTAAATAAGAATGAAACATAAAACAATAACAGTTGATTAATATTGAAAATAAAGATATAGAAAAATAACAACTATAATTTCATTGTTTAAACAGGTCGTTAATTTAAAGTTCAAAGCATTATACTCATGGTATTGACAATATAATAATAAAATAAGTAATAAAGAAGTTATGATGATAATAATGATATGTAGACCAAATTTTTCTGTCTCTTAATTTCGTTTGTTAGCCTCTGATTTGGGTAGGGTCGGCTCCTCTCTTTAGAGAAAAATTCGGTATAAATGATATGATGATGAACAAAAAGGTAAACAAGATTATATAGGCCTCCATATACATGTATATGTACAACAATAATGATATTCTTAAATGAATCAAAATTTTGCTTAAAGAAAAGAAGAAAAAAAGGGTAAATTTTCATTCAGGGTTTTAAAACATATATCATCGCGCATCGATTATCAAATATATGCTGCCTCTTTCATGTGCCAGTGCATCTGTAGTGCCATCAATTAAAAGTTTTCCTTTTTATTTATTATTGTATATTCATAAACAACAATACAAATACATATGCGGTATCATTCAGTATGATAATGATGGCAACATGCATAACCATGTACATTTCACAGATCATAACTCGAACCTTTAAAATGTTATGAAAATATGAATTTAGGTAAACCTTTATATTTATCTCAGCTCAATATACACGCTGTGCGTGTGACAGACCAGGCGTTCTTTATGCGTAATCCATCGGACCAGTCCCCGGGCGATTACGATCTCTAAACTGGGTATTATTCGAAGCCAGCGCACGGCTGCACAAAATACCCCGCAAATCATCAGCTTTTTCAAAACCTCACACGTAAAACAACGATTCTTACCTTTCAGCAGTCTTGATGACAGATCTTTGCTTTAAAAATGCATTAAAAAGGAAGACAAAATTATAACAGGAACAAATGAGAGAGATATTTGTTGTTTACTATTTATTTCGGATACACGACCGCACGAGTCACAAGCCAGATAGCGATACATGTCGCTATGGGAGACATGAGACAATTACATATGCAAATGAGCACTTGCACGAGCGACAGGTGCATGCAGTGAGTTGGGAGGGGCTACGCTCCGTAGTGGGCGCACTTCCTCGGCGAATGAATATAGGAGAATACCTCATAAATATTATCTTTTTTAAAATTACTATAATTTTAATTAATATTATCACCATAACCTTCAACTGATTTAGCAATACCATTGTGAACAATAAATATATTAATATATTTGAGAAGTTTTTAGTTTTTACCATTTCTAGGCCCTTACTTCATAGACGTTGCCTAGCAACAGTCCACACAAGTCGAATCGTTATTTACAAGAAATATAGTGAAATCGACGGGTTTTTTCGTCAGATGCAGTTTTAATACTAATTAACTGTTATTTAATTCCTGAACTCATAAGATTTCCATGTGAATATTAGTTTTATGCCTTCTGTATACTGAATTCAAGGAACTATTTCCATTCTTTGCCCGACTGCGCATTCTTATCAAAACAGACAGCGTGATACGTAACAACATTGGCAAGTTGACGAAATTTCTGCTGCAAAAGGACATCCATTTGTACCTTAAAACATGGAGGAAGAAATAACGTCAGGGAGTGACAACATAGTTACTGAATTCAATACTTATGAGGATTTCTTAGATTCGCAAATTTCTTCCCTAGATTTGTATTATTTAGAGGTGAGTTGAAGAGCTGTTCATTTACACTTGTCCCATATGTTAAATTTCGTGTAATGTTATTTGTCTGTTGTAGGAATATCGGCGTTTGTTCAGAAACCTACATGTAGTCTATCCAAAAATTTGACCCGTAATTCCGGCGTGGAGAAACCCTACTAAAACATACCCAAAATGAAGTAAATATTCATTAAATGTCCAAATAAAGATCATGAGTTAAAAGTCGATATGTTTATTACCTGTGACTCTGTGAGGTGTCAATTTTCTTGTTATTTTTGGAGTATTTTTCGGAAAAACAGTTGCCCATTTAAATTAGTACTCTTTTCAAGGGATATGGAGACCGGGCATTTTCCTCTATTGCTCCTCGCCTGTGGAATTCCCTCCCATCTATATTCACGAAATTGACAACCTGGATCACTTCAAAGCTTCACTCAAAACTCACATCTTCCTTCAGACATTTAAATGCTAACTTTATTGGAGGAGCTCGTGCCTTTGAATGTTTTTTTAAACAGATATGGCGCGATATAAATGCTGTGAATCATCATCATCATCAACCCTAACCCTAAACCTAGGACACCGGAGTCTGTGTTACCCTATAGGCCTATACTTTTTTCTTTTTTTTTAGTGGGGGGGGGGGGGGTACATGCATACACCTGTATGAACTCTAGCCTTTATCTGTTAACTGGTTATCTTGATTACTTAGATTAACTTGTTGGAACCGATTTGAAAATCCTTTCCTGGATGCCCCGGCACGATTATGTTTTCAGGAACAGAGTGCTCAATGCAGTTGCCCTTTCCATTTTTATTTTGAAGTAAGGGTATCAAAAAAAATCTTAAATCTGAGATGAAACCTATACCGTGAAATTCTTTACACAATTTTCATGTTTTATTACTGATTGTTTATTCTAATCTTCCAGGATGAAGAACTTGCTAGACAACTTGTTGAACTGGGATACAGAGGGAGTGGGGAAGTCTTGAAGAGAGAAGAATTTGAAGCCAGAAAACAAGCGGCAGAAGCCAGTAGACTGTCAAAAAGAAGCCAACAAAAGTAAGTTTTACCGTATGTTAGAAAGAAAAATCTGTCTGCTTGGAGGAGTATTTCTTTTTAACTTTATATTATGTCTTTTGACATTCTCCTCCAAGACATTTGGTTAAACCAGATGTAGTTTTGGTGGAAAATTATCACGGAATGAAAGAGACTGATTTGTCTGTCTAGTAATATGTATACATGTACATTCTCCTTTACAGGTCTTTTGTCTCAAATACACATGTTTGATAGAGGATGGGCATGAAGTAAAGAACAAATATGGGAATTTCTATCATGTTGTAAGAAGTTGTTGGTTTATTGTCCAGTTTTAGGAACTTGTGCCATAAGTGCTTGTCACTCCCTGTCTCCCATCAGTGATGCCATGGTGAATGCCATAATAAGATACATCTCATCTTTGTCCATGTATTGGAAGTTTTTATATGACAATATGTAAGCAAAAACTGTAATAATACAAAATAAAAAAAAACATTCATTACATATAAACATGTATGTATTTATATATTATTATTTTTAGGGGTGGTTAATGTACATGGATATTCAGTAAAATTTAAACCTTATATTTATGTAAACCATAATCATTGAAGGCTTCCATGGTGGTGAAAGATATGAATAAAGCTTGTGATTACAACACATATTTTGTTTAGTGTGATAAGTGTTGATTGAACTCATTATATATTTAATCTTTCAAATGATTTCTTATGAATGATCAGGACTCTAGCCAGCTCTGGAAAGGATCTGAAGAACTCATTCCTGAAGGCCCTAGCCCAGCGAGAGGAAGCCAACAGAAGTGGCAAGATGACCTCTATCATCTTCATCCGAGACAAGAACTCGAGAGGGCAGGAGATCTCAGGGTACATTGACTACGCTCATAGACTCAAGACGGAGGACTTTGAGCCGTACTTCAGCGGGAGGAAGAGGCTTCTCCCGAGGCCGTCAGACTTGAGGTGAGTATCCCCTATCTTCCCAGGGTGTAGTAATCCATCATGTGATAACCTTCATGCATCTAGGACAAACTACAAGTTATTTAAATTATTTATCATTTATGTATTGGTTTGTAAAATCTGATCAGCAGCAGAAGCTGAATGATAAATCATATGAAACCTAGAAATATTGTATACCTAGTTTATAAGAATACCAGAGGGAATTTCTGTATGTATGATTATGAATCTTGTAATGAAAATAATTACATGTGAGTTGCATAATACACCAGGGGTTTGCATAGAATTTTTGTTCTACAGGTGGTGAGCTAAATGTTAGTGGTCACGTGCACCAGGTTCTTGTCGACTGCATAAAGTTGAGTCTATCCAGAGCATAGGAGAAATTAAGGAGAGAGAAAGAGAAAACTGGTAGGGATTGATTGGGAGGGGGGGGGGAGAAATTGTTGGAGTGAAAGCTGTCCATAGGAAGAGTATGTTTATTCATTGCGTGATTGTTCAAGAATCAAGCAATAAAGTACTCTTTCGCTCATTTGAACCTACTAAATGTAACAGTACCAAAGACAATAGTTAAAATCTAACCTTCCTACCTACTGTTAATTTATGCAGTATTCTTGTTGTCTTCTTTCCAACAGCTTTTACAATTGGGAGACACAGACATCGACATCCAACCCAACCCCAAACTACCAGGTCATCGCTGAGAATGCAACCGGGCTCCTCTTCAAGAATAAACGTGATCGCAAGATCCTCAATGTGGATCCTAAAGCGCCCTCTCCAGGTGATAACTCTACAAGGACGCCCATTGAGTGTCCACAGTACATCCAGGTTGTCATCTATGATCATATCACCAGGAGAAAGACATAAGATATTAGAAATTTGTGACTTTGGAAGGACTTTAAAAAGAAAACTCACCTGTCAGACACAATTTTATTCTATAGTAACAACACTTAAAAAGGTGATAGACAAGAGAACTGAGAAATTTGTAAATTTAGAAGAATCTTTGAAAATCCCTTGTTGGACACAGTCATATTGTTTTCAGAAAATTAGCCTTTCACATAATGTATTAGATATTATGCCAACAGCCACACTAAACCTGCACCACCACCCTCTCTCTATTTCAGCAGTTATATCTTAATAGAATTTTGGACAAGGTCAATATTTTCCAATGAAAATAGCTCTCTTGTGTAGGTGCACTTCTAATTTATTGAATAAAGCATAAGATCCATTTGCTATCGAGTCTCTTAATAATCCTAAACTGAAAGGTCTGCAAATTAAGGCTACATATCAACCAACTTTAAAAAAAATCAAATCCCTTACATTTTGAGACAAAAAGCCTTGTCTAAATTGAAATTGTACATGTTTGTGGAGAGTTTGTGATTTTATTCATCATCATTACTATCAATTATTTTGGCCCTTTTAATAATATATTATTCAAATACCTTACATTATCTAATTAAATATGACTATAGACCTAACTCTATTGTGCCTTTTGTAATACTAACCATATAATATGACTTCGCCAATGTTATAATGCCTTTCAAGTAATCGGGAACCCCCCCCCCCCCCCTTCAAGTTTATTTTCTGAATGGACTCAGAAAAGAATAAAGAACTAAGAATGACATTTCTCATTTGACATGCCTTTCTTTTCCGAGATTTATTCCAAGAAAGATCACTCACGATTCAGCTACCTTCATGTTCTATAAAATATTGTTAGTGCTTTCTTTTTGATGAAGTTAGATTATTATTGGAAAATTCTTGTTTTTTATTGTCTAAGTGTGAACTGTTTGTATGTTATAGTGTATTCTTACCTTTCGGGGGGAGGTTAAGCATTTAAATCTGGTCCGAAAATTATGGAAAAAAAAGAAGAAATGTTAATGTTACTATACCAAGGATATCATATAGCATTATTTGTATAAAATATTGTGAATTGTAAATATTGTATATTTTATATCTTATTGCTTAAATACTGTCATTAAATGCATAAGGAAGTAGCTAATAACGATTTCTGACTGTAATTTTTTGTAAGGAAAAGGAGGCTATGTGTGTTAATGTGATGTTAGTTCTTCACAATATTTTTCTTTTAGGTAGATATTATATTCAAAGAAACAGAAGAAATGAGATGTGGGGAGTGAGTAAATAGGAAATGTCACCTAAGAAAAACAGCGAAAAGTAGACATGTAGACAGATGATAGGAGAGGGGAGGAGGCAGGGAGAGAGAGAAAGAGAGAGGGAAGAAGGGAGAGGGAAATGAGAGAGAGAGAGAGAGAGAGAGAGAGAGAGAGAGAGAGAGGGGAGGGGAGGGAGAGAGAGATGAACTTCTCATATCATGGACTCACAAAACAGAAAACTGAGGTTTCAATCTAGTCAACTTTGAACTGAGATAAAAGCTTGAATAGCGCCACCTTTCGATTGAGAGCTATATTTCAGCTTCTAAAGAAGTTTTGGACAGGGCATCTACACATTTATTTACATGTTGGCTTTTGCATATCAGACAATGGGCCTGCTATATTATTAGGAAGATTATTTAATTGAATATTTAGTGAACTCCGATTAAATGTTTAACTTGGCCTTTTTTTTTGCTCACATCAAGTTCCGATATCTTCTTTAAATTTTGTAATCCTAACCAATTATCGTATCCAAACAGTTATTTTTTCAAAAGCAAGGATACCAACATTTGTTTTTGTTTAAATTTACAATATCGTACATAGCTATCTCTCTCTCTCTCTCTCTCTCTCTCTCTCTCTCTCTCTCTCTCCCTCTCCTTCTCTCTCTTCTCTCCTCTCTCTCTCTCTTCTCTCCTCTCTCTCTCCCTCTCTCTTCTCTCTCCTCTCTCTCTCTCTCCCTATCTCCTCCTTCTCCCCTCTCCTATATTCTTCCTTCAGAATTTTCTCTACATATGCCAGTACACCGATGGCAGGAACTATCCGTAATCATGAATACCTATCAAGTATATTTTTTCTTGCCGATGATTCTTTCATTTTCTTTCTCCCCCGCTCTCTCTCTCTCTCTCTCTTTCTCTCACTAACTCTCTCTTTCTCTTTCTTTCTGTCTTTCCTTCTGTCTTTCTTTCTTTCTTTCTATTTTCTACTTAATTTACTCCTAGCCCCTAATAACCTTACATGCCCTTGTCATAGTTTTCCATATGTACTTGGGAGAATATTTGTAACAGAATACTTCTGAAACACTATTTGTGACCTAAAAGAACACGATCGTTATTTTTTCTTCAATAACGCTCCTGTCCCCCTCGGCTCATTTCGCAGACTGATGTTCTAATTTATGTCCCTTGGGAGACAATATAGACATATTTTATCTCGCGAACTGTGGTGTGTCGGACAAAAACTATACTTTAAGATTTGTGGGTTCATGGTCACTATCAACCTCATCACCGGGAAAGGTGCACGTTTATAGGTGGCTACCTTAAAGGAAATATCCGGGCTCAAAGAAAACAAATAAAAGTAATGATAATTGTACATGTATGTGTTCGAGATATTTAAAGGGAAATAGGCAAGCATGAAGTAAATTGGCCAGAGGTTATTAGTTAGTTAGACGAACGCTGGCTTGATTTCGGAGCAATTCGTTATGTACCTTAATTTTCTCATGTTTTATTTCATAATGTAAATTTCGGAAAGGAATTTGCTGTTAGGTATTTTTCAGACTTAAACTGACTTATTAGCCGTATGTTTTTTTGAATATTTTGTTCATAGCATAATCACAATGAACCTAGCCTAATACCTTCCTGATTTAAATAAGTCATCACTCACAGCCATACTTTTAACGCGAACTAATTATAATTTAAAGCTGCCACCCTATATATCAACGAACTAGATAAATTGCCAAAACTAGCCCCCACACGGCCACCCCTCCCCTCAACCACCCTTTCCCTCATTTCAATAACTGTGAGACCTGGAGATTTCTCTTTTTAGGGGCCTTTCCTCATGAAGTTCTTTTAAAATGAGAATGTTTCTCTCATTCTTCTTTTCTTTACTGTACGAGATACAACACCCATCTTATAATCTGTTCAGTTAATTCCCACTTTAATATCATACCAGATTGATAGGTTTGAGGTAACAAACTATACATTAGATTCATACTCTGCTTGACACTCGCCATCAGCAATTTGAATGAAAGAATCTATTCATCGACAACTGTAGAATGTGTCATCTCATAGTACAGAGAAGCATCTCAACCCTTCTGAACTAACGATGAACTATATTTAGAAGTATTGAATGAAAGGTAATTGAAAGATGAACTACCATCTAATCAATTACATTTATTTTAAAAAACAGTTGACCTGATGATTAACATCATCTTTTTTAATATTTAATTATTGAAATATCGTCATGACCAAGAAGCTATAACTATCATTATGTATGCAAATAAATGTTCTGTGGATAATAAAAAAAGGGTCAATCGCAAGGCAAAGTTCAGATCAATAACATAAGATATATTTACATTTTAAAAAACACGACTATCTCCTGCATATTACAATTTTGGAGAGCATAAAATCGCAGGAAGTCGCAAGTGATGTAACTTGACCCTTTTCTGCCTTTCATTTAGTCTAACACTTTCTTCAATGAGATTTATATTCAAGCTCCACGTCCTTATGTTTTTACAGTTTATAGTTTGTACCAACGAATTTACTTTATCATTCTATAAAGCCGGAGCAGCGACAAATGAAAATGAAACTAGACTAGACAAGACGGTTGACTTTTAAGAATATCATTTGAGTTGACATTATCCTGTCATCATAGGATACCCCCTACTGCATTTATCGTTTGATTAAAAACAATTGCCAAATCATGAAATAAGTTAGTATTTTCAAATCCTTTAATGTAGAAGGAGCAGGATATATTTTACCTGGAAACCGAAGCGTATTTGATTAGACTTTAGGAGAAATGTCATGAATATCTAGAACAAGGATTTACTCTATTTATCTTCGACATATCATTGTCCTGTCCCTGGGTTATCCTGGTTGTCGGTAAGCTCTTCAGGCTTCCCCTCGTTCACCAAAGTCATCGTTTCTCGCTTTTAAAATTATTTCGATTCTCTGATCCGTCATTCTTGAAACAAAGAACTGGCAATCTTCAAATCTTCAACTTCTCACTCAGATTGCTGACTTACTCTTCTTTCCTTTAGCTTTGTACCGATATGGATGACAGACTGAGGACAGTATAGGCGGATCCAGCAGGCGGGAAGTGGGGGGGGGGGGGGGGGGCCCAATCCGTGAGAAAATATTAGTTGCGACTCAGCCACCGTTGAATAAGCGGGGGGGGGGGGGTGTGAGACCACTATTTTTGTTTTTTTTCACCTAATTCGTGAGAATTTTTTGTTTGTAATTCTTTTTGTTGTTGACCCGTCAGCCCCCCCCCCCCGTGGATCCGCGCCTGCAGAGGATCCAGACGGCGTCAAGGGGGGGGGGAGGGGGGTAGCCAAATCTTAATACAAAACTTAGTGCCGACTCAGCCGGCCGGCGAATAAGAGGGGGGGCGGGGGGCGCTTTTTTATTTTTTTATATAAAGGTTAACTTTACGTTATTATCCTAATTTTTTATCGTTTTGGGGGGCTAGGGGGGGGGGGGGGGGGGGCCGGGCCGGAATAATCGCTACGTGGATCCGCCTTTTACTTCCATCCTATTCAAGTTGGTTTGAATTCTACCAATTCAGTTTAACCCAACACTGGGTAACTGGGTTTAAGTTCATAGTTATCAAAGGAAAACTTGTACCTCAGACCATGCCATGACTAACTTTCTTTGTTAAACACAAAAATGAACAAAATCGTAAATCCAGCGTCGGGTTTAAAGTTTAGAAGACGGGGTATTGAGTTTTGACAACCAACTTTCCTCTGTCACAAAAATCAGAGTATTATATTTTAGACTTGAAATTTATCATTAAACAAATAATGCTACAATGTTATCGCAAGTTAAGTAGGCGTTGAACATGTTTGTTTTTTTCTCCACAAAACACAATTCTGGTCGGGTAAATCCAGCCCATACGTTACGAAGCAGAATAGTGTTATCTGAAATGATATACTTCTTGACAAATACAAACCATTTCTTGCAATGATTTTAGAAAAAAAATGAACCAGACACTAAACTCACGTCTACCTCCGGCGAGTTGTAGGGATCTCCCGAGGGATATCTTTGTCTTCAGACCACAGGACTCGTGTTCAACGACGGAAAAATCGGGAGAACTTTATCGGCGCGCGTCAATCATCTCGTACTTTTGGTTACCATGCCAACTGAATTGGCGGCGCGGCTTACTGACTGTGCGGTAGCGGTATAAGAAAGTATAATGAAATATGATTGTAATACTCTGTGCTCGGTGCTCATCCCTATTTAAGTTAATGACAGGAAAAAAAATTGTAATGGAAAATAATTATCTTGTTTTTCGTGATGTTCTAAATATAGGCCTATCTTGTTTACCTCTCAAGGAAGTTTGAATAACATTGAACAAATTTTCCATTTTGTTTTTTGTTATTGATTTTATTTTAATTTCTCTTTTAAAAGCTATGGAAATTAAAAGTAAATTCAAATGGATCTTTTGACTTCTAATGTGCACTTATAAGGGCATCATATAATTTGTTGCATATTCTCATTTGCGTCATTTACATTATTTGTATGTTTTGCTTTGTTTTTGTTATTTTCTTTTCTTTTGCCCTTTTTTGTTGTTGGGGGGGGGGGGTCTTTTAATTTGTTTCATTGTATTGGGTTGTGCTGAAATGATTATTCATTTGATGAGTACTGACAACATGGTGCAAGAGAAGTGTCAATATTAATCTTATAATATATTATATAGTACTTTCAAATTGGGGTTGTGTCTCAACCTATTTTTATTTTCTATAATGATCACTTGCTTTCTGTCTGACCTGTGTCAATGCACTTGTTTAGCCAGGTGTAGACAGCAATCGAAGACTGTGATATGTGTAATTTCCTATTCACAGTCAGCGGAAACACACATGAAGAAATGCATGCAAGAAAGATCTTAAATCTAATTGTGAACAGCAACAACAGCATGAACAACAGCAACATAAGCAATCACATTCTTTAATTCATCGGCTCAGCAAGCACCGGACACAATGTTTTGATTAGTTATTGCAAATTGGCGTAGCTTGGGGAGGAGCAAGGGGTGTGATAAATCGAATGACCTCAACAACACCCTCCAAAAGAGAGAGAGAGAGAGAGAGAGAGAGAGAGAGAGAGAGGGAGAGAGAGAGAGAGAGGACAACACTATTGAACACACGAGAACACACGCACGCGATCAATTTGTCTTCTTTGAATTCCTTAAATTCTCTTGTTGCGGAGGCAATCTGACTTTCTCGTGTAATGGCTCTTTTCTAAGGAACATTTAGCACCTGCCAGACAATGCTATGAGGAATTTTGTTGAATTACTACAATGATATCTTGACTCTTTGGCAGTAAGTAGAGACTCCGGTCATGTGGTTTTCTTATACTACAGTCCCATTCACTCACTTCTGTGTAACTTGGCAATAACGGCATACTATGCCCAAATAATGACCACTGTTTGATTCGTACTACGAGTATCTAGAGGAAATATTTTTTCGGGACACATATATCTTAATTTATCACAGCTTTCCTACTCCAGCAGTGCTCTAAGATTAACATTTGCTATACAGTTTAGATTGTGTCTTGTCATCTTATGATCTTCTTCTGTAATTGCTGATTGGTGAAACGCTTTCTGTACCAATGCCCAACATGGCTAACAACACGCGTGGCTCCAGCTCCAAGGTGGATGCAGCTCAACTTGTCCAATCTGTCTTGGCTGATATTGTCGGTGATGACAGATTTATTGACCTAGTTAAAAACCACATTGATAGCCGGCTGACCGAGATGCAGGTGACCATCGACAGGCAGGAGGCACGACTTATTGCTATGGAGCAAAAGGCCCACAAGAGCGAGTGCGATCTGAGGGAGGCCATTGACCACCAGGAGGCTAAGATCATGGATCTGCAAACTGGTGCCCAGAGTGCTAGCAAGAAGCTGGAGACCTTGGTTGCTGCTTCATCCCGAAAAGATGAGCAAATTAAGTTGCTGAAGAGAGAGCTTAATGGCCAGGAGCAGTACTCCCGGAGAAACTGCCTTCGTATCTTCGGGATCCCTGAGCGCCAGGATGAGGTCACTGACCAGGAAGTCATTCATCTGGTGAACGACTCACTTGGTGTTTGTCTCGAAAAGCATGACATCGAGAGGAGTCATCGCCTGAGAGTCCTGCCGAAACATCCAGGAAAGCCCAATTCACCTGCGCCAATTATCGTCAAATTCCAATCATACAGGAAGAGAAGTGAAGTTCTGGCCAGCAGACGTAAGCTTGCCGGCACACGAAAGTCGATTCAAGAGGACTTAACTAAAGAAAACGCGAGGCTGCTGAAAGCGACCCGGGACAGTAAAGGGGTCAAGGCTGCGTGGACCAGGGATGGGCGAGTTATTGCCCTTGTCCCTGCCACAAACGGCAAAGAAATAAAAAGGATGATCAACTCTCTCGAAGACTTGAACAATTAACAGTGAACTTACTAGAAACTACATTGTCTTGCCATGGTCAGATAACCATGTCTGGTTTTAAGTGTGCTATTTATGTACAGTTTGTACTTCGTTGACATGCTTTGTTTTTTGTATCTTGTATCTTATATACTTTATGTTTTTTTCACTATGCTTGATGTTACAATTTTCCTTGTTTTTCATTGCCCTTCTTTTCATTCCCCATTTCTGAGTCTATCCCAGTTTCCTTTTCCTGTTTCCCCTTTTCTCAGTACCCTACATGAATTGCTGAATATGAGTTTATTTCACCTTATGCAGTTTTTTTTGGTCACATTTTCTCCTTTCTTGCATGTTTGTCTGTATTGCCTGCCACCTACTATACAATACTATCATGTAATGTTGCACATTCAGTATCAATATGGCTCAAATGGATGATGAAATTTGTAGATTTTATGAAGACAATATGAGCAATTTATGTGACGGTTATGATATCCCTAATGTTAATTGTAATTATCATACAGAAGATCAATTTTTTGAAACGGCATCTAAATATAATCATGCGAACAGTGGCTTAACTCTTCTTCATATAAATATGCGTAGTGTTTGTAAGAATTTTGACAAAATGTTAAGATTCATTGATAATATCAATCTAGGACGTGTAATACTTGGTGTCACTGAGACATGGTTTACGAGTGAAGCCGATAGGAGCCTTTTTTCTATTTCTGGTTTTAATCTTGTGAACAACAATAGACTAAGTAGACGTGGAGGAGGTGTTGCTTTGTATATTCCTTCCCAATTAGAATACCAGATACATCACGATCTTGATATAATGTCAGATCATATAGAAACTATCTTTGTTGAGATTGATAACCCTGGTCAAAAGAATCATTTTATAGGAGTTGTATATAGGCCCCCAAATGGTAACTTTAATGATTTTGTAAATGAAATTCAGTCAATCTTAGACAATCCACTTTTAGTTGGAAAGTCACTCTATCTTATGGGAGACTTTAATTTGAATTTATTACTTTGTAATAACGATAATCGAATTGATGTTTTTCTAAACATGTTAATGTCTTTCTCATTATTGCCCCTAATCACTAAGCCAACAAGAATAACAGAAGTTTCCAGTACTTTAATTGACAATATTTTTTGTAATGTACAACCATATCCACCCTCTGGAATTATAGTATCTGACATGTCTGATCATTTTCCTGTATACTGTATGTTGTCTTCGGTGAAATTGAATTGTGAGCCTAGAGGCCGCACGTCTGTCCGTAAAGGAACTCCTGAAAATATTGCCAAATTGAGAGAGGCATTAATTGCAACTGATTGGAATGATGTTCTTTCAGACCAAAATGTTGAAAGTGCTTTTGATAATTTCTTTAATAAATTCATGTTGTTGTATGGTGAGAATGTTCCTCTGGTTGAATATAAAAAGAAGAATTATAATAAAGTTCCTCGTATGCCATGGATAACTAAATCAATATTAAGGTCAATTACTAAGAAAAATAAGTTGTATTATCAATATAAAAGGAGAAGCTCTGATTTTTTGTGGAGAAAGTATTCTAATTATAGAAATACTCTTACTTCTGTATTGCGTGTTGCTAAGAAAAAATATTACTCTGCTCAATTTCAAATGACATTTAATAATATTAAGAATACATGGAAAGTAATTAGAAGTTTTTTTAAGCCATCAGTAAAAACTACAAATATCAAATGTATAAATGTGAATGGTTGTTCCGTAGAAGATAGACAAATTATTGTGGACAATTTTAATGATTATTTTTGTAATGTCGGGCTGAAACTTCAGGACTCTATTCCTAGATGTCAGAAAAGTTTTATTGAGTTTATGCAAGAACCCAATATAGATAGCCTATTTTTAATGCCCACAAATGAAATAGAATTGTTTAAACTTGTGAGTTCGCTTAAAAGTAATAAGAGTCCTGGCTTTGATGGCATAAAAAATGAATTAATTAAGGATATTATACATGGAATTGTGATACCACTTGTTCATATTTATAATTTGTCTTTCTTATCTGGTATTGTACCAGGACAAATGAAAATTGCTAAGGTAGTGCCAATATTTAAAAAGGGTGATCCTCAAACATTAAGTAATTATAGACCCATTTCATTATTGACATCCTTTTCAAAGCTTTTAGAAAAACTTATATATGATAGAACAGTGATATTTTTAAAAAAGACTGAAATATTTTCAAAATTCCAATTTGGCTTTCGTGAAAAGCACACCACTATACATGCAATTTTACACTTTGTTGATAAAATTGCTCAAGCACTAGATGATCACCTTCATACAATTGGTATATTTTTGGATTTCTCTAAGGCGTTTGATACGGTTGATCATGAAATTTTAATAAGTAAATTGTCATATTATGGAGTGAGGGGCATCGCTCTTAGCTGGTTCAGGAGCTATTTAACAGGCAGAAAACAATATGTATCATTAAATGGAACTGACTCAAGTCATCAAACTATATCTTGTGGGGTCCCTCAGGGGTCCCTTCTTGGCCCCCTTCTTTTTATATTATATATTAATGATTTTTATCTTTCATCTGATATACTATCTTTCATATTTTTTGCAGATGATTCAAGTGTATTTTTTTCTCATAAAAACCCTGAAGTTTTATTAGATACAGTTAATATTGAATTAAAAAAAGTTATTTTGTGGATTCATGCAAATAAGTTGTCCTTGAATCTTCAAAAGACAAACTATATGTTTTTTAGTAACTCCCTAAAGGATGTACCTGGAAATGTTTTTTTTTGATGATGTTAATGTTGTGAGAGTAACTTCCACCAAGTTTCTTGGGCTACATATTGATGAGAAGCTGTCTTGGGCATCTCATTGTACTAATATTTGTAAAGTCGTGTCTAGAAATACTGGTGTAATTTATAAATTAAGTTCTTTTGTCCCACAAGAAATTTTGCTTATTTTGTATTCTACTTTAATTTTGCCTTATCTCAATTATGGAGTGCTGGCATGGGGGAAGTCATTGAAAACACAATTAGATAAGATTTGTGTTGCCCAAAAGAGGGTGGTTAGAGTTGTTTTTAATGCGAGCTATCGTGCTCATACTAATGTTTTGTTCTACAGTAATAAGCTATTGAAGGTTGAAGACATTTACTTTATACAGTTAGGCGCAATTATGTATGGTTTTGAAAATGGTACTCTCCCAAATGTGTTAATACAAATATTTCGAAAGAACAATCAAATTCATAGCTATAATACAAGGCAGGCAACTGCACTTCATATTCCACGTGTAAGAACTGCTTTTGCTCTGAAGACGCTGGCTTGTACTGGTCCCAAGTTTTGGAACTCACTCCCTATCAATGTAACTAGATCTGTCAGTGTCTTTGGTTTTAAACGCAAATTGAAATTACATTTATTGAGTAACTATGTCGACAATTAACGTAAAAATTATATCACCAGAAATGATATTAGGAAATAATTTATCAATTGTTATTGATAACGTGCATTATCTTTTTGTTTTTGTTATGTTTGATTATTCAATATAAATGTCAGCATTTCACATTCTCTCACCCCCCCCCCCCCCCCCTCCTCTCTTCTATTTTTTCTTTTCTTTACACCCAATACCATTTTCCCCTATATACATATAATTTCTTCTTTCTCTGTTTTTTTCTCTGTTTTGTTGTTTTTCTCATTCCAGTTTGCTTTTTTCCTCTTGATCCCTTTGTATATATTTTCATCCTCTCCTTTTCACATTTCAAGCTATCCCCTTTTGTAAATATTTCCCCCATATTTAATCATGTGTAGTTTTTGATAACTTTGAAATTTTTTTAAAAAGTGAAACATTAATGGATTATGTTATATGGGGACCTTGCTCTTACAAGCCCAGCTTTTCTAAGGTCTCCACTTTCTTTCATTTGGATTATATATCGACTTAAAATTGCACTTAAATTGTTTTTTTTTTCTTATGCTGTTTTTTGTTCTATTATTATATGTAAAAATGTTGTGAAAGAAAGAAATAAAATGAAATGAAATGAAAAAAAAGAATGAACGAAAGGGAGAGGGGAAAAGCAACGAGAAAAAAAACACACGATTTAACACTCCTTATTTCCTCGCATTTCACCCTGCTAGTAGTATCAGAGCCCAGCCCCGTCCCCTCCCCAATCTTCCACATAACAGTGCCCCTCCCCCTCAATTACTGGTACCGCGATTAAAAGGCATTTTGTTTTAGATACAATAGTTTCGGATTTACGTTTGTTTATTTCTTATTTGTTCTATTCTTATTTTTTTTTATCATTTTGGTTCGAATTGTTGTTGTTGTTCCTGTTGTTGTTTTTGTTGTTTTTACTACAATCCATCCTCGCGAAATTGAAATTTCGGAATACAATCATCGAAAATAATAAACATGGATGTATACCTATTTGCAACTAAATGTTTTCACATACCGCGACGGCCAATAAGCGGCATCTTAGCCAAAACTATAGGGGAGGATTGAAGATTAATAGCTCCCCCATTATGTTCTCGAACATTCATAATTACGTCGTTAGAGGTGTAGTCTGTACATACAGTCCATCTTATAGACATGAAACGTACTTTCGTAATCGAATAATAGTGTCCTGCATGTCATTCAATATAATAAATATTTCTGTGTCTTGAGTTTTGGTCTAGAACGCAAAATAACATTGTGTACAAAATATCTACTCAGATACATTGTAGGTATTTGTATTTTAGGGGAAGAAAGATATTGTAGAACTTTCAAGCAGACTTAAATTTAAAAGATATTCTTCTGAGTTTTGATATTAAAGACAGACACAAAGTAATCCTAAATGCTTGTACAGAGAGAGAGAACAAGAAGTTATTTAGCGTGATGGTATCATTAGCCTCTATTTTTTTTAAAACTCAATATCTACGAAAGACTGTAAACTTGAAGAGACAATATCACCGATTTAATCATTTATAAGAAATCTTTCTCTCCTTGAATGCCTCCTTGCTTATCTCTATAGGCACATACTATTATTGTTCGCCATTGTCTCAACATTTTCCATCAGTCTATCATCATATCCTGGAAATACGAGTTATATTATCGGGTATACTTTCCTGTCGACGTCAAAAAAGTTTCCAGATTAAAACTATAAGAATGTTACGAATATTACGCACCATGAAGAGTGTAATAGTTCTCCAGGGTCCAACGAGCAGGGGGTGGTTAGCAAAGGAGCGACTCGCCTTAGCATCTGGTCTCCGGTGCAACATCGGTGTGATGCGGCCTGTTCGGAGGGATCGGCATGTCGTCTCGTTACCATGGTGACCAGATGTTGCATGTCTTGGAGCGCTGGCTGGAGCAGACTCAACTGGCTCCGCCAATGGCGAGCATGTTTCTTGCTCATCATTTATCGCATAAGGCAATACACGTGTTGTTTTAGGAATGCATTGATTAAAAGTCGAAAACATTTCATTGTCGTGTTTGTAGTAGGCCTAATAGCTCGGCGATGGGTCAAGCCAAATAGAGAGACGGGTCATGGAGACATAGATATTAAAATAGGGAGAGAGAGGGGGAGGGAGAGAGAGAGAGAGAGAGAGAGAGAGAGAGAGAGAGGGAGAGGGAGAGAGGGGGGGGGGGTAGAGGACGTTTCAATCATTGTATGAATGTAGGTTAATAGACCCTAAGTAAAGAACTTATTTCCTACCTAACAAGAGAACTGATAAATGAAAAGATGAACATGACGTCACGCGTACGTCATTTATGCAGACTGTTAATATCTTAGATTTATGAATTCAATAATATTTTTATCGAGTATTTGGACTCTTACGTCATCAGTGACCATGATGAAGTGGCTCATTACAGGTAAGAAGGATGCTGAATGAAAACAAATCATTGTAGAATAAAGAATTGAAAGTATTCATCGTTTAATGGGTATGGGAAAGTGGAATGCCTAGATCTTCATATTTTGTTATATTGTCAATTATATTTGGATGTTTAGATTTTTAAACCAACGTTTTATCCCTATGCAAGAAAAATGTACAAATTGATGAGGCTGTACAATATGGATGCGAGTACAGATAAGGTTTCAACACATACATGTACGTGTATATTTGTTAGAGAATGCGTGAAGGTTGAGTGGTAGAGCAATGGTATTCTAACCGGGAGATCCCGGGTTCGGAACCAAGTCAATGCACTAATAGTGCCATTCGGTTAGGCACAAATTATCATTACCAAGTCTCTCGGAGAGGGCTTAAAGCTGTCGGTCCACTGGTTGCTTACTTACAAGCCTAAATATGCTTTCCTGGCAGTCAGGTTAAACAAACATCATCATCAAACAAATGAAAATGGTAATAAACATTGTGATAGCAAGATAATATCATTACATGTACCTTCATTAAGGCCCGGTCCCACTGCACTTACGGATGCAAAGAGGATGTAAAACGTAACAAAATCTTGCTATCTGTTGGAAAACGCTATGCATCCGTTGTGTACTCATTGCATACATGTTTCATACGCTCTATCCGTCGAGCATCCGTCCACTGTGATTTCATCCGCGCAAAAAGTTTTGAGCTGCACAAAACTTTTAGAACGGATGAACTTCCGCCGTGTACGATGTAAATCCGCGACAAATACGAGCAACAAACGGACATAGAACGTTTGTTGCTCGTATTTGTTCTAAACGTTCTATGTCCGTTATCATCCGTTATACGTCCGCTGTATCCTCTCTGCATCCTCTGGGCATCCTCGCAACTCACATCCGCTGCAGCTGAAAACGGAAAGAGGGAGGAAAGATAAGGTACATGGAACGTCTATACATCGTTCGTAGCACGGAAATAGAAAGGATGTAAGCGTATGCATCTCGTATATAAAGTATTCAAAGCTGTCATCCACTTCCATCCGCTTTCATCATCTAGGCTTCCGATGAACATCCGTTTAACATCCCCGCTACATACTACCCACGTCCGTTATGTTCCGTTCTGTTTTCGCAAATTTTCGCAAGTTTTGTCCATTTCTGGAGCGGATGAAATCGGATGGAGCCACCCCCGAAATTTTGCTCGTCCGCTGTGTCCTTTATGCATACGTTTTGTGTCCGTCGGCCAGTGGGACCGGGCCGTATCAGGACAATTACCCCCTGGGCAATCACCCCCGGAAAATTACCACCCGGAAAACTACCCCCACGGACAATTACCCCCCAGAAAATTACCCCCCGGAGAATTACCACCCGAGGACAATTACCCCCCAAGGACAATTACCCCCCAGAAAATTACCCCCCGGAGAATTACCCCCCGAGGACAATTAACCCCCAAGGACAATTACCCCCTGGAAAATTACCCCCGAGGACAACTACCCCCCGAGGACAATTACCCCCCGAGGACAACTACCCCCGAGGACAATTACCCCCGAGGACAACTACCCCCGAGGACAATTACCCCCCGAGGACAATTCCCCCCCAAGTACAACTACCCCCCTCTTCCGAGGACAACTATCCCCGATGACAATCACCCCCGAGGAATTTGTAACACTGTGACAAATAATGCGAGCTTCTCTCCAAATTGCTCTTCATAGAAAATTTCATAAACTTTCAATTTCTATGTTATTTGTGAAGTTCATTTCAGTGTTTTCAAGTTATTCACTTCGATGTGGGGGGGGGGGGTGGGAGTTGCCCAATTCCCCCGAAGTTTTGATATCGAGTAAATAACAGAAATTACATTTTTTAAAGAAATTCAATAATACATTGCGCGCAGATGAGTACGCCTTCCAGCCTCTCTCACCAACAATGGCAAAACAAAGAAATTAGGATGTAATATTTAATTTATGCATCCTCTGTCACTTTTTAAGCTGATCGTGTATTTGTCTTTGTATAATCGGCCCTCGACCATGATCTGAAATTAAGGTTTTCTTCACGTTATCTATATATTTCTGTTATCTATATATTTATGTTGTCATGCGGGAGTATGATATGCGCAGGTCGAGGGTTCGAATCACGACACCGGCACTAATATCCTTTTTCAAGATATTAACCTGCACTTGCTACTCTCCACCCAAGTGTTAAATGGGTACCCGGTAGTATGCGACCGTCATTGTTGGTCACAACGGTGTCGATTTTTATCCGTGGTTGGGGGGGGGGGGGGGTGATAGGTGCCAAAATGATCCAAAATGGATCAAAGCAACCAAGAGGTAGAAGTGTGTGGCAGGTTGCACCCCCTCCCTTACAAGTTATTAATTTTTTAAAGTCACCCTCAATAAAGATAACATTTCAGAGAATATGGGACCCATTTGGGCTTGCAACTTGGGTTATTATCCTCTCAAGCGCGTAGCAAGGATTTTATTTTAGGGGGGCGGTAGTGAGCACGCGAAGCGCGCTCCCTAAAGGGGGTGGCTGCAGGGAGGGGGTTTTTCCCCGTCCCACGCGAAGCGCGGAAGCTTTGATGTTTCATTTAATTATTAGAGAAAGAAGACGATTCGTTGTACCGTTCTCGACTCTTAATCCTTGTCTAAATTCAATTTCTTTTGACCTTTAATTAAATTATTAGAGAAAGAAGACGATTCGTTGTACCGTTTTTTACTCTTAATCCTTGTTTGAATAAAGTTCCCCTTCCTCCGCGGGTAGCGGGGAAGCTCTGACATTTCATTAAATTGATAACGAAAGAAGACGATTCGTTGTACCATTCTCGACTCTTAATCCTTGTCTGATTTCAGTTCCCCCCCTCCCGCGCAAAGCGCGAAAGCTTTGACGTTTCATTACATTATAAGAGAAAGATGACGATTCGTTGTACCGTTCTTGACTCTTAATCTTTTTTCTTCCTACGTCCTCTTCCTTTTTTCTTTCTCTCTCTCTCTCTTTTTTGGCCGGCGTTTTTTACGCGCGCCTGTATACGCGCCTGTATCCTCTCTGTCTCTCATTATCTCTCTCTCCCACTCTCTACTTCTTTTTTGCACTTTTGCGCTTCGCGCTTGATATTTAGCTCGTTGCTTTTTAACGCTGCGGCTTTGCATTTGGCGCACTGCATTTCTATGATGCTGTTGATTGAATAAATTGATCAATTCCTGATGAAGCCGTATGAGCGAGAATTCAATTTATTCTTGTCTCATATACGGATGTCTCATTTACGTATGTTTTATGAAAATGAGATAGCAAAATGTGTATATTGATGGTCATCTTGCGAGTAATAACCATTAACTACTCTCATCGGGCTCTCATCATTAATATTTCTCTTCATTTTTTTTTATGGTTAATTGTTGGGGGGGGGGGATGATTGGACAGGCCACCCCCCCCCCCCCCACCTAAAATATTTTTGGGGGGATATATCCCCCCCACCCCCCCCCCCCCCCCTCCCCCCAGGATCGACACCCATGAACATAGCACTTGGCGAGTGCCTGAGTCATGCAAAATAGATAGTCTGTGAAGAATTTGGGATTTGGGAGAAACTTTTCATTTTTTAAGAGGGTACCATGACTCAAACAATTGAAATAACGCTGATCAAGAGAAATGTATTTCTATGCATTTTGAGAAGCGCTTGACAATTACCTAAAAACTTACATCCTTCGTGGAAATCAGCAGCCGCACTGCCGGTTGTATAACTTATATGTATTAAAGGGAAATGTTTAGTAACGAGGAAGACAACGTGCTAGTATTTGAGCGAATATGGGTTCATGAAGGGGGTCTTATAGGCTCGTAGCCATCTCTCAATGTATCAGATCGTATTTTGCTATTGAATCCTGATTGTCCACGGGGGGTAGTTGTCCTCGGGGGGTAATTGTCCTCGGGGGTAGTTATCCTCGGGGGTAGTTTTCCTCGGGGGGTAATTGTCCTCGGGGGGTAATTGTCCTCGGGGGTAGTTGTCCTCGGGGGGTAGTTGTCCTCGGGGGGTAGTTGTCCGGGGGTAATTTTCCGGGGGGTAATTGTCCTCGGGGGTTAGTTGTCCTCGGGGTAATACTCCGGGGGGTAATTTTCCGGGGGGGTTATTGTCCTTTGGGGGTAGTTGTCCTCGGGGGGTTATTCTCCGGGGGGTAATTTTCCGGGGGGTAATTGTCCTTCGGGGGTAGTTTTCCGGGGGGTAAATTTCCGGGGGTGATTGCCCAGGGGGTAATTGTCCTAGAACCACAAGTGAAGAAGAAATAATTAAAAGGGATTTAGAGCCGAAAATGTCTAAATGTATCTCCGGTTGTTTCATCATTTCTTCCTCACTTGTCTATTTTTCGTCAACCCCCGCAGGGCTACTTTTATGTATTATCTTCTTCATTTATATATATATTTATATATATACATGTATCTTCTATCGATCGTTGTGATGGTGAATTAACGCTCAGACATCTGAATATAGCATTGATGAGAGAATGCTTTCGTGGCACTGTCTTCTCATCATTGACTTATTGATTGTCTGTACGGATATTTACATCAGATGAGTTCTAAAAAGCATAAATTATGCTTAGCATCATGACATGCGTTTTCATCATAAAAAAACTCATCTGATTTAGAATGTCTTGTCTAATACCAGCTAGTTCTTTTCAGTATATGATTATAATAATTTAAAATATCTGTTCGTAATGCTGAAATGCTGATATATAGAGGGACCTTATCTAAATATAATGCGGAATTACGAAGCCTTAATGTCCATTACTCGAATGACGAACCCTATTTTTTGTTTTGAATTATATATTGACCCCAACAATTATTTCGGAAAGTTTCAGTCCTAACAAAAAAAGCGGCACTTACTGCATGTGCTTACACTAAACATCTCTTCGTTCGGATGCTTGAGCTAGTTGTAGACGGCTAACACAAGACATATGGAAAATATTCACTATTTTAGAACAAGCCATCCGGTAATTTTGTTTCATTAGTTAATTCTAATGTCCCAAATACATCGTATTGTTAAAAACAAATGATGATCCCACCCCGACCCCCCCCCCCCCCCCCCCACATTCTAAATAGTACCTTAAATTCTACAAAATCAGTTTTAAAATCAATTACAATCCTGACAGCAATGGTCATTGTTACACATAATACGGGGGACATAATTCATTCTTTGTCAGACGATCACGACTGATCAATGCCCTATCGATATGTCAACGAGTATATTTACTCCCAGTAAATTGACTGAATAACACCTTGGCTAAATTGCTTCAATACTTGTCGCATAAAATTTGCGAATAATTCAATCAAAGCCGAAAATGTGGGTCACGGTATATTTCTCCAGTGTGCCACATATCAATTTTTGCGAGCTTGATGTTTTATTTGACGAGGTATAGAGCAAAATAAAGCTAGCTTTCAACGACTTGACTCCCGCGACCTCCCCTACTCATGTTTGCAATGAGGGGGATAAATGGACGGCCTAGATTGCGTTGTGCAGGAAATAGATGTATTAGTAAGAGGTGTGAGGTATTGTGATGACTTTATGAAGAGATGTCAACATTTAAGGCCGTGTTCTCATTATGGAATTCTCCTTGATTTGAACCAACTTGGTATGAATCATGTTGGCTCCCCACGCTTCCACGCAGTAACCGGGATCAATACCCTCTTTTCAATATTGCCTAAAGTAGCGGTTTATCGCTTTTGCGTAGGCACGATGTGACCCATGTTAGAATAGGACAAATCCCTCTTAAAGGGGCTGTAGCATGACGAGACTATGCGTCTTTCCCGAGGCCCACTCGGGGAAAATTGGGTACAATACGACTACGGACGACGCGACCGCAGTAGGCCTATTCACGTGCGTGCAACATACGAGAAATCGAAGCGTGAGGACAACTTCGGTCTGTTTCGCGAACGATATAGCGCGCTCACCCAGTTAATCAAGTCCATTCGCCGTGCAAATTGTCTGAAAGAAGACATAGATGGCGTCAACCAGTATTTTCCATGCTACAGCCGCTTTAAAGAATTCCATTTTTTTGTTTAAATGTCCCCTCTTAATCATTCCAAAAATGTAATTTGGTTCTTCTTGCTATCACTCACTTATCTCTAAAAGTTCTTAATTATCTATATGTAGCCTACATGTATTTATAGTATCTTTTGATTATACATGTATGTATTTTCAGCTAAATGCCACAACACATTGTTGCAAGTGGTGCGTATACGCCCCCTGTCGGCAGTGCTCGGATGATAGTGACAACACCGGGGAGGGGAGGGGGGGGGGGGGTGGCGTTTCATGAAACAATTAGTCGGTGGTTTCACCGATCATGTTCACCGACAGTTTAGTCAGCGCTGACTAAATTTCACCAATCACATGCCTGGAAAATAGTCGGTGACAAAAGAATTGTCGGTGAACATGATATTAGTCGATGAAAACCGACTAATATTGTTTCATGAAACGCCCCCCCCCCCCCGGGTGTACTATACTTAGTGGAAATATGGGGTCAAGTGTATAGTCATTATTCAATGTAGAGGGCCTTATTAGTTTAATCGAGAAAATATTTCGGTGGTACTGCTCTTCTTTCGCTCTGACCCCCATCCCCCGTAGACCGCCGGGTGAGCCCCAAAATTCGTCAGTTTCGTGACCTCGGCTCGGCATCTACTTTTTTAATAGTGATTATTATTAAAGAATATATTTTGATATTATAGTCACAACTCGTCAATCGAAAAAAATGCATATAAGCTCAAAAAATGGAAAAAAGGTGCCTAAAATCATTTTTTTTCTTCACGGAGGTTGTCCAATCACTGTGCATGTATCAAGTAAAGATTGCAGCGCCTCAAGCTTTTCAGCCAATCACAGGCAGTGTTGTGCACGTACCACTGGCGCGCGCTATTTCGAGCCTCAGGTGTAGTAATCTGTCGTCAACAACTGAATGTTTCAGAGGAAAACACAGGTTTTTGCTGTATGCATACAATTTCGACTCACAGTAAGGTGATATCTTTCAGTGGGAAGAGTTACAGAAAATTCAAGGAGTGTGCAGATCTTTGGAAGGACGTCAGTTTTGGGTTTGAACTAGAAAACAAAATTGCTGCGATTGCGGTCAACTCCGACTTCGACTCGTTCGAGCTGCAGACAGAGCAGTACCCGCCCGGCGCCTCGGGCGGAGGAGTGTACCGGGGAGGTGTTCGAACTGCAACAAGTTCAACAAAACAAAGGTAGGCCTAGATCTATGTCATTCCATTCTGAAGAAATGATTGTATTAACTATTTCAGCATGTTCAGAATAACTCTGATCCTATTCTTCTTCTTCTTCTTCTTCTTCTTCTTCTTCTTCTTCTTCTTCTAAGTTCTAACAAAGTTAGTTCTTCTTCTTCTTCGAGATAATCTGCCTCCTTCAAATAATACTGAAGTGAAGATTCTTGCACTTATTACACCAGGGTTTCCCCCTACTCTTACTCTTAGTCTTGGTCTTATAGAAATAGTGTAATGGGTTCTTAACGTGCCTCCATTTA
Source organism: Strongylocentrotus droebachiensis (assembly GCA_035222895.1). Lineage (NCBI taxonomy): Eukaryota > Metazoa > Echinodermata > Echinoidea > Camarodonta > Strongylocentrotidae > Strongylocentrotus > Strongylocentrotus droebachiensis. The sequence continues at coordinate 304,770 of JAVYIG010001105.1, forward strand.
ACGTCCCTCCATTTAACGTCCTATCGGAGGGACGGAGTGTTTTCCACTTGACATAACCTGCGTCTAACAAGGGAAGGGGCACGTTAACAGTAACACACAACGCAGGCCTCGGTCATCCGCCTGGGTGGGAGTCGAACCCGGGATCTTTGTCTAGATCATAGATGTCATATGTCTATTTCCCGGCCCTAAACGTTACAACTAGAATCAAGAAAAAAAAGAGTCTAGATTAGAATATCTACCGGGTAATTTCTACTTTCTAAAAAAATGCTATGCTCTCGAAATTGAGGCCTAGCTGACTTGATCAAAGTGGTTGATCAAGTCAAATTGGATACTGGTCAGGCTTGATTCTAAACTACATTAGTACAGATCAGGTCTTCATAATTAATGTGGGTATTTATTGTCCACATATCGATAACGGTATCGTCTGAGAACAGCGTACTGGTGGGTTTTTTTTCGGGGGGGGGGGGGGGGGGGAGGGGCCACTGTCCCCCTAAATTTCCACAATCAAAGTGGTTTGTTTTTCTTTCTTTTTTTGCATGTTTGAAAAATTCTGCATGGTGAGGCCCACAGTCCCGTCAATATTTGACACATTTAAATTAATACGCCACTTGTGTTGGAGAATGAGCCTTGCCCTTGCCCTGGTGATCTTTTTTATTCATGATGAAAAATGTATTACAGTACCGTATGCCCTCCATGCTCTACACACAAAAAAACACTTCATAAAAATATGAGACACCTCGATCCTTACATTTTCTAATAAGCAGTTCTGAATAATTTCCACTGTTAGTGTCACTGATGTCCAGTCCGTTCACTTCCAGTTGGAGACAGTAACCAGTCAGCACAGATATTTTTTTTTATTTGTATTTTGATGATAGTTATATGCTAGATTCGACTCATACTGTAGGTTTTGTAGTGATGAATACTTCAGTATGTCTGTCTCGTAGAACTATAGACCTATTCTTTTTTAATAAATGATATTAAATGATCCTTGCTTTTATTTATTTTCAATAAAGGTATGTCCAACCAGGATACCATGCCATGCGGGCTGCTACAGGTACTTCTGCAACATTACAACAAACAAGTGAGCACAGATGAGATCAAGGCAAAGAAGGAACAATATTTAACTACTTGTAAATGTAAAGCTTTTTTAGGAAATTCAATGTAAAGACCTTTCTTGTGATGCTCTATTTTGCCAATTTCCGCCAGATTCGATAAAACAGATAACTTTTATTAAATGGATAAATGTATGAAATTACCTGCTGGAAATTTTAAAGAACATGGTTTAGATATATTAGACTGAAGAAGAATAGCAGAGGCTGGGACCCTGTCATCCATGAATTTTTAAATTTTATTTACAATGTAGATTTTATGTGTGTTTTTGCTAAAACATACCGGTACATACATGTAGTAATGCTTTTTGAGCAATTGCTTGAAAGAATGTTTGTTATTGAAAATATTACTTGTAAATGTAAAGCCTTTTTTGGAAATTCAATGTAAAGACCTTTATTGCGATGCTCTATTTTGCCAATTTCCGCCAGATTCGATAAAGCAGATAACTTTTACTAAATGGCATTTGGACAAATGTATGAAATTACCTGTTGGAAATGTTAAAGAACATGATTTAGATATATATATTAGACTGAAGAAGAATAGCAGAGGCTGCGACCCTGCCATCCATGAATATATATATATTTTTTTATCTATAATGTATATTTTATGTGTATTTTTGCTAAAACATACATACATGTACATGTGATCGCTTGAAAGAATGTTTGTTATTGAAAATATTTTAATGTGAATTGACAATGTGCTGTATAACTGATGATGAATCATTTCTCTACATCAACCCAAAGAGCAGTATCCATGTAGTCAAGCAGGCTTACAATTTTATTGACCATGTATTTTGAGAATATGAGATAGTACTAATATGTCATATATTTGATGTGAAACCAGATTATAATTGGTCAAATATGCCTTACAAACTTTGTTTTAGATTGTGATTTATTTTATTTAAAGATATGCCATTCCCTGAAATATATATTGAAGGGTATGACATAGAAAGAGATAGAGAGGTGGGAAAGAGTGATGGGGAGAGGGAATGGGAAAGAGAGAGCGGTTAAGAAAACAAGAGAAAGGGAGGGAATGGGATGAAGAGTGAGAGAGAGGGGGGGGGGGGGTGGGGGTGAGGAAAGAGGAAGAAAGAGACGAAGAGAGAGAGAGGGGGAATGAGGAAAAATGGGTGGGGGGGGGTGAGAGGGGATAAGGAGAGAAAGAGAGGGGGGTTAGGAAAGAGAGAGAAAGGGAAGGAATGAGGAAAGAGGGGAAAGGGAAGGAATGAGGAGAGAGGGGAAAGGGAAGGAATGAGGAGAGAGGGGAAAGGGAAGGAATGAGGAGAGAGGGGAAAGAGGAATATTTTGAGTGCACTGCAGCTTTGCTCGATATCAATACAAGTCATTTTCCCATAGCATAATACACAGCTGTCTCAGACTGGACACAAGAGGGCGTTTGTCATATTTATTAAAAATTAATCTGGACATTATTAATTTGTGTGCAATTTTTTCTACTGACGAGTTGCACCATCATCTTCAGTATATTTTTCTACACATTAGAGGTCATTTTCATGTAGATGCCGAGGATGGGTCACAAAACACAAAAAGATTAAGCATTTGTTTCTTCCATGATTTTGAACATTAATTTCACGATTTCCAATCGAAATTAAAATCCCCCATTCGTTTTCTTTCTCTCCATATGATTATTCATTTTCGACGCGTCTATTTATTGTAAGGCTCCCATGATCCAATTGTTGAATGAGTAACCTCTTTGTAAGGCAATAAGACATTATCGTTCCAATTCTTGATTTGATTTGACACTTTCCTCGCTCAAGGGGTTGATGTGAGGTCATGTGATAAATCAAAATGCAACATTTCAAACACCTCACAAAAATGATTAATTGTTCGAAATACAACTGCGCCTGAACTTCGCGCTGAAGTGGTAGAATTTTTATTGCACCGGAACGTACATTTACGAAGTGTGATTTATGATATACAGTTTATTCCCAACAATCTTTCACCACACGTATCCATGCAGTTTGTTTTAGAAAGAATATACGAATTCAGGGGGAAAGGCAAAATCAAAAGTTAAGAATGGCAAGAAATGAATTGTAATGTCAAGAAGTTCTTTAAACATCACATCAAGATATATTTTGTATTAATTATTACTAGGCAATTTTTCTGACGTATGAGTCGAACTTCTTCTTTACGTGTTTAGGAAGACTTACAGTATTAATAATGGTTAATACCAATGAGGCTACCCTTGATTTAATAATTGAACAAAAATTGTCGGAGTTACATGTAATATCCTCTAAACAATTCTGACAAGCCCACCGATGCCTGTGTATAACTTTTTTTGTGTGGGAGGGGGAGGGGGGGGGGGGGGCGGGTGCACAACCGACCGTGCCCCTAACTGAAATAACTAATTAAAATTTGAAAGTGGCATTAGGGGGGGGGGAGGAGTAATTTCAGATTTAATGGAGAATGGCAAATGTAGAGTAATTTCTTACCAAAGGACTTTACTGCCGAGCTGGGATTCGAACCCTTAACCCTAGGATTGAGAGTACAATGACACCACCATCATGTGAACATGGGATGGTTAAAAAAGCTCATTATCTTTACGATGTGAATATGTATGATGCTACGACACATGTCCAAATGAATGTTATCCGGTGATCCATCAGGCATAATTATGTCCACTGCAGGTCTGCAGCCTTCCATTTTGACAACACACCGGTGACAAGTCTTCTCAAATTAGCTCGTTTGAAGGCGCTAAGACAGTGCTCTGTCAGTAAACGTCGTTATGACTGAATACCGGAGCACGGAGAGCTATTGGTGGTATGCAAGTACTCCAGCCAGCCCACGCCTATGGAGTCTAGAGAGGGTTGGAAGTGGTGCTAGTGGAAGGGGTATCGATGGTAACAGCATGGATGCAAACCTGTTTCTCGTCTATGTGGAGGTGTCGTGGTCTAGTGGATACGTCACCGGACTCGGTGGATCACATGGTTCGTGATTCAAGAGTGTAAGTCAAGGGGTAATCGTCCTAGAATCCTCAACACCCCCCCCTCTTTCAACATCCTTCTCCCTCTCCTAGAGATGCCTTTGACCGGTCGTTTAATGGATGTTGTAAAATGTCACGGGCTGTCACGGATATGGATATCACTAATCCAAGGGATTAAACTAGAGATGTAATGATCTGATTAAATTAAGGCAGCAATTAATTATCCTTGTTCGTTATATCATATCATGAGCGTCACTTCAATATTTCCGTTTTGCTTGTGTTACACGCAATGTGACGAACCTACCCTTAGGGGAGGTGGTTAAACATGAAAATCTTCCTTTAGAAATGTTGTCTTGCCCACGTGTTAGAATTAATGGGAGGTCTACCCTGATATCATAACTTGGTTTAAGAAAACGAGTCAGTGAAAGTTTGAGCGAAATAAATGAATGAATAAACAAAATAACAATGAGGCTGAATTATATATATCAACAAGTGTAAATAGGTGAATAAATGAATGAATAAACAAACTAACAATGAGGCTGAATTATATTTATCAAGTATACAGGTTATAGAGTCAGTTATTTAGGCACCTACATGATTTTTCCATTGTTTTGTTTATTAATTAAGCGATACACGGACAAGAGGAAAGTAGGAGAAATCAAAAGAGAACTCAGGAAATGAAATAAAAGGGGAAGCAGCAAAATATGATAAAAGAGAAAATGTGAATGACTGACGAAGAAGAAGAATGGAAAAGAGAAGCAAAAACAAGGCGAATAAAAAGAAGGAGATCGTAGACGGAGAAGCATAACGAAGGTGACGAAGAGGAGGAGGAGAGGAAGAAGAAGAAAAAGAAGTTGAAGACGAAGAAGAAAGAAAAAAAAAGTAAAGAAAGAAGAAGAACTAAAGGATGACGAGAAAGGAGATTAAGAAAACAAAAAAAAAGAAGAAGAAGGGGGATGGGGAGGAAAGAAAGAGACCAAGGGGGAAAGAAGAGGAGTAACAAACGGAGATGGGGGTATGAAGGCTGGTAGAGAGAGGAAGGTGAAGAGGAGGCCGAAGCTTCTAGCACTTTGCTTCCTCTTCATATCTGTTTATCATATTTACTCCCGTGCATTTCTGAGGAGAAATTCCTTCGCATAGTTTCTGACAAGCCTCACCCATTGCGACGTTCGTAATGACATGTTTATAATAATTAGAGGTGACACGCCCTCTATGATCTATATTTGTGACAGTACAGCAGTCGGCCGGATGGATGGATGCCAAGGGAGGATTCATGCACAGTTACACAGCTTCGTCGCTGCCTGTATCATTCCTTAAATTTTGAGCAGGCACAGCGACAAAATATAATCATGTGAATAAAGAGAAACATGTGTAGTGATAATCACATTAATATTTTTATTTGGCACATACTCACATTCGAATCAAGGTCCAATCAGTTTTAAAATCGTTCCCCTGGCTCTGTGTCATCATTCGGTGGGGGGGGGGGGGTGTGTGGCTTACATGAGGATGATTATAATTTATGTCAGATCAAAATTTATGAAATTACTATTTCGAGACTAGTGTGGTCTTTCCTCAATGTGTAATACAAGATGATTATGATTGAGCACTACATAGCATAAATTGGGCACACAATAATTGCCCTAATATGAGCCAGGTCGGAGTGTTTTTGAGGGTGTGTAGATTTTCGTTTTGACAGTGGACTACGTTCATCATTAGAAATGGATACCCAGATATTGTTATAAGATAACATTGTTTCTCAGTTTTGTTTTTCCTGTGTCTAGTACCCCCTCCCCTTTCTCTTTATCTCTCTCTCTCTCTCTCTCTCTCCCCCACAAACTTTCTCTTTCCCCCCCTCTCTCTCTCTCAAGATATATACCACCAGAAATAGAATGTAAATGACCCTTCATTTGTGATAGGCCTATATAGTATCATATCAGAATTGGAGCTATATGTAGTAATTAGTCCTCGTTCATCATTTATCATTATACTTAACCGAGTCTGGTAGAGCAGACTACGCGATGGCCTAAAGACAAGGGGCTTCCCCTCTTTCTGTTTACTTTCCGAGCGTAAATTTCCGTCTTCCTTCTTCTTTCGTTACTCTCAGCAGCCATGAGTACATCCTTCCCGCCGGGGTACCTGTCGCTGAGAGAGATATACCCAGACGTTCCCCCGTCTGGTTGAGCTCGATCCTTCCTGCTAGAGGTTGTCGAAGTTCACTAAGAAAAGTTGTACCTCAAAACCTCCTGAATTGATTCTAGTTTGATGACAAAATGTTAAAGTTTCACAGAACGCAGCGCGATTTAGAGACTATCAGTATTTTGCTGCACGTACTCTCACAATAATATATACAATTCAAACTGCATAAACATCCAAGGAAATTGTGACACGTGTGATGGCATCATTCCGATCCGTCACGGCCAACACAATACGCAGTGAGTCTTGTTTGTGCATTATAAGTGTTTGTGCTCGAATCTCAGAGCATCTTACTTTCAACTACTGTAACAATTCAAACAACAAACCTACGGTATAATGAAATTTGATATAGACATTTAAAATCATGTTTCACTCAAAATGCGGTTTTCTTTAATAATAATAGAGCCTATAAGATTATTATCATGAACTTTAGCATCAGCGCAAGCTAAATAGTTACCGAGACAGTTTGCCACGTTTCAATTCTGTTAATATACGGAGCAATAAAAGCGTAGGCCTGTATTTTACGAAAAAACAATCAACTTACAAAAAAAAATTAACAGGAATTTTGAAATATTGTTCTCTAACTTTAATACGTAAAATAAGAACTATCGAAATTAATTGTTACTCTTTTCTCCCCGCACAAATATGATTCTCCGCCTGGCTTATTTTACGAAAAAGAACGGGAGAGATGATAATATGGACAAAGCAACCAACATCACTGTTTGGATATCTCTACTTTAAATTGCAACGAAGTGCATATTAGAGCATGGGCCTGCTGTAGATCAATCGGAGATAAAGAGAGGATAAGTTTGCTTTGTATATTCCCTTATCACCAAGCCACTACTGCTGTATATATCACAACGTGGTGGGTCGGTATAGGACGGTCATTTTTCATTCGAATCAGAAGAATAAAACCTGGACAAGATAGATAGATCGAGAGAGAGATGGAGCGGGGGTGAGGGGAGAGGGGAGAGGGAGAAAGGAAAAGAGAGAAAGAGAGAGGGAGAGGAGGGGGAGAGGGGGCAGCGAAAGGAAAGGGAGAGATAGTGATGGTGGGAGGGAGTTGAGTTAGAGAGGGAAAGTTAGAAAGAAACACAGAATAAGAAAATGAATTAGGATAAGAGAACAAATTGAAGAGAAAGGTCGAGAGAAACAATGGGAAAACAGAAGGGAGAGAGAGAGAGAAAGAGACACGACAAGAGGGAAAGATATGACAGCGAAATGCATAGTAGAACTTTAAGAGAGAGATGGGGGCAAGAGAGAGAGAGAGAGAGAGAGAGAAGGACATGGGGTGGGGGAGGGTGGGAGAGAGAGGGAGTGAATTACCTGACTTGGGATGTCTCACTAGCGCTAGCTCGCAGCCTCTGGGATAATAAAAACGCAAACAATTTCGAGTGACGCGATATGATATGAATTGATAGTGGCGGTGCGTAGGCAGAAAGGCGGATCGTTCGTTCACTGCCACTCACACTCGCACATCACTCTAGACCCTACTCTACGAAGGTTGCGAAAGAGACCTACCTTGTTCACTGGCATTACAAGAGCTTTATATTCGTGATTCCTTTTTATTGAAACACTTTTGATCTATTCACATATTATCTAATTTGAGAGAATACCACACGATGTTGTCTCAGAGGACGATTTCGCTTTGGATTTTAATATTTGGGATGATGTTTGCGACGATGTCGGCCAACCCCGTCGTCGTTTACCCCATGTCGCCGGCCTCCGAACCAGTGCGAGCGGACCCTAACCCGGATCATAATATACACCAAGCTGGAATACCAGACGGAGCTCGCTCCGGGCCACCCGTCAGCGAGACCGAGGTCCATCACGTAGACGATCAGGACGTATCGGTGTTCGATGACGAAAACGACGACGACCGCGACTTTGAACTGGACGACGACGAGGGTGATGACTTTGTCGAGATGGACGACGAGATGGCGATGGAGGAGGAGATCTTCAGGAAGTTGGAAGGGAGTACGGTACCGAAGAGAGTAGTCAAGATGATGAAGGAGATTTCGGAGGATGATGAGTTCATGAACGGCAAAGGAAACACTGTTCGAAGTTACATGCCTCTCAAAAGTAAGTCGTTAATATTTTATCACAATCTCCCCCATGTCTTTACCTAACTCAAGTTATCTCTGTTAACCCTTTTCTCCAGTATACATGTATGTATTTTAAAATTAAGTTACGCTTGCAAAGCGAAATGAACAGAAAACTTCTTCTCAGTTTCCTTGTTTCTATCAATGATTTGCTGAAAAATGAGGTTTGTACCAGTGCAACAATTAATCTTGTCAGCGATTCTTTTTAGTATCAGAAAATGTAAAGTGTGCCTACTCAAAGTAAGGGGGTGAAAAAAAAAGGAAATCCTCTGCACCAAAATTTGCGCAAGTCATTTCAATAATTTAAATTCAGTTTACTAGATCATATATAATACTGCACAGTACACAGACTATATTGTACATCTTTACAATGGTCAAAATACAATATAAATTACAATACAATTTTTACATTTAAGATAGATTGTAAACGCCTTTTTATCGAGTTACGGGAGAATAACGAGTCTCTGATATTAAGTCTGCATTACATGGCTGGTGTTATAGAAAATTAGAAATATACATTTATTTTAAATGTATTTATACTTCACTACTGTCTATGATCATAATAAAAACAGCATACATTTTTTTAGTCTAAATGTATGGAATATTGAAATTAGAAGAAACAGACGTAAATCTCGACTGAGCGTTATTTTAGTCACATTCCAAGTGCCAACCCTAAAAGGATGGAGGAAAGGAAAGTTGAAAACATTCCTTTCGTCATGAAATCTGGGTATATATAACAAGCTAGCTAGCATCATCACAAGCCTCCACATTTTGAAAAACAAGAAGATCACTCGTCGCTCGCTCTATGGGTGATACAAACATGAGCAGAGTTGTAAGCTATAAGGTGTATTTTCATCGAAAAGCCACAAACAAAATCATAAAAAACGATCTTTTGATAAACCCATAATTTCGGAGTTCATCATTCAAGATTTCGCTGGGCTGCAAAGTTGTGGTTGTTGCGTGGTGCGTTAATATCAATACAACCCCTTTGGCCATTCTGATTTATATATGTGTAAAATAACAATTCTTTGCCTGTGTACAGACAGGTACGAATTATAAGAATCTATGGACGGTATTATATGAAGTACAAAGTTTAGCTAAACGTGTAGAATTGGCCTAGACAACCAGGTACTTACTGGCTGTCTCCAAAACGACTATGTTCTGGTCCCAATGGTTCGATCTGTCGTGTATAGAATACTGAATATTTGTGGCACATATCATGAAGGCGTTAGTAACTATACTAATTCATACAAAATGATTGGCATATTCTAATAATATTTAAACATGTAGACCTATTGTCGTTGTAAGATTTTGATACAATTATTCAATGTATAAAACATAATTTTCTCATGTTCAGTATTAGTATATACGTTTAGCTTTACGAATGCGATGTAAAAAAAAAGATTAAGAAAAGAAAAAACTGCCTTACTAATAGCCCCACTTTGGGGGAACTAAAAGCGTATAAATCGACAACAATAAAATGGCCCCTTTCGGTCAACAAGTTTCTTGACCTACACAACATGTTTACACTGTATGTATTCATGTTACATGTATACTTCCAGTGTCATGACTGCGGTTTAATTCCGGTATTCCCGTTCTCAATTATATAACGATTTTTTTTCATCTCATAACAATCAAAAAGCCTTGGATAAATCAATATGGTCATGCACAGTTTGGTGACTGAATTATATCAACGCCAGCAGCGCATTGTCTTATAATAAGCAAGACGATGAGAAAAGAAACAATATAACTACCACTGATTGTTGTATAGAGTTTCTCGTTAAAAGAAATGAAGTACAACTGTTTCTTTGCACTACAACACTCAATGTAATATAGTATACCGCAAGTGTTTAAAACTTCCTGCCGTTTTTGCAATACTTATTTTGAGTGTAACCCGGCATTTCCCCTTGAACTGCAAGACGGGATAGTTTACATTATAATTATACAGTAATATATATACTTCTATTTATGCAACTGGCCTACTTACAAAATGATGTGGGAGAAAGGGGGAGATTGAGAAAGTGGGAAAACGGATGAATGAAAGAGTGTGATTAGTGAGAAGAGAGAAGGGGAATAAGGAGGAAGAAGAATAGAAGGGGAGGAGGTGGAAAAAGGGAGGGAGGGAGAGAGAGAGAGAGAGAGAGAGAAAGAGAAAGAGAGAGAGAGAGAGAGAGAGAGGGGTCGCTTATCCCACGAATATTCGGGAAAATATGTCCTGAATAATATTATGTTTCCTTCTATGTGAAAGTAGTCTTGACCTATTTCTTTTCATTTTTTTAAAATGATAACCTGACTAATAAAAACCATACCGACCTGAACATTCTTTGCTAAATGAAATACATTTAAGTTTTTTCGTTTCTTTTTAAATTCACACCGAATACTAGACCTCCGAGTCTCGATTTGTGCCTGTACTCAATTGGGATTTGTCACACAAATTATATACAATAAAACACAAATGGGTTAGCAGAATATTGGAACAACCCTTCTGCAACCCATGTCCCGCTTCCCACCAATCTTGTCGAAGATAGTAAACAGGTTTTGTTATAGTGGTCGTAACGAGAGGTTGACGCTCTACATGTTTCGGTTTGTCAATGTATAATTTGCCCTTGCTGGGTACTCTTCAAAAACCAAGACATTGTCTCGTCAAAACCACTCTAATTTCACGGCCATTTTTTGAAAAGGGGAATCGTTGACAGGGGCCAATTAGCTGCACAAACACCTTCATTATAGTAGAGCTAACAGCTGCGGCAACAGTGGTATCTTATTCGAGTTCCAGCGAACCGCTTTTACCCCCCTTCTTTCAAAAATTCAATATCCTTTGACCAGAAATAAGGAAATTCAAACATTTTCCGCCAGAGAAATGTCAACAATCGCACTCTGGTCCATGTACATTTCGAGTTGATCTCGCTTTGTCGTTTGCCGTGTCTTCAAAATCACTTTCAATTAGGTTATTCCCTTATGAATATTATGACCTAATAATATTATCGACTATTCATGGCTTTCTTGAAAGGGTTTTAGAAAGCAAATTATTTGCTTTTGAGGAGTTTGTTGAGGGCGTTTTATTGCTTGTTGACACGTTAAATCTGTCAGTGGATGTAAATGTTAGCTTTGTTTCTTTTTACCATTAGTACATTTGACTTGTAGATTGAACTTTTGGTTTATTCTTCGCACGTTTTGTATGATTTTTTTCATAATTCTATTAGCGCTTTGACGAAGACCTGAAACGTGTTGATAAGCTGTCATCACGCTGATTACATCTTCTATTACATCGTTAGAGAATATTTATCTCATGCACATATTTAAGAGGGATATAAAGATGAATAGTGTTGGACGAAGAGGCAATGCGAGTATAGCTGATGAAAGAAGAGAGGGACGGAGAGGGGAGAAGGGAGAATTAGAGAAAGAGAGAGCGATATTAAGAGAGAAAGAGAAAGAGAGAAAGAGAGAGAGAGAATTGGGACGAATATTTAGAATAAGTTCTTCTGGGCAATAATAGTAGGCGGTTTTTTAAAACCAAATTACACATGTACATGTATGTACTTTTTCAGTCAACTTACAAATTAAAATTCAGTCATAAATGAATTAATCAAAGATTTGCGTCTTCAAATCTAAGTGATTGATTTAACTTGTTTGAATATACCTGCGATGATATGATTGAAAACTGATTTGATTAATTTCTATTACCTAAAGCTCCACCTGATGTTATTGAACTAATTATGTTTATTTAACTTACCACCTCTTTTTTTTAATAAAACAAATTGAAATTATATGTGGTTTATATGCGATACTACATTATTGTGTAATTCTCCAACACATACTTCATGTATCTCTTTTACTCAGCGAAAATAGGAGTTATCTCCCTGATTGGAGAAGCTAACCCACAGCACGTAATTAATATAAAAATTGCGTCAATTCATTGCATCAAAAGTATTTATAAACATCAGTTAATTACCCGGAAATTCGACTCTACACCTCAAAGAAAATCAAAAGATAAAGTTAGACAGCCAGACCATGTCATGTGCAAGTATGGAGTCACGTGAATGAGAGATAACTAGAGAAACATTCGACTCGTGAGATTGTATTGCTGAATATTGTGAGAAAGCATCATTTTTTTTTGTTTTTTTTAAGTTTTTTTTTTAGAGGGGGGGGGGGGGCAACACAATATTACGTCCCCGACAATGACTCTGCAGCAATTACCGAATTTCTATAACTTCAATCCTGGACCCACCACTCTACCTATAGCCATAAACCTAACCCTCAACCCAAACCTAACCTAAAAGAAATTTGCAACCCGTCTCTTACCCTAACGCTAATCCTCCTAGATTTCAACCCTAACCCTATACTTAGGCTATTACGAAATCAAGCCTGGAGTACTTATGAATGGAGGAAATGTCAGATCATAGTTGGATGGCAAGAAAATGGAGAAGGGATTGGGATACAGAGTGGGAAGGGGTAAAAGAAATTTAGAAAGCGGACTGGCGAAAAAGGAGTGAAGGTGATGGGATAGAGGGAAGGGGAGATGAGTGGGAGGAGAGGATGTAACTCAGTGGATCATCTTTATTACAGGTTTATAATTATTAGATTCAATTTGATTCAATTCTGTTATCCTATTTATTTCCTTTAAATGTTTGCAATAAAAATCATACCAACCGTTTAGCCTATACATTAAACAAGAACGTAATTGTTTGCATTCTGTCCGGGTTAAAGAAAGAGATGACGCGCCTCTGCTACTTCCAAAAATCGCATATGGATAAAATTTAGCCAAGACGCTACGCCCCCAAAAAAGCCGGATCTGGCCAAGTTTTGCTTCAGCGAAACCGGGTCTCACCCTCCCCTTGCTCCAATATTCCAATTTCACCTCACATTCAAAGATAACAAAAAGAAATACAGATTGTGTCTCATATTATGCCACATCATGACTGGGTATTATCACCATCTAATGCCGTCTTCTTGTCGAGTCGTGTTTCTATAATCCAACGACTTCCGCGTGATATTAATGACGTCATCGTTGAGGGATCATTTAAGACAATGATCATGAACTCATGATCTTAAAAGCTTACACGATTTTGTAATTTAGAACATTGTTGGCCTCTATTTTTCCTTCCTGACCGTAATACTCGAGGTTGCATCATTTTGCTGAGTGATGGATTCATTCTAAGCTTTGGAATTTGAAGAAAAAATATGATGATGTTGGTACTCATGGTGATAATATTTAGGAGCATCACAAATTATGATCGCAAGTTCGTATGTGTTCTCAGGCTATGTCGGCAAACTCGAAATTTAAGGACGCTTTTAATATGGAATTCCTGTCGGCGATAAAATAAAAAGAAACGTTTTATGACATAATTCGATATTCTTTTTTTCTTCAATAGTGTTTTTTTTTCCTTTGTCCCTACCCCCAACGCCCTTCTATCTCTCTCTCTCTCTTTTCCCTCCCCATCCTTCAACTCCCTCCCTCCCTCTTTATGACATAGTGTATGTCTGTATTCTTATGGTGACCCCTCACTTCATCACAAGCCTCGTGCTTTCAAGGTCAAGGAACTTTGCCTCCTTCCTCCATGCATTAAATGTAAGTTTCCTTTTATGTTTAAATTCTTTGATTATAAGAAAGGAAATTAATGTTTGTTACATCTTATATCTCGAAATCTTTTGTGGGTCATTAAAAAGTTCTGCTGATGCCCCAAACCTGGCAGAAACAGGTAGGCTAGTCGTAGACTTAGTGGGATTTACTACCTTTAGAAAATACGATTCTTTCCTTATTCCATTTTTCATTCCTCATTTATGTTGTTTTATCTTGATAGGACAATTATTTACCCAGTCTGCTCATAAAATGTAAAACAATGACCATGATGACAAAGCCCTTTGGTCAGGTAGCAAAGCTCTTGTAATTTGTTGAATCGTGTGGTTTTATTTTCTTTGTGCTTGGACTAGGTTAAATCTAGTGTAAAGAAAAATGCGAATTCATTTATGATAATCAGTTTTTGTTATAATCAAGCAAATCCTAATTATATTAATTAATATTGTTGGTAACGGCTTGTCACGACGATAAATTGACAACCGCAAAACCTGTAAAGTTGGGGCATGGACAAATGACATTAAATTTTCACCTGGGAACTTGTTAAGATATGAAAGATGTCCTCTTGGTAATTAATGGTCTTCCGACATTGTCTCCGTTCCACTAGGGAACTGACGAAAGAGAGGCGCAGGCCTGTAGTATTAGTCCTGTTAGACTTTTTTTTAGTCCTTTTCTTATTAAAGGGCGAGGTAATTGTTGGTAATTTATACGAATTAAAGTATAAGAACTCTAAAAAAATGATACGTCTTTGGTAGGGCAATTGACAATCCAATAGTTTGATATATTTATGTATGATACATTTAAAAATAATATTATAAAATAAAAATTATTACACACATATACTTGTTGGTCAACCAGATATTTTGCTTGGATTATAATTTAATAAGCACGTATTAAGTGAAATGTAAGAACATAGCACGTCTGTTCTTTCCCCTTTAAATCAGCAGTAGATATAGAATCATATCCGCCTTTCATTACATTTCCTCGTCCTTTGTAATTATTAAAGATTGTTGCTAATTCTTTCTATTTGTTTATTTATTCATTTGTTTTAATTTAACCTATGGACAGGGAAATCAGCGTTGGTAGACGTTAGAACACGGTACCGTGCTGAAATTAATTCAGTTGAGATATAAAGAAAATCACACAGAAGCTGCGAACTAATACAGTACCCTTTCCCAAATATATCCAAGATTTAAGGTTTTAATAACTGGAATTAATCATTAGGACATACGTATCAAAACTAATGACCTAAAAACTCAATAACTTACTAATGGATATTAATATTGAGAATTGAAACTTCAAAACCCATGTCCTTAACTGAGCGCAAATGCTTGCGATGCGCTGTTTCGGAGATGATTAGTCTTCTCAAATCAGATATTCAAACAGTTTGATGTTTTCTAAGTAAAAGCGACATTGCCAATTTGAAGATGAGAATCGTAAACGCGACTTGTCGATCGTCTGCTCGAGGAACAAGGTGTGTCAACCAATCAGAGAATGAGGTCAACTCCGTCAAGAAAAAGGAAACTTCGAGTTGTCATGGGGAAGGAATCTATCTGTCTTCGGATACTTCAGAATTTCCGTTTTATCCTCCATCCATATACCGAGATAAGACAGGTTCACAGTCCCTCCTTTTTTATAGTTTAAATGGTAAAATTATGATGTAGAATGGAGAGATAGGCCGAGGTGGCATAACAAGTTCTGTGACGTTTTGTGGGTCTTGACCTCCTACGAGAGGCCAATGACCTGGGCTGACGTTAATATTCAGATTTGTATATTTCGTAGTTTAACATAAAGGATATGAGGCTAGTGCTACTATTATTGATGAAATGGGAAATAAGATTGTAAACTTGAAACTCGAAACCCTGAACTTGAAGAAGTTAAAACATAATACATTCAGAATGAAGTAAATTCTAGAGTTCAAAGAGTATAGTCGATTTTTAGTCAATGTTCTTTTGAGAAAAGAAAACATTATGGTTTAGCTGACTGTAGCTGTATACTGCGAAAAGGCGCTTAATAGATATATAGCGCTTAATACATACTGTATTTGATGTCTCTAAGCGCTTTATATACTAAATATAACCCCGGTCATAGGATTCAATACAATATGTATAAACTAATGGACCTACTCTATCTGCTATAAATCGCCATAACCCCAAATAACTCTGCGCCTAGAAACAATGTATTAGGCGCGTTATAAATGTGACCTATTATTATTATTATTATTAATTGGTAATGTTTAAGGGAATAATCCTTTTTCATTTGCCTTAATCTAATGGCAAATTTCATTATGCTTCCAACATTAATTGCGTCCAAGATAGGCACATGGAAACATACAACACATACAAATGGACATGGATTACATGACATATCTCAGGGGGGGGGGGGGATTGTAGAAAACTTGACTCGAATTGTATTGGATTATTGCACCCTATGCAGGTGTTATGATCTACATGTAGTAGACAAGCCTCAGAACTGTGAACCACAAAGGTTCGAATCTTTGAGACAAAGACAATGATCTATATTTCCCACACTTAAACCACAATGACCCAGGTGTAGTAAGTTGTACCTGATAGGATTCATTCCTTGAATGCAATGAGCACTATGTTTCCCGGGATAACAGTATCTAATATCCTATGGAAGCGCATAGAGACTGTATAATGTGATTATGCGCTATACAAGACCGACATATTATTATTTAGAGGGAGTTTACCTACCCTCATACTCACACTCAATCCACATACCCCATTGATCTGCAAGCAGAGCTAGATAATAGTGATGAGATGGATAGATAAGATACCGCGGGCCTGAAATATTTCAGTTGTGATCAGTAAAAAAGACATCATTGTCATCGAATATGAGTAAAGGCAACATTGCATTATCATGGCAGACTGGCTTTTATTTCGATGAGACATTTTCATCAATTCTCTTTATTAGACGCTGGCGTCTTAGTTAATCCTAAATTGAATAGAGACCCTCATTCTAGTCTCCAGTCCTCGCAGGCCGCCCCTCGCATGCAGACCATTCCCGCCTCCAATCAAAGAACTTGTAATGAGAAGCAATTTCCAGGTTATTATACATCTGCCTATAGTATACGTGAGCCACAGCCAGAGGGATCACTCATCAATAATCATTAAATTATCCGTATAGTCCATACTTTGCAAATCAGTTATTTCCTCCATACAGGAATGTTGGTGTATTTCTGGTGTAGTTCGTCACTGATTGAGGTCCCATTGCTTGGGTTACATCTCCCCTCCGTTCCTGGCGAGGCATGCCTTGCAATTCCGCTGCCGCGTCGCCTTCCAACTCAAAGCAATATCATCAAAGAACAATCCGTTTAATAAAGGCAGTTACGATGCCGATAATGGCGAAAAGGGGAGGATCCTATCCCATAAAAAGACCCCTAATCCCGTCATATTAGTGATGAAATGGAAAAGAGGAATAATTTGAAAAGATGCTCTATCGCCTGAGGCTTTTAGTTGATGATGTTAATGATAACAAAACCCTCAAATAGAGTCGCCACAATAGGGGGAATGATCCAACTATGGGGTCACGTTTTTACTTTGAACTTTTAAATGCTGCCAGCCTCTTTCTTGCTTCCAAATAAAATAGTTTGGGAAAGAATAGCATTTCGCCGATATTGGAGTCAGTCGATCTGAAAGAGGGGATTGCTTTTGGACGCGGCTTTCGAGGGGTAATGGGAGGGTACTACTATGACAAATACATATCTGGATGGTTCTATTTTTTTATTAAGAGAACTATTGTATGAGATTTCAAAGAAAGAGTGAGAGAGATATATAAAGGGAGATAACGTACTGTACAGTGACAGGAGGGAGAGAGAGAAAGAGACAGAGGGAGAGAGGGAGAGAGAGATGGAATACAGAGGGAGAGAGAGAGAAAGAGAGAAATAGAGAGAGAGAGGGAGAGAGAAAGATCTATATTTGTCGTTCTCATTCAATGACGTCTCTCTATACCCAGAGTATTGCATTTTAATTCCCTTCGGGATATCACCATAGTTCAACAACCATTTGTTATGCATAGGCATTATTATTACCATCCTTTAACGTTCAAAGGTCATTGAAATCAATAATTCTGTCTATTTCCCTCCATTTTCACCATCCTCATGCAATCATTGTATATACCTACATACCACCTGTATATAGAGTCCTCTCCATCTACCAGTCAACGAAACTTTCTAGTTAAAAAAAAAGTTGAGCTCTGGGAAAGATGAAAAATAATTCGTGAGTTCTTTTTCATTCTTTCTATGCAAGTGTGGATTAGTATAATAGACAAAATGTCCTATGACAAGAGAAACGCAGCCCAGAACTTAACATGCTTAAAGTCTCCTGGCAAGACATTAATCCACATTTGCCACTCTCCTCCCAGGAGTATATGGGTACCTGGCAATTGCTGGTTGTAATGATAATTAAAGGGGCCGCAGGTAGAACCGTATTACTTCTGATGTGTGGCTACCCTGGGTAACTATATCTCCCACTTATTGTTGTTTTTGTTTTTACTGTTATTATTTTGTTAGTATTATTATTATTATTATTATATTATTATTATTAATGATATTATTATTGTTATTAATATTATTATTATTACTAGTAGTAGTAGTAGTATTAGCGTAACCTAAAATGGTAAAAGTATTATATAATGTACAGGGGTGTGTCAGTACAACATTTTGGTAAATACATGTAGGGCCTAGGTACAGAATTAAAATTACAAGGGTTTAAATGCCTACTTTAATAGCGTGACGTTAGGGGGCTTAAAACCTGGTGTTGACGGCGAACTATACCAAACAATTGTGATTAGTGAACCGCAGATATGCTTGCTGTCAATGATAGAATCATATGATAAGTGTTGTAATTAATCACGGTGGTAGTAATAGTAGCGCTTCAGTGTGAGCACTATTGAAGAACTATAATCTCATTCTCTCTTTATTCAAATAAAATTGTCATTTTCATTTGGGTTTGATTGATTTGGGGGTCATAGTATCACACGAAAGTTGCTAGATGACAAGTATTTTGGTTCAGAGAAGTTTATTCCCGTTCTACTTTATTCTCACCTATATCTCAACATACGGGTACTTTACAATACAAACTTCTATAAAATATGATAATCAGTGTGACAAGATAGAAGGAACTCGTAATTTACTGTCGTTCTTTCTCGTCAGAACAATGACATATTACAGAACAAACGGGACTTTAAAACCATTTTTAAGGGCTTTTTATGGAAGTTCATTTATAAGGAGAAACCGTATCAAACAGAAATTATGAAAACTTGCTGAACAATCATTATTTTTTATGTTTTAAACCACAATCTTAATTTTTTTGTTTTTTGCTCAAAGAGGGGGGGGGGGAGGGTGTTGAGTATTAACAAAATAGTGCTCATTACCCCCCCCCCCCCTCCCCCACCCCCTTTTAGCCGCTAAATATTTTTTCACGCGGAATCGGGTAGTAGTAGAAGGCGTAGTAGCAGTAGCAGCAGTAGTAGTAGTAGTAGTAGTAGTAGTAGTAGTAGTAGCAGAAAGAGAAGGAGAAGGGGGAAGTAGGAGAATACAGTCTGATTTTGCCTACCTTTAAAATGGCGACAGCTATCACACTTTCCCAGCACTCTATATAGGGCGAGAGAACCCGAAGATGATCTATAGCGCAGCATTCTTTCCAGCTCTCGTAAATTCTTCCACGGAACTATTCAGACTGAAAAGGATGATTTATAACTATCTACTTCATTTTGTAAACTATTGACAGTGGCAGGTTTGTGTCATCATGTTTTGAAGGTTTTGGTTGACGTGAGATTGTTAACACAACCAGAAGAGGAATCACCAAATCAAGTTTCTGCAACTGTTGTGGACATGGCGGAGTGACACGCATAAAACGTAGACGTGATCATTGGCTAAAGTAATTTCAACCAATGAAACTTTGTAAAACAACAACAACAACAACCCCAGCATTCATATTTTTTCTCAGCAAAAATGTCAATTTAGCTTTATTTGGTCCCATAGCCATAATTATATTTGAGAACCTGTCGATCATTAAAGGTTGTCAATAAAACACTAATAAATGCCCTGCTTATCATAGAAATTCTTTAAATGTTTTTTTGTAATAAATATTTTGTTGAGTTTTTGTTGTCCTTACAACTTCACGTCTTTAAGCTGTAAAGGAAAGCAACACTTTTTTTAGAAACTACATGTACTCATCAATCGAACGAGACCACACAATCTAAACTGACCCATAAGGTGAAAAGGGTTAGATTGCAATGAAATTCAAGAAGTTGAAGAGAAAAGTTACGATTTCAAAAGGGACCTTTCAAAATCGCGACACACACCCATATCAAGTTCTAAATCATATTTATCGTGATATGATGTAATTTGAAGTCTGAAAACATTGTTCTGATAATAATTTACATGTTTTTGATGATAATTTAAATGTTAAAAGTTCAGAATGTCTTTTTCCCCTGTGTATGAATATAAGGCCATGTATTGTATGAAACATGAATGATTATGTTTACTGCTATGTACGAAGGAATGTACTCATCTTGATAAAATACGACCCGCCCCTTTTACGATCATGTAAATTAATATCTTGGAGTACATATGCCATCTGATAGGAGGGGAGTATCCATGCAGCATGGGGCAGAGACAGTGTACGCCCTTCCCCTCTTGCAATCCCACAAACAAGTTATTAAACCTGTCAACATGTGTAACGACGAGTCTTATAAGATTGCAAGGAAACGGCTCAAAAATGCATATTGAAATTAAAAAACTAGTAGGTCCATGTTATAACGCACTAATGTGTTTGTAGGGGGCGGGGGGGGGGGTCCTAGTAGCTCACTCGAATGACTAATTCTGGATACGCCGTTGAAGTCTAGAATTAACAGATGTCCCAAGTTGTTATCTCGTCTGCGTTATGTCTATTTTTCTTTTCGTTTGGAATAATCCATGTCTTAAATCATATAGAGAAAAATACTTTAAATTCCATTCGTAAACCCACTGATCATGTTTCAGTAACATACAAACTCTCTATACCTTGAAAGTATTTTTTCTTCAACATTTAAATTCTATGACGCAAAATCTAGTTGAAATGCGATCGTAATGGACAGCAAGCTAAAACAAAATATAAATAGAGTGTGATATATATTCATCCCATAATGAAGAATTTGTAAACAAAAGGTGAATCACAGTCCTGTTATACAAGTTTGTTAAGTTTGTTACACGAAGAACAACAAAGTACAACAAAAACAGAACTATATATTCTTTTGGTTGATTGAGCGCCCAAACAGGCGGTCACTTTTTAGCTCTCTGAATTTTCAATTATTTATCTTATGTTTGATAATTTCGCTTTTGTTCTCTTGTCATTTCTCGGTTTAGTTTTACTTGCATCAATATTGTGAAGCACTTTGATATAAATCTTTTATAAAAAGCGCTTTATAAGTAGAAGTTATTATTATTATTATTCGCACACTGAATAATTCCATGATTCATGCATGCATCGTTTAGCAATATTAAAGGTACTATGTCCCATTTGCAGGCCAAAAAAATGAAAAAGTTAAATTCCAACTGCATTTGAAAGATAATACTAATTTAGAACTTCCCTAAAAAAGGTGGGGCTTGAAAATGTCTTCAAGTGGGAAAATAACGACTATTAGTTGTCAAATCGACTTTAGGGCTATAGAGCCCAAAAGTAATAGTCTTGATTTTCAGACAATTGTACCGAATGGTCATACGTTTTATGCTGCGCAAAGATTCAATCAGTTTAATTTGGCCATCACAAGAAGTGGGTTATTGATGTAGACAAAATAATGCTCATTTACCCTTTACAACTCTTTTCATGTATGTTATTACCAAAGAAGAAAAAAAAGCCAGTCAGTCACTCAATAGTGTCTGACAGTGAAGGCTAGCAAGTAAACGGGTTTCCCTGCATAATTTGAATATGAGGACACTGCTAACGTTTAAATTTCACAGATAGGACATACATGACATATTCATAATTCCTGCAAAGTTCTACAGAATTTGAGGTTGGCTGCAAAAGGGACATAGTACCTTTAAATCGGAGATGCATAGCCCTACGTGTTATCAGTGTATGTGGCATTAAGAAAGTAAAAATACTTTTAACTTCGCATGTGACCTACATGTAATGCGACTGTCCATGAACTGTAATAAGCTTTGTACAATCACATTAAACTGAATAGATTATCCCTTAATTTAATTGCTATACCCCATGAAGTCTGTCATGCATGTAAGAGAGTCTTACCAGGGAGATGGGAGTTCTTACTCAACTAATCCACTCAATTTAGGTGAAATAAAATGTCAATGAGAGGGAGGGTATTCATAAATAGAGACAGAGAGAAAGAGAGAGAGAGAGAAGGAAAGAGAGAGAGAGAGAGAGAAATGCTCATAGTTTTGTTTTATACAAGAAAAATAACCTTTTGGTTATATTTTATCTTATAGTGTCTTATTTTCTTAATTTAACACTATAATCCCCTGCTATAACAACCATCAACATTCACGTTTATAGAATTTTAAATCTGTGGCGCTATATTTTTTTAAATAAATAATTTATCTACTTTTTTAAAAGCTAGAGACGAAACCTTATACAAGTACATTAATAATTCCTACTATGCCTGCTATCCGTCAGTGTCTCTCTCAGCCCCCCTCTCTCTCTCTCTCTCTCTCTCCCTCTCTCTCTCTCTCTCTCTCTCTCCCTCTCTCTCTCTCTCTCTCTCTCTCTCTCTCTCTCTTCCCTACCCCTCTCCCTCTCAATTTAATATTCTTTGATCTGTTTATAGTGGGATGAGGAATTATTACTGACGAAACAGGAATGTTCTGCGGGGTCTTGCCCATCGAACCTTTAAAGCAAGCCCACTTGATATTCTACACATCTGATGATCACGCTGAGAATTTGGAGACCAAAATAAAATGTGAGGAAGGGGGTGGGGGTAAATGGTGTAACGAACAGACGACACGCGCATGCCATCAGATGCCCCGTAGAGCCAAATTTATTTCGCGCCATTTCGCGGTGAATTGCCTACAGATGCCCGCGGGACGGAGAGAAGGAATATGATACTTTTTTTGTTTTTGTTACACGCAGTTTAGACAGTGCTATGTCAGATGTACATGTTTATTATAAACACAGATATTAATACCATGTCTCTAAGAAAACCCTTGTTGAACTTGAAATATGGTATCAAAATGTAATGATCAAACTTGTCGTATAGAGGCCAACTTTCTCTAAAGGTTACATTTCTACAAAGGTCTCTACTATAGCCTTCATTTGACAGATTTGATGGTTAAACACGATAAAGTTAACCACCATTTTGGATTTAATTCAAGCAAGAATTTTTGTTGTTGAACTTTATTCAAACTTCAAACATTATGAAAAGATTAATCTTCACATTTTGTAACTTCATGTCAGAAATATATGTAAAGTCAACTACTAACAGGGTGACTGATATAATGTTTAAAAGGAATTTAGTTGTAAAGGCTCATGAAGTAGGTAATTAACCTTGACCAGGTTCACAAAGCCGACAACCATTAACCGAGTAATGAGTTCAATTATAAATGGAATGTATCATACCTTTTGACAGGAGAAAGATTCTCATATCGAGTATATTCAATTATACAAACAAACAATTACACTTAAAATTTCGTGAGAGAATGGAAAATGCAAGCAATGAAAAGAAGAACATTTTAATATTGAAACGCATTCTTTTATTGGTGGGGGGGGGGCTCAAAGACGGTATCAAACATAGATCAGTGGCGTAATGAGGCTCCAACCAATGGGGGGGGGGGGCTCTGATATCGATGAGACACTTTTCATATTTAGTGAATACAATGCGAGCGGCAAGTCCGTCGACTTGGATGAGGGCATGGAAGGATACAATCATCTCGTTTTTTTATAAATGTAATGCTTCCTGGGAGAAATTTAACGATCTGTCATTGAAAACAAGTCAGAAAAAGTCTTGCAACTAGTGGGATTTGAACCTGCATCTACTGCTTGTCCGGCAACGACTCTACCACCAGGCCATCACTGGTCCATGACACAGCCAAGATGAACTAGAACAATACCCAAGCTCTCCTGATTCATTTTGACTCATTAATATTCATTAGTCCGCCATTAGGTAAATAATTGTTATAGATGTAATGCTTCCGGGGAGAAATTTTATTTTGTTTTAATAAAAAGAAATTACATCCCCCTGCTCCATTCTTTATCTTGTTTTCTTTCCCCTCTTCTTTGTTTGCCAGTCGTCGGGGGGGGGGGGGGGGATTCCCTACTACCCTTGATGCTACGCCACTGACACAGATGAAGTTCCACCTTTAGAGATGGATTTACCTCAAATAACGGAAACCTTGTATGGCTTTAGTTTCTAGACGTCGGAAGTAGGAGAATAAAACAATTTATTTAATGTAATTCGAGATCGATCATTTGGAAACATTTGTAATGGGAAGGGACATGTGATGCCCTCGGAGGGAGATATAGAAACTGATGCTAATAAAAACTGTCCATTATTCAATTTATTCGCTAATATGCTTCACACGAAAAACCTCAGCCGTGTATTTCAAAGAAAAATAAAACTTTTTAAAATTATTCTTTCCTCATTCCTTGTATTATTATATTTATTTCATAATGCTTAGATCTATATGATATTGCATTATTTGAAATTTGAAGGAATACAGGAGATTGGTTACTGCATAATGCATGACCAATTAATACACTGGGTTAATCCTATTGGTAATTTGCGCCTTTTGTTTGTGCCGATTGGCAAACGTGGCAAACTAGCGAATGCCCCAATAGAATAATATGGCACATAAAAGGTTAATAATGGTTTGGAAGTTAGCCCTCAATTTAAAAATACTAGCAACAAAATACCCGTTATACTGAAAACGTCAATATTTACAATAAAACATGAACATTTGCATTGAATAAATAACATATTGGAGTCAGCTAAAGATAAATGTACGATGTGGATGTCAGAAAAGGTGCGTGATGGCTAGAAGCGGTATTATACAATGTTTAAAAAACAACAATGAAACATATTGTTTGAACACTAAAGGATACATTATACAACATCATCGATGTAATCTAAACAATGTAAATATATGATTTGTCTGATTGAATATTGAAGGAGCCAAATTGAATATATGTTTTTAATCCCGAGGAGAAAACATATGTTAAATTCGCTTTATTAACAACAGCTGTTACATATAACTAAACCAGAAGATCCATTTCTTTGTCGTATTTGTGGGCATTCGTGGCAGTCACGTGACCGAACATTAAGTCTAACTGTCATCCCCATCTACCTGGCTATCATAATACCGCCATCAAGACTCATATATTGTGACCATAGAGTAATTGAAGAGGACGGGAATAAATGCGTCTAGGAAGTCTTCGTTGATCGAATTCGGAAATTGGTTTTATGGGGCAGTACAAAAGCTTCTTGGGAACTGTTTAGGATTCTGTCAAATTCATCTAATATTTCTTCTTAAGTTTGCCTTGATTTTGGAACGTCACGAAAACAGCCAAAATTTTATATTTCTGTGGACGGGACTTCTTCGAATTTGGGGGAAATGGGCTATTATCTGAGAAGAATATAATAGGAAAGTCATGAGATGTATCGATGAAAAGGGAAATGATAGGAAAAGGGGAATGAGAGGAGGGGGTTTGGCAAAAAAAAATCATTTCCCAATGTAATATTAGTGAAGATGTAGTCATTAAAGAGAAAAGTATGATGACTACAAGAAGTGTTTATATCATTTCCAAATGTTTTTTTCTGACGATTTTAAACGTAAACTTTTTATAATGATTGTATTTAGATGGAAAACTCTGTAAAGAAGGAAGACATACGGAATATAGGTCCAGGTCAAACCGAACTAGTCAGATTTTATATCATTTATATGGCTGATAATGGTCAAAGGAAATGGACGTGTGAAGCAAATTGGAAATCTAATTTGTTGCAATATTTGAAATATTCTTCAATACCACATATTCTTTATAATCATAAATTGTCTAATATCAAAGATTCTTGAATACAATAGATTCTTTAAATTACAGAGTCATTTATTTTGCTTCATCCTTAATCTCAAATTGACAGAAGTAAGATAAAATCGCAATCAAAGGTGTCTATACGTGGGAATTATATCATCACTATATGTTTGTACTTAGCTTTAATCCAGGTGCACTGTAATGAAATACACGTGCACTTTACTTTCTTAATATTAATTGCTAAAGCTTAATGTTCGGCAATTTCGGTATCATATTTACTCATAATCTCATATACTGACCTATTTGATTTTAATCTGATTACAAATGGCAGAGAAAATATTGTACTATTTGTGGGAAATACATCATTAAAGAGATTTCATCGAATTTTCGGTGAACAAAATTATCAGAATAATAAAATGTAAACAATTATCCGGATGTCTTACCCCTAGGGATGTACCAAAGAAGAAGATTTGACTTATCGCGTCCTTCGAATCTTAATGGGGGTTTTCTTTTCCTCATCACTTCCATAATTTATCTGGAAGTGCAAAGTGACAGTTGTATTCACTAAATGATAGGGGTTAGATATCAATCAGTATCAGTTTTGATGTCACCAACAATAGGATAAACCGAGATGATTGGAGATTAGTATCAGCTATAACCTTGAATTTTGTGAATGAATTTGAAGGCACACCTGGCAAATCAAAAGAATTTCATCATCTTTTTATTCATCCTTTCTTTAAATATATTTGTTGTTGTTGAATGGATGGATAGTGACTCAATTTTCTTTTATTCCTGGAGATAGGATGGCGCTTAATCATCGGGCATACTTGTGGCTGATAGCGCGGAGGCGTTGATAAAGATTTATCCCATTTTTATTTAATTTCATTTAATAAAGGAAATTTAGTCAGGTGTGGAGGCTTAACCATTCGAAGGGGTCATTTTGGGTGGTCTTCCATTTTTTTCTTTGATTTTGAGAGTATCGCTATTTGAAACTCATCATGAAGCTGTTTTTGTATATTAACATGCTTGTTGTCATTACGATTCATTGAACTTTTAAAGTAAAACTGAATTTTAAATTTTGGAGACCACAATAATATGTTGTAGAAATACAGAATTCACGGTCATAATATTTACATACATCAATCAATCATTATATCACACAGACAAACACTGACTATTAACGCAATCAATCAATCAATCAACGGCTTCTTATGCCTTCATTACATAGACAAATTACTAATCACACATTTTATCTACGAATAACTAAATGATTTTTCAGTCGATTTCAAAAGTTTAATTATTTGAACGCCACTAGTCACTCAGTGAGTTAAAAACCAATTATTTATTAACTTCCATTCGTTTTTTCACCAGTTAAGCAGGCATTTGATTACCCGCTCAATTATGCAATCAGTCATCCTTTTAGAACAATCATTACGGAAACTTTATCCCCTTATTTAATTTTAAAATAATCTTTACTTCATATGCTTCTGTACAATCTATTAAAGGAGGACTTAAAATCTTTATTTTTTAATCCTATTGACCGAAAATATAAATAAAAAATAAGAAATGTCCCTCGGCCATCCCACAATGCATTGCGATACTTACATAGGCTTCAAATTGATAAAGTCACTTCACACGCATGCACCAAGTACAATGTTACATATTAGTTATACATATTAGGTGTCCTATATGTCACTACATAAATACTGATTCAAAAATCCTCTTCTGGTCTTCTTTTGAAACTCCCAAAGTGATTTGTAAATCAGAATTAGTTTTCTTATTCCCTAAATGGGCTCCAGTCCGGGGGACATTTGGTTTTGTAAACCTCTCATCGCAATCGCTTTCCAAATCATGAGCGCCATTTTTCAGATAACGCTCACAAAATGCTATCTGATGGAGAAAAGATGTTAGTGGCCTTGATGAAACGTATCTTTTGGGGGCCATCTTTCGCTTGAGGTTCCCCTGATGCAAATGGACCATTCAACTTGATGAATCTTGCTTGATGGTTAAAATGGAATAGAGAGGCGTTTGGTTATATTTTCTTTAAGAGCAAATTATTGTGACAGTTTCACAATGCGTAAAAAGTAACAATTCATGCATGGACGATTGCAATTCATGATATCGATCTCCGACCTCTGCATAGAGTTCGTCTGCTGTCGGAGCGATACTTCGAGATCTTTTTCCAATAAAAACATCTCGAAACACATTAGCCGACATTTCATACGGAAAAGGAATGAAATATGCCGAGATAGAAAAGTGGGTCTAAAAAGTTAGACAAAGAATTTTTTAACTCTTAACTCATTGAAAAGAAAAAAAGAAAAAAAGAATTACATTCCCATTGACAATCGCTTGAGGTGTGGAATTTGATATAAATGATTTGCGGTTATGAGTCAGTGTTACACTAAAAAAGCAACACCATTATTTGATTATGATGGAGATGTATATGTTTTGATAAAGAACCACACTTTCATTTTACAGCCATTCTTCTAAAAGTGATACATTTCTGCACTTTGTTCTGTATTACAGCCCACACGTGCACGTTCACGCGTTCACACTTCAACTATAAACGATTGAAATCAAATGTTCAATTTAAAACTATTATTTAATGTGTGACACATTCTGCTCTCAGTCCGGTATTTCCCCTACAATTCTTCATATAATAACGACGAAAAAACATATTTTCAATTGAGTACCGGGAGTGACACATTGTTTCTCTATATAATCAGTACTACCTTCTCATTGACCTTATCATTATTACCAAAAAATTGAAGACCTGAAAATATTCCCCACTGCGGCGCTTTAGTTCATATTCCAACGACAACGTGATGTACATTGTATATATAATCACAGTGAATGTATAATTATAGGATATATCCTTTATGACCTTAGGATATGTATTATTCGCTATCCTCTTCAATTCATCGCTTTATCTTCCCGCACTGCCATTATTACCAAGAATTTTGAAGAACTGAAAATTGTCCCAACTGCGGCCCGCATTTGTTCTCAACTTCTCATATCAACGACAACGTGATGTATAATCACAGTGAATATAATTATAGGATATATCCTATATGATCTTATGATATGTTTGCCATCCTCTTCAATTCATCGTTTTACCTTTCCAATTTTCAGTCTTTTGATGCTTTCCTCGTGGGTGAAACAGTCACTCCCCTCCGATGAAAAGGGTTCATTTCGGGGCTGAATAGAAATCTAGGTTTTCCCATTCAGATGGAGCTTGCACGACAAGGTCGGGGGTTTTAATCGCAGGGAACGGGGTAAACTCAAAAGTACAAAATGGCGGCATGTGATTGTGTTTTCTTTGAGGTCTTTGTTGTAATGACATTCCGTGTCTAATGATGGAGGATCAAAAAGAATTAGTATGATCATGGACTTGGATTATTGTCAAATTATTGAGCAGTCTCGTCTCAGCAATTGCTTTGTAGCGGTGGACCCTAATTGTTGTGGCTTTACGATGGGACTTTGTTGATAAGTTATGATTCAGAATGTAATCGTCATCGTAAATTGTGAATTGAAATTTGGTCTTTAACCGGTTCGTCGCCAGGGGTACCTAGGTCGACTAATCCTATTTTATCTGCACACAGTTTTTTTCATTTACATAAATGTATCCTAGACGTGGTACAGTGACAATAATTTTCTATCACTTTGTTTAACCCATTAACTATTTAAAGGTAAAGACCAGTATTGGAAACGCCCCAATTTCAAAAAATGAAATGGAAGCTCTTATTACCAATCATGTGAAAGAATATGTTTTGACTAATACATGATGATACAAAATTTGCCGGGAAACCGCCTACTAATTCATATATTTGGTAAATTTGTTTCTCTCATGGTCGTGTGAGAGATATAGGGTAGTCCCATATACATCTGTCTGTGTATAGTGCTTGTAACTTTACGTAGAATGGGCCAAATTTCTAATCATTTTGATGATTCCAGAACCTTGCAGATGCTAGATGCTAGATGATCAACCTTTTCTGATCGATTCCACAACGTTTCTTTCACAGTGCAATCGCATGACCATAACTGGTCTTTACCTTTAACTATCATACTCCATTAATACAGAAACCACCCTGTACCTGCAGGCAGTGGGTTAATTTTAATTTTCTTCGTCAATTTTTCCCTTCGTCCAGTTATGGTCAAGTGCCCTTGGGTCAGTTAGCTAGTATGGGATTATTGAAGAAATGTCGGCAAAGGGCTACTCATGATCGCAAACACTTTCGGACATTCAGCATGAGGCAATTTCATTGGTCATGGACGTCACCTTTTTAAATATGCGAACCTTACGCTGACATATTGCGTAATCCGACGTGATTTCTATGAAACATACAATAGAGTAATGATAATTACTCTTGAGTTTATTTTTCGAAAGTAGTTGCGATAGCCTATAGTGACTTTGTCACAGGCCTGTTCGAATACTATTAGGTGACATGGTTGGAAGCAAATTGGCCTTGCCTGATAATCATAATACTGTGTGTAAACGTCAGAATGAGACAGGGCCAAGGTACTTGTGCATGATGTAGATGCTTGTATTATGAATTAACACAAACAAACACAACATTTCAAATATTTCAGAGTCCCGATATTAGTTCTATAATGTTTTTTTTCCTCGTTTGTGTCATGAGAATGTTATGAAATTGTTTCAACGTTAACAACTTCAAATTATCCGTCGAATCTTGATTTATTTTTTTTGCTCCAAGATAAATTACACTTTCGCCCGAAATAGTTACAATCCGCGAGCTCTTGCCCAAATTGGAATTGTTGGAGAGATAGATTTGCTTTACAACATTGTGAATATATCATGGATGAATACATAATAAATTTAGCATACAAGAGGACTAACATTCACAAAAGCTCGCAAATTTTTTAAAATATTACTAAAAATGATTGGCCCTCTATCCCCTTAAATATCAGTCATGAAAACATGTTTTTGCTTTCATTTGATCAGATTTGACTGTGTCAGGTCTAATCTGTACAATTCAGCAGTGATTCGTTGTTGTCTTCTCCTATTCTGTTAATTCTGTTCAAGAATTGTTTCTCCATGTTCAAATTCGATCAATTTGGTTGAATTACCAATTTTTACCATGCCATCCTGACATAACAGCACAATAGCGAGAGCGAGCCTCCCTTGAAATTCCGCACCATTCTTTACTTATTTCGCTTCCTTAAAAGCGCTTTTAGATTCTAATGAGATTGCCAATGTTGTTTTGTTGTTATGATGATTGCTTTATTCGTCAGTTCAACATTTTAGTGGCCTTTTCAAACAGGTGAATAACACTAAGTCTATTATGATAAAGTGTGGCGTTGCTACTAGGACGGACGGGGGATAATACCCTCTAATCATTTGACGATAAAAAGAGGGAAGATAACGAAATAGAAAAATAATAAAAAGGGGGAATAGAGAGGGGAGCCCCGCCCCCTCCCCCCGCCTACACACGTTGATAGTGCCCTCTCTATGTCTCGACCCGGCAACGCTACCCCACTGGTATTGCATATTGCACTTCAACATGTTTTACAAACAAAATATAAGAAGAATTTCTGTGAAATCTATGACTTTATATAGAGTTAATCCTATCATACGATAGTCATTAAGTTAAACAAAAAGTAAAAACCCTATTAAGAATAAAAGAGACTGAACAACATTGGGTTATAGGCCTATCAAGGAGATACTACCAGGCAATAGTATAACTTGCGTGCCTTGCATGATAATGAAAACATACCGTAGACTTGTTATAGTACCATAACATACATGTCGTTATTGGAACCATAATAGGTCCAAGAGACTTGATACATTTGTTTTTCTATTATTGTGTCTATCTGAACCGCGTCGGCGAGTGAACAAACAACCGGAACCGTTTCATCTCATTCAAAGTGAGTCAATCATTTCTTCGCTATTTAGGAAACATCCTTGTAACGAGATGAAGCAATGTTTGGAGAAGGTTCGTTTTTTCTCGCGATGATTGTTATTACGAATAATTTTGTCACCCCTGAGTCAGTGTCGATGAGTTCTCTCGCGGTCGTCTGACTCGTAAACAGGCTCATATTATTGAAATAAGATGTGTTTTTATTGTAATTTCTTCTTAAAGGTAGCGCACACTGTCGATGAAGGACAAATATTTCGTGGAAAGTAGGTCTTCGTTATAATTGCGGGATGGTTGTCATAAAGGTATTAAAACCTGCAATGTTCATTGTTTTGATACAAAATATAATCTACTGGTAAGGCGAGCCCTATTTCCTTTAAATTCTTAACTGTTGATAACGTTTGAATAACGGTGCGATATATAGATAGTGGGATTAGTTGTATATTCAATTAAAAAGAAGTTAACAAATAAGCATTCTTCAAAGAAATAATGAAGAATTGCTGAAACTTCTCATGTAAACAAGAATTACAGTAACTTTGAAGTGGGTCGCACTTAAGTACTTTGTGGTGCCTTCATTGGCCCCTCCCCATCACGTGATACTCACACGACGTCCTCTGAGCCCTACACACACGTCCCCTCATTGATGCTAACCCATCGATCACATCCTCCTTAACACGTCACTCATCTATCATATCAGCAGCATCATTTCTTACTTGGACCAAGTAACACGAGAATGGGGGCGAGATTAGTCAATTTGGGCAGGGATTAGACCCCGACAAGAGAAGGGCTTTAATAGTTCGATGAGCTCCGGCCGAGGCCGTGGAAAATGGGGCGAGAATTTGCGAGATTTGTGAAGATGGGATCGAGAAAGGGGTAAGCAAGGAGAAGCGGAAAGACGCTTTTGAGAAGAAAAGTTTAATAGGGGGTAAAAAGTAAATTTGGGATGACGGTGCAAGTGTTACAGGACAGACGGAAAATAGGTTTTTAACATTTGGACATTATTTTTGATGCTCTTTCGGAAAATGAAGAAAAAAATTGAGAAATTGTAAAAATAGATTTTTATGACGTCACAGCTTCGGTACTCTATAGGGTATTGAAATTGCCCTTGAGATTATTCCTGCGAAAATATTTGAAATTCTGTTGAAACCGTAACGAAATAAATGCGGAAAAATTATGATTAAAAAATACATTGGAATTTGGAAAAGTTGGGAAATGGAACAATAAGGATTACCAAAAAGAAAAATGTTAAGATTGTGTTTAGAGAAAAAAAAGCGAATCTAAAATAGTTATGTACAAGGAAAAGAAAATAGAGATATGCGAGGTGAAGAGATTTAGACGAAAATAGTTACATCATCATTTTGACGGATCATCTTTAGAAGAAAAGAATTAGACCATCGTTATGATCTATCATACATACCCAGTATCACAACACATCTTGCACAGGACACCACTCCACATACCTCTCTTCAACCTTGCTCACGTAGGATTATTTCTTTTAGATGGTAATCCGGGCTCTTACTAGACGATGTAGTTAATCCCGAAGATGTACTCTCTCGATGAGTGATGACAATATCTTAGGTTCGATGACATCTCCCAATGCTCCACCTCTAGAAGATGCTACCCACGGAAAGGTTGAGTTCTATTACAGGTGACAATATGATGTGTGAGCGTTCTCATGTTTTTTATCATTTTTATGTCAGTTTGGAAGCATATCATTGTAGCACTTTCTCCTGAGATAGGATTGCTCTTGAATGTTCTGGTATTCTAATTATGACGAGAAATACCTCAAACCTTTTGACAACTGTGTAGTCTCATATATGCGTTAGTGCATGTACTTTCAGCAAAGCGAAGTCCATTTCTTTTCATTTTGATAATTCCAGAAGCTCACAGTACATGTACCACTTAATAAACTATTCCCAGTCGCTTCCAAACAGTTTCTATCAAAATATAATCGCATGGCCGGTAGGTACTCCATCTTATCTACGAGGTAGATAATGACATCGAAGCACAAAAGTTTTGACTTAAAATGTATAACTAAAATTCGACGTATTATTTTGAATACCAGCTTAAAATAGTTTGTTTTTAAATTATCCATAAGAATTGTTTAAAGTATGACCATCAAACTTAATTGTTTCATAGTTTCAGCCAGATCAGTTAATTTAATTCTACATTTAGTCAAATCATACTAAAGTATAGTTGTAACAATGTAGATTGTGCCTTCACTGGTGTTTTGAGGTCCATTTTCAGCTAACATAAATGGAGTAGGTTAAGTTACCATAAACATTTGTCATTATAGTTTCAGAAAGAGAGTTCAATATTTGTACCTGGACTATCACTACGAACTACAGCTGCAATATACTCTAAGATCACGCACGCGATTTTGAAACTATTGCTCTCATGATTAATATATAAGTTAGAAAAGGAACTAATTTACTTTTCATACCAGTAGGCCTGTATGATTATTTTGGATTCGATATTTTTCATCACGAGCCTTGTTAAGCATCTTAAAGGTACTATGTCCGTTATGCAGCCAACCTCAAATTATGTAGAACTTTGCCGGAATTATGAATATGTCATGTATGTCCTATCTGTGAAATGTAAACGTTAGCAGTGTCCTAATATTCAAATTATGCAAGGGAACCCGTTCACTTGCTAGACTTCACTGTCAGACACTATTGAGTGACTGACTGGCTTTTTTCTTCTTTGGTAATAACATACATAAAATGAGCTGTAAAGGGTACATGAGCATTTGTCTACATCATTAACCCACTTCTTGTGATGGCCAAAATTAAACTGATTGAACCTTTGCGCAGCATAAAACGTATGACCATACGGTACAATGGCCTGAAAATCAAGACTATTACTTATTGGCTCTATAGCTCCTAAGTCGACAATACACCAATGTATGACAACTAAAAGTCGTTATTTTCCCACTTGAAGACATTTTCAAGCCCCACCTTTTTTAGGGAAGTTCTAAATTATTATTATCTTTCAAATGCCGTTGGAATTTAACCTTTTCATTTCTTTGGCCTGCAAATGTGACATAGTACCATTAAGTATCTGGGAAAAGTCGAGAAACTACCTGTAAGTATAAGCGTAAGTATTTGGTTGTACACCAACATACATCACGAGGGCTTCATTCACTTCTGCCGAATTGATTTAAAAACTTCATTCATACTTCGATGATCGAGCGCAAACTTATTGTGACGTCACCTTGGTGACCACCAAACAGACGCCAATGAAAATAGTTACCTGGCGAAGGTGTAAAAACTGTTTATTCAACTCCAACTAACCCTCGTCTATATCAAAATAAGCAACTCCACCCTTCCAACTCGCCCCCACCCTCGAAATGCTATGTCAACAATATGAAGTCGATGTCGTATGGTAATAAAACAACAACGTGAAGTAGCAACAACAACAGAATTATGAAAATATGTTGGATGTCTTCGCATGTCGGTCTAACATTTTCGAGCCGAGTCACTGAGTTTCTAGGCCAGGGGATTACCAGACCGTCTCTTACCGCTGGGACGGACGCTATGTGCAGGGGCGGGAAACTTGGATCAAATTGCACGACTTTGAAAAGAGAAGTAACTTCAAAGCGTAAATCATTCAAAGAAAATAGATGTATGACACAGCACGACGACAATTTTTGATAAGTGAATAAAAAAGATAAATAAAATCAAAAGGGATTAGCCCAATCAAGTAAGTTGTTCTTACTAACCATTAGATGATACTTTTATGAAAAGAGGTAATAATGCTTTTATTGAAGACATAATTGCTAGACGATTTTTTCAAACTGATTCGGAATTATGCTTTTATTGGAAAATAAAATAGTTTTTCCTAATGCATCCAGTAAAGATAATGAGTAAAGCTGAAAATAATTGTTTTAACATATATGCATACAGTTACGTGTCGTGGCCGGTCAGCTGCATTGTTGACATTGCTGACACGTCGGTATGCATGAATCTCGGTTTGTTTAAATCTCGACTCAATCCCTTTCTCCCTCTTTCTGCTGATCTAATCCCCTGTTCTCGTGCTTTTGCAATCATTCATTTTCCTCTTTCATCTATCTTTCTGTTTTTGCCTTCTACTTTTGCCCCATTTGCTCCTTTAAAAAAAAAAATCCCCCAAAATTATATATTTCTTATTGTTATATATTTTTTAAGTTATTGATTTTCTATGTATACTTTGTTTTTAAGACGTATTGTAAAACAGCCTATGGAGCTAATACTTTAACAAACACTGCCTCTAGTTAGTTCCTCTTTTCTCGTGCCATTACTATTATATTTGTATTGTTTTATTGTATATTTGTATTGTGTTATAGTTTATTTTTGTAATAAACTTGTTCATTGTATTGTGTTTTGCATGAGAAATAAAATCATTTGAATATTGAATTTTGAATATTATGAGCCAGCTTTCGAAGAGAAAAAAATGCATTTGTAAGGATGTTATTGCATCAGATGGTTGGTATTGATTGTAAGAAATAATTATGGGACGTATTTTATCGGTTTCGAATACATGTAGATTGAAGTTTTCTGTTAAAAAATATCCCTAAACAGACAATAGATTTGTTAAATCAAAAATTCTTCTCGTTACAAAGCTAATTGAAATTGACAAATAAACATACATATAAAGAAAAACAAAAATAAAAAGACTTAGCAGCTGTTTACAATGCTGCATGCACCTAAAATAGCGCGCCCTTCAAAAATCGGACCACTAATTTTATCCTACATGAACAGCATTTACTCAGACTCTCACTATTATGGTATCGTACCGCTCACCTTTGCTTATCTTTTCCATCTCCATACCTGTAAACACATTCGTTTTTTCGATATCTACCGACGCAGAAAAAGAAAATTGTGACAGATATAGAAAGCCCTCGAGAATGGCACACAGGTACTTAAAACACCCCGCGCCCTATAACATCATCCAATTTATCGGAGCAAAAACTTAATCTTTTCTCTTAGGAAAACAAAAAAGGGACAAGCACAATAACAACACCGCATTTCGTGCCAGGACATTTCTCGCCAAATTGCATTTCACTTTCATTGACCTCTAGAAGCGCACCATGTGAAACTTGTCTATTAAGGAGTCGAGGGAGAATAGTCATCTTCTTTTACCCAAATTGCGTCCTTTCGTTATTCTGATGGGGGAGGGAACGAGCAGCCAGATGGCGCGCGTTTACTTAGGGAAACTCGTCCGCATTTTCTAAAGTGATATCTTTTATTGGTTAATGCGATCAATATGATCAGGAAAAGAACATAAATGGATTTCACATTGGCATTCAAGAGTGGAGCGAAGACGCTCGGTGCATAGGCCGCATCTTAACGTTTAAGTCGCTGGCTACCGATCCCCTCTCGTTTCGTGTTAGGTTTAGGCGAAACACGAAACATTGTAAGCAAGGGGTTTACGTACGTAAGCTGTACGTGGAACATTTGTATTGACCTTTGCGAAAACATTGTCAAGGATAAACGCCCTCTAAAAGAATTAAAGAAAACAATTGAGAGACATTTAGGGACATTGAAGCTGTAGCTACCTGGATATATATCGGGGTCGTTCAACTTTTTTGAAGAAATGTGAGAGAGAAAACACTTCCGCAGGAGACATTGTTGTATCTGTTCACACTGAGAAATAAGGGTGCAATTGGGGTGCAGATTTGCTTCCACCTATACGCGTATTTGGCAGAGGATGCTGCTATTGTAGCAGAATGGCACCCTTATCTATTAATGTGTACAGGGGGCATGGGGGCACGTTCATCCTTAATCGAATGGCGAATATAAAATAAATTGATGGTGGCGAGGGGCGGGGTCGGCGAAGTTGTTGTTGTTGTTTTTATTTCTGAAATCAGATAAAAATATTATACAAAGAAAAATGTACAAAATGAAATATTGATACATGTACATAGATAACAATCGGATTCTATGTTTATAGAAAATTACTGTTCTTCCTTGGGGTCCTTAAAGTTACAGTAACGAGAGAGAGTATGATTTGACCCCTCCAGGCGCGGATCTACGGGGGGGGTTTAGGGGGTTCAAACCCCCCCCCTTGGGCGGCCCAAAAAAAAAAAAAAAAAAAAAAAAAAGGAAAAAAAAAAGAAAAAAAGAAAGAAAAAAGAACGCACGCTGTAGAGAGAAACCCTTTCAAGTGCAAATATTGTGAGAAGATATTCAACTCATCTGGTAACTTAACCAAACACATGATAACTCTGGATATAACTGTGTATTAAACTGTACTTGATTTAAAAAGACGTTATCATGCATTGCTTGTTATGGTCTCCATTGTGTTAATAGATGCCAGGAAAACATCATTTACGGGGTTCAAATAAACACCCCAAAAAAAATCGGCTCGCCGCTTCGCGGCTCGTTGACGATGCTCCGCATCGTCATTATTTTGGTCAAACCCCCCCCTTAGCAAAAAGCTAGATCCGCCCCTGCCCTCTCACCAACACTAACGCAGGAGCCGCCCCTTGATACCCCCAGTGTCTGGAGCTGGGCAATGCCAATGGGAGGAGATAGCCAGCTAGCTATATGCAAATAAATGTTGTATCCCCATTGAAAATCGCACGGGCTACATGAGTTTACATCATCTTCATATCATTCTCTAGCTGTCTCGACACTCAAATCTCTCTGTCCTATCTCTGTATATACATGTACATAATATAAATAATTGTAATGACAAAGGAAAACTAGAACCACAATGAGATTGAATATAGAATGAACTATATAGAATATGGTCAATAAAATCTTCCAGGGAGGCCAAATCATATTCTGTTTCTCGTATTTGGCTGATTGTATACCTATACGTTTAAAGGTCGCATGCATTCAAATCAGATAATATAATTAGGTCACTATTACACAGTAACCGGTCAATTTGATAGAATATCAATTACCTGGCATACATCTGGAGCTCTGATATGGTGCTGGCTATATCTCGAACTCTGGAATGGTGCTGGCTATATTATTTATGTTTGCGGGAGTGGTTTATATCCAATTAAGATCACCTGTATCCATTTGAAAGCTTGTATTTTTCGCCCATTCTATGACAAAGAATTCCGAGACATTCGAATAGATTTACATTCGCTTTCTTTTAGTCTGAGGTACAGTGTAATGGTTAAGATTAGGGTTTGGATTGGTTTTAGCGGAGGTGTCGTGGTATATTGGTTCGTTCACTTGACTCTCAATCCAAGGGTTGTGGGTTCAAATCCCAGCCTGGCACTAATGTCATTTAGTAAGACATCAATCCACATTTGCCACTCTCCACCCAGGTATGAATGGGTACGTGGCAATGATAACTAAAGGGCCCGCAGGATGAGTAGGATCAGTACTTATGTGGCTACCTTGGGTAAATATATAAGACCCAGTTATTATCATTATTGCTAATATTGAAGATTGATGAAAAAATTGCGTAATTTTTGTATGAGATGTGACCTGTTGTATTCTTTGTACTATATATTAACCCTCTAACATGCAAAAAAGTCCCGAAAAAAAATCTCAAACCACGAAGATATTTATGCTTTTCTTTGAAGGTGTCATTGTGCGACACCCTCTATTATTCTCCCAACCATTTTTGAATTTTTTCACCGTTTTTCAATGAAGATAAGACATTTCGAAAATAATATCACTAGCGATATTATTTTCGATACTATATCCGCAATGAGTAATATATTTAGCATTAAGATAAGACATATTAGACAGGCTTTTAAAAATCTGTCAACACTTAAACGTCATTCACCTAAAATGTAATTAAATTGTAATAATATAGTTGGGAGAATTAAGGAATCGATGAGATCAGTTTTCCTCATTTTTATCATTAATAATAGTCTGTTTTCACTCAAACTTTCAGATTATCTATAATTATACATGTAGCATGGAAGTCACTACCTTAGCCCCCATTTTCTCTTATCTGAACAATGTTTCCAAGTCCCTATACGGTGAGGGGTTGGGATCAGGGTAGCGTCTGGTGTGAACAAACTTGTTAGAAATGCCTGACAACCGTATCCATTGAAAGGTTTCCAATATGTTCTAGTGGGACAACATATATTGTGTGAAAGAGGCTTATAGTCTCAACAATTCACTTCATTCAATGGTAAATATTGCTAGTCATTCAACGACTTCGAATTCCCCATCAGAATTTATTTAGCGGACTGACTTTCTTGTGGATTGTGTTGGAATCCTCCATTTTGTATACGTCATGGATATAACAGACCCAAGTTTACCCTATTGTGTTATTTCATTTCATTGGTTGTCCTTTTTTATCATCAGAATAACCTGGGCACGATGCTTGGTTCGAAAAATTGTAACAAAAAGATGAATGATGGGTTCTTTTTTTTCTATTTGAAGTACGCATACTTTTCGAGGGCACGTTTACGATCTCAGACTTTGATTAAATACCAGGTCTCTTTTGTATAGGATCTATTCAGTATAATAAATGCTGGTACACTGCAATACCTTGAACCTAAAGTGGGATGGACAAGTTTGCAATTGGATTGTAATATTCAAGGGTTAAAACTTTGTTATAGAGTGGTTATGCTGATATACGCATATTGCCAACCCTTGATTAATATTAAAGGTTTTCCGGCACAAATTGTTCTTTAATTAACAAAAAAATATATAGTTGAACAAAATGTTGTTTGTAATTTATTTATTGTTTATAATTTGTATTTTTGTTGTTGAAAATGGAAATACAAATTTTCAACTTGACCTTTGAACTTGAGAGATTCGGTGACATCGGTTCCTTCAGCTTCGTCAAAGTTCGTCTTCAGACTATATAGGCAGTGGTATAGTGCTGTTATAATGCACAGTGGAAGTGGGGTACTTAAAAGTATAGACCAGTTTTGGAAATGCCCCCCCGCTCAAAAAAAATATTCGAATTGGAATTTTGAGCATCATGTTTTACAAACTTTGTGGGTATATACGGGAAAACCAAAAACCAAACCTCTCCAATTAGCCCAGTTTAGGCCTGTCTTCTGCCTGTTGCTCATCGAGTCGCTCTCGTTCACTCACCCGCGACCATGGGGTCTGCGAGAGGAAGCCTTCCTCATCGCACCGAGAAAAACCTCGGCTCACAAAGCCACTGCCATGAATGTCGAATCCATTTGCACCATTTCCGCAAAATAGTAGCTACACTTTCCTCTTTGATAAGTAGCATGTGCGACTTGGAATCTTCGTTAATCAAGCATATTTATATTATTCATTTTCAGATGATGCCTCGAAATATTTCACTAATCTACTTCTGTTCCATACACAGGCGAAGCGTCATTTACACAATGTTATTTTTTATACTAGTAAATCAAAAAACAATTGTCACGCTGTTCATTTTGCTTTCGCTGTGTGTAAGTCACTCGCAAATGGCGCACCATGGTGCGTCAGAGATTGCACCAGCCGTTGACGCAGTCCTCCGTCCCGACGCATTGAGGTCAACAGGCGGTCTGAAAGTTTGTTACAACTAGGCAATAATAACTCATTGAGCCAGTTGAGAGAACGTTTTTGAGAAAATGACCGCATTCAAGGAAATCTGCACGTTGGGTTTCCGCACTACTTCTTTAAATTTGTCCAACACCAAATGAATGTCAATGATGATGTAGTGATTTTTTTTTTTTTTTTTTTTTTAATTACCATTCCAAACGAAGGTTTTGGGGAGGGGTGGAGTGTTCGTCAAAATATTTTATTTCTCGTCGCATCTTGTCAGCAACGCATCCTAGAAAGAGATTGATTTATTCAGAAAGGAAACAGAAACAAACGGAACAATAATGTTTATTGCCAGGATGGGTAATTTACGACGTTGTGAAATATGCTTGAAATGTTTCTGTTGGTGAAGCCTGAACTGATATTTATTTACTCCGAGTAGTGAAACGTGCGAAATGGTGGAAAATTGGAAGCCATTATTTGGCGCTAACAAGATAGAAAGGTCAATACATTTTCCTTATTTATTTACGATGCTTCAACAAGGGACTCTTCTGAATTAACGATGTGTCTTACAAGGATGGGAGGGGAACAGACATTGAACTTTCGTGACCTCTTTTTTCAAGATCACTAAAGTCCAAGGTATATGAATTGAATTGTGATCTTAAATTCGGGTAGCTAAGTTGAAAATAAGAATAAAATAAGATGAACAAGTATACTGGCTCTGTTCCTTGAATGGCGTAAGACAAGTGCGCCAGATATTTTGATATTGGGCTATGATATTATGATGGCACTGCTGACGGATCAACTATTTTAGTCTGCGTCTAAAGCCTCGGTCACAAGTGCCATTACGAACTGCAACGAACGCCGTACGAACGATTTTCAGACAATGGAAAAACAAGGAGATTCGTACGAAATTATCGTTCGTACGAACCTTTGTGACCGTAGCATAAGCGCACTGCATTGCACTCTCGCAGAGGTTTGTGTTAATGTAAACGCACTGCTGTCCGCTTGATAAATGCTACTGTCACAAAGGTTCGTACGAACTATGATTTCGTACGAATCTCCCTGTTTTTCCATTGTCTTCCCGAATTTCCATTGTCTGAAAATCGTTCGTACGGTGTTCGTAGCAGTTCGTAATGGCATTTGTGACCGAGGCTTTACACATGCGGTTCGCACGTCGACATTCTTGTTGAACGGGAGGGGGGGAGGGGGGGGGGAAGGGGGTATTCCCTCCTCTCTAATTTGCTTAATCTTCTACTAAAAGAATGAAAGCAACAAAACAAGAATAATTTTCTCCGGTGCTTTTCGGCAGATTTATTTCAAGTCTGACCAGTTCTACAAAAGGTGATCGGTTGATCACACAAATCACACAAACAAAACAGGAAGGATGGAAAAAAGTTTCATAATTTGCATCCGTATCAAAGAGAAAATATAAGAATGATAATAAATATTTCGTAGACATCCCTATTCATTTCATACACCGGAATTTGAATTTTAAATGAACATCAGCATATTTGCGAGGAAAGGCGTTTATATTAAATTTGTCAGTTAACTGCCTCGGGTAAAATCTCACCCATCTGTAGCTTCTAACAAACCCAGATCGTTGCTCCCGGCTGGCCATTTGTCACAACCGTGTCAAAGTCAGGTTTAGGGGAGAATCAAAATAGAAGAAATATGCAAGATTTATGTTTTTGATAAGCAAAAGAATGACAGAAAGGTACGGTTTTTCTCTCTTTCCCCTTTGTCATTACTCCTGCGCGAGGTTTAGATATTGCAGGTGTGCTTAAACAGCATTAAGTTATTCAAAG
This sequence comes from Strongylocentrotus droebachiensis, assembly GCA_035222895.1. NCBI lineage: Eukaryota > Metazoa > Echinodermata > Echinoidea > Camarodonta > Strongylocentrotidae > Strongylocentrotus > Strongylocentrotus droebachiensis. The sequence goes on from JAVYIG010001105.1 coordinate 347,759, forward strand.
TCTTTGCGGGTTTCTGCTTTTCTTGTATTAGCCCTGTGGCGTAGTGTATTTGTTGGACCTAAACAAAAACTTTGTAGCAGCCCCTGTCCTCCCGCTCTCTTCATCTCTCCCTCTCTCTCTCCATTTCTCTTTCTCTCTCTCTCTCTCCCTCCCTCTCTCTCTCTCCCTATCTTTCTCCAGAACAATTTCTGCTATCTCTCGCCCTCCGTCCCTTTCTCTCACCCTAGCTCTTTTTCCAGAGACATTTCTGCTCTCTATCGCCTTTCTCTCTCTCTCTCTCTCTCTCTCTCTACATCTCTTTCTCTCTCTCTCTCTCTCTCTCTCTCTCTCTCCATTTCTCTGTCTCTCTCTCTTTCAACCTCTCCCTTTTTCTTTAACCCTCAAATTAAAAAAAGCCGCTGGCATCGTTGTTTTTTGTAGTTTTTAAGGTGAGATTGGCTTTTTGATTTCGTGTTTTTAAATCCATCGGAGAATGTTTTGATACCAGCTATAAATTAACGTGATTACATCCCGTTGAACATCGTTTGGTATTGATGTGGTTTGATGACAAAGAACCATCATCTTCTTTCGACGTCTATCTGGATTAAGAAGAGGTTGATGGCATCGTGTTCGACGACAGGATGTCATTGCACTCTTCATGAACGTTGATCTTCACAAGTAGTTCATCTGACCTTAGTGCTAATAACTAGGCAGAAAGGTGATCAAACGAGTGCTGGTTATGTAGAGGTGGGATGGTGGTAGGGGCATAACTGTTGAAAAGAAAATAGTTTAATCCATAATTAGTTAAAGCTAATCTTGAGCCCTGGTATGGGAATCGTATGTCGAGAGAACATGGCTATAATTCATTCTGGATTGTTTATCCTGCAGTAGATTGGTTGTTTGAACCAGTAAAATAAAATAAAAACTCACAAAAACTTGCTGGAAATCTTCTTCAATAAAAACCACAACTCTCATTTGCATATATGTGACCTGTGTTTATAAGCACATGGTGTCGGGCCTCCTTGCCTTGATTTCCTTTTCTTTCTTTGCTCATTACTCAGCCACTATACTGTACATGTTCAAACAAAATCGTTTGGCGCGTGTCATTTATTTTTAATCTTGAACATTCAAAGTAAGTTTTGTTGGATTCTGTGAGAATTTATTTTCTATCATTACCAGAACTCAAGCTTATCTTTCACAAAATTTCCAAATTCTTCTGGATCTACAATCTGGATTGAAGACGAAATTTCTATTTTACCTGGCGGCTTTGAAAAATCTGTGCATCATGTGAAACTTTCTCAGATATCAAGTGGTGTAGCTTGGGCGGACTCATGCGTGGGGATGGGCCACATAATTGTTTCTTTCTATTTTTTTTTTTTTTTTAATTTCTCATTTCCCCCCCCCCCCTTTTCCTTCTCTCTCTCTTTCATTCTCTCTGTGTATCATTAAATTGGTAGTCGATATTCATTTTGAGCCCCTTCTCCTCCGGCCTGCTAGGCGCAACACAAACCTTCTTGCTTATGTCTCCCATCCTCTTATTATTGATTATTGATTAATATTTTGATTATATTTCAGAAAAATCCTGCTATTCCATACCCCTCTCTTCTGTAAGGCATTATTTATTGTACCTTTATTTATTTGTTGGCTCGAAGTTTCCCACAGTTCGTGGAGTTTATCCCCGTCAAGTTTTTTTCAAAAGGTTTTAAAAAAATGAAAATAAAGCAAAATCCCATAATTCATCAGGTTGGGCTGGGGCATGTGAAATCTATTGGAAAGCATGTAAACTGTCAGGTTCATACAACTATTCTGCATTGATTTATCTGCCTAAATCCAAAACATGCTGTTTTTCCGCCGGCAAAATTTCGCATTCCAATAAACTTAGTCTGTCAATACACAAGGGGGAAAAAGATATTCATGACTATACAAAGAGCGACAGACTGTTGAGAATCATTTTTGGAAATCAGTTGAGTAATTGAAAGAGATTGTAATGATCCGGATTTCTAATAACAGGTTTGCTTTTGTTCGAGTCCCGGGAATCAAGAACAGCCTTAGATTTTTTGTTCACCAAGAGATAAACATGATAAATATACGGCCTCCTGTCTCATGTTCAAGTTGATCAACAACTGTACAGGTACTCCAGTCTGGAGTCCCTATACTTTGTTGTTTAGCTTCTTACAAATAATCACGCTATTGCTACGGAAGCTTAAAAGTGCCGACGAGATGACGAATAATAATAATAACAAATAACAACAGCCCAGCAATTAAATCTTTTGCCAACTGAGGGTGTAAATAACATTTCCTGCCATACACAAGAAAGTCCTATAATCTCCCTGCATATCTCCTGAAAGAATATAACAAGACACCACCAATTCTTAACCTTTTCATGACAGCTACAACTTTCACTGAGAGGATAATGCCAGTGTTCTATTTTTATGATCAAATTGATAATAACAACCAAATGTTGAGGTCGGAGATGATGGCCATTAAACTGTCTTGAATGCGTTCCGTGAAGAACACGTCTGAAATATCGGCCATCCGACATGTCTTGGACCAAACAGGAAAATGCATTAGTCGAATTATGGCTAAAATTACACTCGGTATTCGTTATCTCTTTATTCTACTCATTCAGACGTAATTCAATCACTGATATTTGTACCGACTTCGTGTGTAGGTTAATTGAAGTTAAATAACGCACGTATATTACTTTGAAAGTACTCCTGAATGAGTGATGTGATTAGTTAGTATATATAGTAATTTGTTTGTTGATATACACGTCGCAGTAATGCTATTGTAGACTTTTGTAGTAATAGAATAGTTTGTTGTATTTGTTTGTAACCCGTCTAATCATAGTACTACTAGGATTACGACGTTCACTCCTTTTTTTCTTCAAATAAGAATCATAAAGAAAACAATTCATTACTAAAAGAAAGAAGAGGCCCCAAAATTGTAAAACATGAGAAATATGAGGTTTAACAGCCCAGCAGTGTATGATATGAATTATAAATCATAGTTATATATTTTTTTTAAATCGGATATGCATTTATCCATTTCGAAACATTCATGGACTGTAAACAGAAAAATGATATGACTTTAGAAATACCGAAAATTCTTGGAAAAATATCAATTTGGCTTACAGAAAAGATGTAAATTTGTGAAGGATGTAGCCTATTCCATCCGGATCATTTATGAAGAGATAAATATGTTTTCATCTTGCCTCAGTGACTCAAGTTCGCCCTAATACTTCACCGTCTGCAAACCCAGAATACCCAATCAATGTTAATGACATAAAGACATCGGCTGTCACCTTGGAAACCGAATAAAGGCGCGAAGATTCAGATCGTCTGGTCCAAATGTCATTCAGATGCAGGCATCCGATGAGCTACCATTTAATTCACAAATATGATGATAGGTCGTCCCACCGGATCGCTGTTATGACGTGTAAATTGTTATTTTTAGACGTTATTTGAGACAAAGACATCGACAATCGGAGAGTGAGGGAAAGGGTCAATGTAACGAGCATTCGATATGGTAAACATACTTATAATAATATGAACAAATATTTGGTAAAATGTGCCTAAGATGAGGATAATTCTGACTGTATTATACCAACTTGAGACATACTTCATATTTTTACGTCCATTTTGGACAATTTTGTTCCCCATTGACTATGAATTGGGCAAATGAAAATAATAATAATATCATTTATTTCTATAGCGAATATATCCACCATGCAAGGTGCACAAGGCGCTCCAATATTACCCCAGCTCTGCCAGGCTACCGATTTCGGTGCTCACAGCATTCAAGGAATTCCTTCCTACCTGTACCCATTGTACCCCTGGGAAGAGAGTGGTAATTGTAGATAAATGTCTTGTCAAAGATTTTTTTATTTTTATTAGGCCTATATAGACAAAATTATCTAAGACAAAAATGTGTCTTATTTCAGTAAACAAAAACAAAAAACAATTTTGGTTTGTCAGACAGGGAGTGTACTTCAGACTAATTTTACCCTTAACCTATCCACTTGAGGAGGGGAGGGGGGGGGGGGGTGGATTCTTTGTAAGGGAAATTCAAGTTTCCTTTCCTTACTGGCTTTTTAAGAAATAATTCTTATCGGTCAATGTCTGCAAGCAATACAAAATTGTCCATGTCAATTAACAGCCTATACGTCTTCATCATTAGGAACAGTCGATCTGTCCGAATAGATGTCAGAGTTATCCCACCGGAAACACATTTTCCTCTCGGGTTATGTTCCATAAACTCTTCCCTCCTCCTCCTTCATCTCTCATCAACCTCGCCTTCATTCGGGGTTCCATCTCCTTCCCTAGCTAGCCAATTATTATCTCCATCCTTGTCAACATCTTTCAGAATGTCCCTGGGATGGGAAGCACTGTCAATGTTTTCGACATTACGAGGATACATACAGTCGGTCATTGAGTGCAGCTATGTGCTTAATGACCCGACTCAATCAAATACCTATAGTGATAAGAGCTCTGTTTGCCCATCCCCTCCCCATTCGTGGCGTAGTCCAAATAGATCTATATGGTGTAAGACTATTCTCTTGCAGGATGGGGGGGGGGGGGGGTCCAAATTAAAAAAAATGTAAGGGTACAACGCAATAGTCACTTTTACCTGACATTTATTTTGAGACAGCAGACAAGTATAATATTACAATTCAAAAGCTCGAGAGCTATTTGTGATAAGCTATATATATAAAAAACGAGATTATTATAATTGCGATTACCTACTCTATTTCATTATATCATGCATTATGCTCGTTTTAACAAATCAGATCTTCCAACTGTGTGTCCTGTCTGCGAATCATATCGTCATCATTTCGTCGGATTTAAGGTTTTAAGATCTTCCAACTGTGTGTCCTGTCTGCGAATCATATCGTCATCATTTGGTCGGATTTAAGGTGGCTTATCTCGTTTTCATTTGTGTATGGCTTTGTGGAATAGTTTCGACGTCTGATCTTTATCAGTCTATAGTGTAAGCTGATAGGCAAGACTATATCTGGATTATTGTCTTAGAATCTAGTATCATGAGTCTAGAGGGTAGTATGATGGTATTGTTTCAAAATGTAGGACAGGAGACAAGTTGACGTTTTAAGGTTAAGGACTCAATCGCTGCACTTTAGGTGTAAGTGTGTACCCCTCCCGAATATATGACGCTCGTGTAATTGTAAACCTATTTGCCTTCTATTTAAAAATCAAATTGACAAAAGTAATGGTTTTATAAAGAAATTCTTCCTTGACGATTGTTTTTGTGATTTGAGAGCTTCCTAGCGTGATAATTGTCACCCCCCCCAAAAATGAATGAACTCCTCATTTTGGTTTAAACAAGTATCTTACTTCTTTAGTTTCCTGCTTCGGAAATCTCTCTGTATCTGTCTGTCTGTCCGTCTCTCTCCCACTCTCTCTCTCCCTTTCTTTGTGTTTCTGTCTCTCTCTCCCTTTAGCCCCCTTCCCCTCTCGCTCTCTCCCCCTCTCTCTCTCTATCTCTCTCTATCTCCTTCTCTCTCGGAAATAGTTTCATCTCATCAATCATAGAGAGGATTTCCAAGCCCATAAAGGAGCTTCGGAATATCTTCTGGGTCAACTGAAGTAACCGACCCATTTTGAAATCTTCCCCAAACACTCCTCAAATCTCCAGTCCTTTCCTTTCTTACAATGACATGGCAAATAATTGAATGCTCAATCATCCTCCATATTCAAGCCCATTTTCGATCATTACAGTTAAAAAAATATGACAAATGAGTATTTATTCGAGCTTTGTAAATTATCTTGCGCATGTGATTTTAGCGCAATCATTGAAAACAATTGAGGTATTTTACTTGATGTGAATGAAAGAAAGGCTATCATTGTGTTGTCGAAGCAGTATTTACCGGTGATTGACCCGAATAAAACAACTCACACGCCTTTGCCCCTCTCTCTCTCTCTCTCTCTCTCTCTTTCTCTGTCTGTCTCTGTCTCTCTGTCTCTTTCTCTCTCTATCTCTCTCTCTCACTTTCTTTCTTTCTTCGTGAAGCTGAGAGTCTCTCAGATCTGAATGCAGGGCTACTGCAATACCGCACATTTCCCTGACTGAACTGATGTACATATTGTTAGAGTAGATTCGTGGATTTTGCTTAAATCAACCCTTTAAGATTTATATTCGTAGTACATACCTTCCTCCTTTACATTTTGTATTGTCCCATTCATTGGTTTAGAATGGAGTTATTTACTTATTTGGCAAGGGGAGATTACGTCTGACTTGCAAGTCAACGACTATTAAGGAGGGGTCGGGCGGGGGGGGGGGGGGGGTAGAGAGAGCTGTGCCCCTTTTACCGTACTGCATGGGCTATTGGTGTGAGTTATTTATTCATGTTACCAGACTTGCTTGCAACGTCTCACTCAGAGAGAGCAATATTAATTGTAGTTACTTGATATGTAGATTTCTTCATATGATTTGTATTAAATTTGCTGGCCATACGTTTCAAGATGACCTCGCCCTGCTATGAAACGCGGCATGGCAACCAAAGACAGAATAATGCCCCATTTTGCTGTCCATACGTTGTGACATACATGTACCTCACCTCTTATGAAACGCAGTATGACATCCTGTTTACAGCCGAATAGACCAACATTTTCGCTGTCCAAATGTGTCAAATATCACTCGCAGCGCTTTTATATACTCCACATGCCGAAATATCTCACAACTGATGAAAAATTTGTGTATAGACAGGGCCTTTAAAGAACCTAAATATAAAAAAACAATGGGAAAATTGTTAATATGCAATTACACTTAAGCCAGAAAATGCATCACTATATATTCGCTTTCCCAGCTTCTGCAGTGTCCCAGGTGATCGTTTCCGCATTGCCCAAATTAGCTCTATGTATTTCCTTTTTTTTTTTTAGCGTTTTATGTTTCTCACTTAAATCTGTATTACAAATGAAAACAATTTTTGTTGTATCTCAAACCGCATTACAGTTCGTGTATTTCCTGTCGACAAAAGGGGAAACGATCGGAAAATTGTCGCAAATAAACATTGAATTGATCACTTGACCCGTAAGTAAGTCTTATTAAAAGAAGGATAATTGAACGGTGCAGCCTTGCAAATATCTCGCTCGTTAGATGTCACAATAAACAGGTGTTGTTGTATTCATATTTGATATTGATGTATATTTCTTGTAAATGAATACTCTGGATTTAATTTCTACTAATGTCCTTTACTTGCTTCTTCTCAGTCTTTACAGTCCCTAATTATTAGTGTTGTTTTGTTTTACATATGAAACTAGTATCAGGAGAGTGCTGCACAGGTGCTAGGTGCACGTCATTTTGTATTTCTGGTGCTAACGAAGTACAATTTTCTAGCAGAAGCGGCCCCTCTAACCCACCCCACCTCACCCCTCCTCGAAACCCAAAATGGCATACAGTAATTTTTCGTTCAAAAAAGCATCTGAAAAAGAAAAATATAAGGAAATCGTATTTACATATCCGTGTTGGTGGAATTAAGTGTATGATTTCCCTATGATGTTTAGTGTATTTATATTTTGTAATGTTACGGGACTTCTTTATACACTTTACAAGTTAAATGAGCATTCTCATTTTGCTACTAAAGAACAATTCGGAATGTGCATACACACCTTCCCTTTAACCATGCTAACTGCGAGTACTCGAGAGCTTTTGAAATACTGAATTCAGAGGGTTGCTTTTTCCGTCTTTAAAATGTCTTTCATTGCTCATCATGGTCGATCTACTATGTCCGTAAATGTCTCGTCGACCTGTCAAAATATTTGGCCAAGTTCAGACCCGTTAAATTCAAGGGGGCGCTACAAGGTGTTCCTGAAATACCTTTCCTCTTAGAACAGCTACCAGTCATAATTCGTGCTAATCTGATTTAACAAAATATACAAGAAATATTTCCTTTGCTTTTAATCCTGTTCAGACTGGGGCAGAGGATGGGGTAGATTTCACTCAAATCCCTTCTTCGCAGAATTCTCGATTCTGGTTTCTAAAACGCGGAAATATTTACTTTCTTGAAAGCTTCCTCATTTTCATTATGGAGCCAAATTATTGGATAATCACAATGCTTATATGCTATTTTAGAAATACGACTTTTTTCATTCTTGGAAGGGTGACAACGGACAAGCATAATGGAGGATATAATTTTAAACTGGACAGACAATGTTATCATCTTAACCATGGGTGAACTAATTTCGTTGGCACGCTTGATTTTTAGTCATCAATTTGATTTGTTTGTTTTTCTAAAACACGAACCTTTTATTCCTTGTCATTGCCCCCCCCCCCCCCATCGGCACATTCGCTCGGGGTGCCCCTGGAAAGGTGGCTACGCCAATACAGTATCATGTGAGCCAATTCTTCAAGATGTTATAACCTGAACAATCCCGTTATACGGAACTGTTCTTCAGTTCAACATTTACCCATACTTGATCCAAGAGCCGTTAAATGTACAATGTAGTAATTACAACAACAAAATCCTCAAACATTTTCGAAACATCAACTCGATGGAAATTTCAAACCCTACTGTATATATCACGTATAAATAATGTTAGGATTACGTATAGTAGCTCATTGTAATGTTTGCGCATTTCAATCGGTGATGGACAAAGGCTATTGAGAATTGTCTTAGGTTGATTCTTAGAAAGTCTTGCGATCGTGTCATATTTGTAGTGTAATGAAAATGAATGCGATATATTTAGTTCGAGATGACATCAAATTGAGATCCCGTCCCTCTCCGTCTGCCCTGGCTCAACTCGTGCCCCGACCCTTGGCGTGCCGATCTCTCTCGTCCTACGGTGGTCTAAAATTGACATCGTGTCAAAATTATTTTGTCACAGTATGCGAGGTGTTAGTGGGTGTGACCGTTGACCTTTGTCCTCATAGTTGGGGCTATCATTTTGCCTGCCCCCTGTTCCAAAGCGCAACAGTGTCAGAAAGGGTCAATCGAAAACAGCGGTGAGCAAATTCATGGGCCAGAGGCAGATACTAAATAAATCATCATACTAGCTTCGTTTGATGACAAGTTTATTTCTTGGCACGTTTGTAGCATTACCAGCTGAAGATTTTCTTTTAAAATAAATTGTGCTGTTTGTATCTTTTGCATGGAATTTCAAAGAAGGCCGAATCTCCGTCATCTTCATTAGCACCATCGCGATCGTCGTCATCATCCTTATCATCCCAACCTTAAACTTTCTCATGGTATTCCTCGTTATCATATTTGACATTCATATTTGCATCTGTATATCAATAATGTCCAATGATGATAATGATAAAACCACATTACAACACTGGAAAAATGTCGCGCTTTCGCTACCTTACTCACAAAACAAAAGGAGAACAGTATACCTTATTTATTATTTCTCCTCCACTTTATCCCAATCTCCCAGTTCCCTCTCTTCTTCCTTGAAGGTCTCCCCTTCATTCATTTTTGCAAACATCCACTGATGGAATAGTCTGTGCAAAATCAAACTTGACCACCAAACTTGACTTTCTGACATCTTGAGTAATGATGTCGTTTATATCGTAAACTCTACCGGGAAATCACCAAGACTCTGTTTCTTCGATAGGTCTATTGACACCCGATATTTGGTCTTAAACAAGGAGCCATGATTCATTCTACAATAGGGGCGGCGCTAAGGGATTTTGTTAGGGGGCAAAGGTATCAAAGATATCCGAGGAGCAAGGAAAAAGAAGAGGTGGGAGAAGAAGAAAAAGACGAAGAAAAATAAGAGTAAGGAAAAGGAGGAGGAGGAGGCTTCGAAGAAGAAGAAAAAGACGGCAAAAAGAAGAAGAAGAAGGATAAGGTAAGGGGGATCGGCAGAAGAACAAGAAGGAGGAAGAAAAATATTAACAAGGGTTTAATTTTACCAGGGATGACATGACTCTGATATCACATTTTCGAAAGCGTTTACTTTTTCTTCAAGTTTTCAACCAAGCAGTAACAACAAGTTTTTGGCGTCTGTGAACAAACGTAAGGGGCAGGGGCCCTTGTTTTCCCTCTCCCAGCACCGCTCCTGATTCCAAATGCTTTATTCCAGAACCAAGACACTTTCAAAGAACCAATCTTGTTAACTTGTCTGTCCCAGTGGATTCGTGCAGTAAGTCAACGGAGGGAGGGTCTTGTGGATTGACCTGATTTGGTGGATTTGTTTGACAGTGGTCTAAGAGATGATAAATGGAAATAATTATCTTTACTCTCTTCTAGCGCGTAATGTGCAATTAGACCACACAAAACAGACAAGTCTGATAAATTTATCTGAATTAAGTCATCCGATTTGGTGAAAGATGAGAAGGTGAGAATGAATGAACAGTCCGAAGTTTGAGGTCTAGAAAGTGTACATGCTTCGTACCCTAAAGTGTCAAGGAATTATTAGAGGATTTAATTGTACATTAAAGGCATTGTTTAGCAATACAAATCGGAGATGCATGGCCCTACGTGCCACCATGTGTCTGTGATATGGTGTAATATTGAAGCCCTAAACAAAAATTGCGCTTCAAAATGGTCAAAACTAGTCAAAATAAAAAAAATGCAAAATAAAAGTGGTGAAAAGGGGAATTTCTCGCACCTAAAGAGGTACTCAACAGAGATAAAAAGAGAAGAATAGCCTCAGGACAGTTATCAGAAAAGAAAAGGGGCACTTGTCCTATTTAACAAAGGGGCACTTTGGAGTGCCTGAAAAAATGGGGGTAAATGCCCCCCCCCCCCCTCCGCCTCATCAGTACACCAATGAGGGGACTGAACAGCAAGACCAAAGCGACAATCAAGGTCTAACGAGAGCTCTTCATGCCTGTTTGATCACAGAGGAAGAATGGGTGAATTTAGAGAGATGGTTTAGAAAGGACGCCACTTATCCTGGTGTGTAGGTTCATGGTTATCAGGCCCATATCAAGTGTCTGAGTCCCCGAAGTCGTTTGCCCCACACGATGACGGGCATCATGGTTTCCCCTGAGATCATTGACCACCGTAAATTGAAGAGCGCGTGGCACTGACGCAGACCTGGGCTTAAAGGGACAATCACGCTCTGCTAAATGTTGTGAAAAGAATTGCTTTAACATGAGGGTAATGATGTGTACGACCGACGAGAATACCTCCTTGGTACGACTAACTTTGAGGCAGTTGTTTTTCCCCAGTCAAGATTACCTTTTGCTACAAACTGAGCAAAATCAGCCGGGCTGGGCATGTGATTGCCAAAAGGTTGCTCGAACACAAAATTGCCCTCACCATGGGCGATTGTTTTACTAAATGATGCAACACTTCTGCTACACGATGAAATAATATATGATAAGCCTGCTGAAGACGAGACTGTGAAACCAGTCTTTTCTCTTCGTTTAAACATTTGCTTTGTTCTTCTTTTCACCATTTTTCCATTGCATTTATTTTGACGCTCTTTGCCCATGCATTTTCAATAATTCAAATGATTAATCTATTTCTCTGTTTCGCTAGCTTAACTTGAATTAATCTGTTTCGTAATAGAGCATATGGACAATGTTGTTTCCAGCTTTAGGAATCATATGAACGATTCATTTGTGGTTTGGTGAAGGGAGTTACATCTCACCTTTAAAGCAGAATTCCTGGGAAATGGCAAGCAACCTTCGCTCTTCGCCCGCACAACGACCATACCCTTTGTCCAATATACATATCTTTCACGAGGCAACAGAGATTGAGTGGAAAATGACATGTTCATTTTCCAATCTAAGCTGACACTCGGCCCGATGCTGGCTCGCCTCCACGGCTGGCCCGGGTAAGGCATGACGATGTGTCCCTGTGGGGGGGGGGGGGGGTTGGCGTAGATACAGGGGCGAGGGGCTACGTCCCATCCTCAATCGAATAATGAAGAAAAAACAGAAATGGTAAGCCAAAAATTCAAAATGTAAAGAGGTGTAATGAGAACGTCGAAGATATTCATGAAAATGTATTAAAAAGACCGGTGCCCCCCACTCCCCACCCCCCCCCCCCCCCCCCCATGTCCCTATGAGTACCTGCATGGAATCACGTTATGCCATTTCATGAGAGTAAGGGTGAGGAGGGGGTGGGGGTAGTAAACAAGGCATGATTGGGTAGGCAATCGGGTCAAACACACCAAAGGGAACCATCTATAATACACTTACCACACGTATACTACCGTGTCTGTAGGATGTCTTTATTGATATCAATAGTATGATTTAAGATTAAAGTCATTTATTCACTTTTAAAGATAAATCACAGGGCCCTACATATCTGTACTATTGTACTTTGATAGATCTCGTACTACTATTAGCTGACTGGAATGCTCCCTAGGGAGTGGAGATTGTGCACACAGTGTGTGTGGGCAAGCACTGAATCCAATGACCGGGGTAATAGTATATGTGTAAAGCGCTTAGAGACATTTGTATTCAGCGTTATATAAAAGCTAAATATTATTATTATTATTATTATTAGCTAACATGAAGAACTTTTTTGTTTAGCTTACAAAGTGCATCATATTAAATTTGATAGCATTGATAACGCTCACCATCCAAATGCCATCCAAAATAATTAAAGGGCTTGGATTCTGATAGTAAATGCATATCTCAGGACTATAGGTAACATATATATATGCGGATCCAGGGACAGATATCACCGCCCCCACCCCCTTTATTGCCAAAACCCCCATAAACATTCTAAGACTATAAATGGCTATAATCAAGCATTCGAGCATTTGGAGGCCTGGCGAAATTCCCGAAATAGTAATTTCGTTACAAAAACAAACAAACAGTTTTTTTAATTAAATAGGTCAGTCGGCTAACTAATGTTTCACTGTGATTTTGTCCCCGATTTTTCATCGGTCGAAATTAAAGAAATATCCTGGGATACTTAATTCTCAACGACCCGTCAAATTAATTGACCCTTGGCCGGAATAATCTCATAGAATCGCGGTTGTTGTGATTCCGCTAACAAGGGTAATACTAGGAGGAAGGGGGCAATACAAAAATCGGTCATCTAGTGTAGGTGCATGCATTATTTATATTTACACAAACATGATGTTTTTCATGTTTCAGCGAAACCTTGAAATATATTGTAATGTGGAATGTTTTGATACTGTTTTCAATCTATGAAGGGGCGAGGTTGAATATAGGATTCGGTTTTTTGTTCCCCTGTTGTCCCTTTCGTCTAATTTGGACAAATTATTATATTGATAATTTATACCGGGGAGTGTGGTGCAGCCGACATTTGGTCAATGTATTAGTTGCTTGAAAGGTAATTCAGCTTTACAAACATAACGAATGAACAAATGGTTGAAAAAATGTGAACATGGTCAAAAGAAGAAGAAAAAGAATATAAAAAGGAAGAGGAAAAGAAGAAAAAGAAGAAGAAGAAGGAGAAGGAGAAGGAGAAGGAGAAGGAGAAGAAGAAGAAGAAGAAGAAGAAGAAGAAGAAAGGATAATGAAGATGCCAGAGTTAATAATTATGAAGGCCTCCCCTTTTTTCCTTAAAGTATGTGGCCGCACCTTTTGTTTTTCATTCTAGACAAAGCAAATGTAGTGACACTTGCATCCAGAGCAACATTCACATTATTCCTACCGTAATACCACCCATAACGCAATAAGCTCTATCATAAACATGATTAACTTATTGATCTCGTCATTTATCCCTCGAAACGCAAACTTTAAAAAAATGGAGGAAGACATTTTTTTTATGAATTGGGAAATAAGTAGGTCATGGAAAGATCCCTCGCTTTTCTTCCAAAAAGTCAACCAAATATCGCGGAGTTTATTTTTCTTGGATCTTCTTTTTAGTTTCAGTGAAGAGTGTAAGAAATCGACGAAAGTATGGTCCGTTCGCTCTTGTTGAATGTGTTATGTGACGGGCTTCGGGGGGTGGGGGGGGGGGGGGGGGAGGAGGAAGAGAGTTAGGGGAGTACAGTTTGGGGATGGGACACCCCTTTTAAAATTTCCATCGACTAATCAGTAGTTAAAGGTTAAGCCGTTTTATATTTTCGCAATGTGTCAACAAACTAATACATTTTGAATTTTGAAGAAACTTGTTTTAAATATTTAAGTCTGATCCATTTCAGAACAGCCAAAACACCACTGACTAAGACCCCGTTCTCACTCACTTCGTTGGAGCGCTCTGGAGCGCTCTAACTAAGACCCGTTCCTCAGGAGCGGTTCTTAGGTGAGTGAGAACGGTCAAAGTGGTCCAGGAAGTGGACTTCTGGACCGCTCCAGAAGACGGTCTTGAGGAACGGTTTGCGAGCGTTCACACTCCGAGCAGTTTTTTATGGCTCAAACCGCTCCACGAGTCAAAGTGGTCTTGTTGCTATGGCAGCTCAGGTCAGCAGGTCAATTTTTTCGCGCGCGGAATACAAACCGTATGTACCGTACTACATGTTTCGCACGGAACGTCACTAGCTCACTTCCGTTCAAAGTACGCTTCCGTTCACATTGCACGTTAGAGCGGTCCAAACCGCTCTTAATAAGACCCGTTCTTGAAGACCACCTCGGAAGGTGGTCTTCTGGAGCGGTCCAGAAGTCCACTTCCTGGACCACTTTGACCGTTCTCACTCACCTAAGAACCGCTCCTGAGGAACGGGTCTTAGTTAGACCGCTCCAACGAAGTGAATGAGAACGGGGTCTAATTGTTCTAAAGATTGTCTAGAAATGTTGGCAATCTGGCAAAGTCAGTCCGAAAGCCACACACCACCCTCTCCATTTGAAATGTTCTACAGACACCTTCGATTGGCGTAAAGAGATAGTTTGTAAGTTGTAAGCTATGTTCCGTTAAATAACCCATATACCCTATATTCATGATATAACATCATAAAATGCATTTATTACTATCTCCATATTTTTGTATTACATATTAGACTTGGCTCTTCAATTTAGAGACAGCATGTTATGATTGCTTCATTCAGCATGATTTAGTAAATGTCTTTACCGTCAGTTTATGTGCGTTACTTTCATCTCTTTCAGCAAAGCATGCTGCACACAAGGCGTCAACGTCACTTTTTTGGCGTAGAACTGCGTCAACGCCATGCGTTATCTTTGATGCACGCGCCACAAGGCGTCAACGTTACTTTCTGGCGTAGAACTGCGTCAACGCTATGCGTTATCTTTGACGCGCCTTGAGAGAGTAACACTGTGCACAAAGTGAATGCAAATTACAAACATCGTACTAAATTGACTGGCGCATGCACTAATTGCCTTTATAGGTTTGATTAGCGCAGTTAATAGCGCAATGGTAACTACACTTTGTGTCCAACGCCCATTATGAATTAATCTTGGAGGGCTGCCTCATTATTGAATTATTAATGTCGTCACCCTTACTAGCACGATGAAATATGGATTCCTCTCAGACCTTCGAGATTGTAAACATCTTATTCGCGTTCCTGAACGTTCTGAAAATGGCAATAAATTCATATTAATGTTCGTTTAAGTTGACGTGTTTTTGTTGTTGTCTTCCTTAAAAATGTATACAGCTAATGCTCTGGTATTACATAAAATGCGGCAACCAACATGTGTGATGTAAAGGATATGCTTTGTGACTTCACGGATATATAAATCCAATATGTCAGCGTAAATATGATGGATGAGAATGATACAATCGTCAACTTTTTTCCCTTTCAGTTGCATTTTTTGGTACTATTTATTCAGCTGAGAGAAGTAGACGAGATATTTCACAGAGTGGTGATAGTTTCTTTTTTCAACTTGTATATTTTCAGCTCTCTTTTTTAATTCCACCTTCGTGATTGATGAGTGTGAATGCAATAGCGTGCATGATGAAAGACCAAAAGACGCGCGCATTCTATTTTAGGGGTGGTGTAAAACCTTTCTTCCTTCTCTCCCTCTCTTACTTATACTTTCTGTCATTTATTTTCCCCCTTTTTCCCTTTCCTTTTCCCTTCCTTCCTTTTTTTCTTTCTCTTTCTCCTTTTCCGTCTCTCCTCTATCCCTGTCTATAACAATATTATGTCTCTCTCTCTCTGTCTCTCTGTCTCTCTTTCTCTTTCTCTTTCTCTGTCTCTCTCTGTCTCTCTCTCTCTCTCTCTCTCTCTGTCTGCTTGTATATATTTTCTATTCTCCCTTCTCTCCTTTTCACTATAGTTCTGTCTCTTTGTTCCCTTCTCGCTCGCTCTTTCTCTTTCTTTTTACTCTCTCGCTCTTTCTTTCTCTGTCTTTTTATTCCCCTATCCAGTTGTTTCTCTATCCCCATCTCCGTAGCCTCTCAATCTTTTTTTCTCCACTTCTCCCGCTTTCTCCTTCTTTCTGTTCTACCATCCACCACTCACAGTGTTTTTTTATGCAAAACACAAGCGATGATTTAGACATCATTATATGTAGCTGTTGGAATTCGTGGGTGTTTATTGAATTTGTCACGAGGCTACTTAGCTGGAGAAAGAAAACTGCAGTGTCGGTGATATATTGGAATAGGAGGATAAGTATTTTTGTTGAGTCATTCAGCAGTCAGCGAGGTGTATGGGTCTGGTATCTTGTTGTTCAAAGTCAAGTTGTACATGGACACCACCCAGGTAAGGAAAGGTGGTGCTTTCAAAACTGGAGTTGAAACTGAAAGGAAGTATTTTATTGTGAATCTCAACAAATTTAAATTACCTTGGAAGAGAGTGAGTGCATGAGTGAGAGGCTCATCAGGTGGTGGGGTATAATGTTTAAAAGGAAATTAACACAACAGTACAACACCAGCAACAAATCAAAACTGATTTGCAGGGGGAAAACATGATAGAGTTCAAATTACCATTTGGAGAGGGAAACACTCCTGGTTACGATCAATGTGGCATGCGTTACACCCAGGCAAATTGCCATAGTAGGTGCATGCCCTGTTGCAAAAAAAATATATAACATCCTTTTATTTTCCCTTATTTATCCAGAAGATATGATTTTATTTTTATGGATTCGATTCTTTTGAAGATGGATTTGATCCATGATTGCTTTGACGTTGTCCGTCTAATATTGTCGACACAATTATTGAGAGGTATCATGTACCGGACCAATGATATACGTTTGGAAGCTTTTTTGTTTGTTTTCTATGATATTTTATTTTCTCCATTGCTTTCACAAACAATAACAAAAATAACAATAACAAACAGTAACAAAATCAATACTTAAAATAATCGGCATGTTAATATTATTATATAGAATATGATTTTACATTCACATCTAAATAATACAAATTAACTTTTACTGTTTACATCAAATAAAGCATGAAACATGCATGCATGAAGAAGGCATGAACATAAAAAGACATTTAAAAAGCTGCTACCGAGTGTTATTGGTAGCTGACCGTAGATGTCGCTGTGTAACTTTTTGATTTACCTTTAATCGAGTGATTGCGATTGTACATTGCGGAGTAACGGCCATAACCAAACGAGAATCATTATTACGTACGGCTATTTTATTGTTGTCATCACCAAAATGTATCCATGTTTTGTATTTTATTTCTGTTCTTTGTAAACTTTGTCTCAGCCATTATTTTACATGTGAGCAAACCAAATATCCATGTTGAATGATATTGGACAAATAAATCTCTTTGGTCGACCTCAAGCAGATGATTATAATGCGCGTCAGCAATGGAATTAGTATACTTTGAATATAATTTGCATACATGCCCGGGGTCTTATCCAATGGGGGTCATTGTTACTGTGTACCTGTCACAGGTCCTGTCACAGGATACTCAGAATTGGTTTAAACGGGGGTTTACCGCACAAGCCTCCTGTGGGCTGGCTGTTTTTTCCCGCGACATTCATCATAATAGTAATACCTCGTCCATATGTTCATAATATTATTTCTAACTTTTCTTCTCATTTCTTTTCCTCTCTTTGGAACCTGCAGGACAAGAATGCACGGGACTGGGCGAAGCTTACGTCTTCACGATGCGACCAATGCACTCAGTGGATGACCCGGAAGAACTCAAGTATGCAGAGCTACACTTCTATGCTAAAAACTTCCTCGCGATTGATAGCCAAGAACACGAGGAGATCCCAATCTCATTCTATTACATCAAGGCCTCAGAGTGTCATCCAATCGGCGTCCAGAATCTGAAAATCCCCAAGAATGGTTGGCTGGTGACCAACGTGACGTCATTGCTCAATCACGTCTTGATCAACGCGACGGAGAGGGTAACCATAGCGATGTACATCGGTGAAGGTGCGGCTAGTCACGATGCCACGCCCTTTCAGGACGGCACGCACGAGAAGCTAGTGAAACCGTTCGTGTTCTTGTACACGGAGGATGTATCGGCGGAAAAAGGAAACGCGCAATCGAATTGGCAGCGATTGGCTGAGAAGTTGGCAAAACAGGAAATGGATACGCTGCTCCCAGAAAGCGGAGTAAGACGACGCAGAAGCGCGGGGTCCAATGACACGAAAGAAACCCTCGACGAAAACGAAACGCTCGTCAGCAACGAAGTTGTCGACGTCGAACCGGTAGACAACAACGAGTACCCTCTCAATCCGATCGGGAAAACATTCCCAGCCACGACGCACACAGCGTTCTCGTTTTTCGCGGAGCAGAACATGAGACGCATCAAGTCCAATAGAAGGCGAGCGCGGAATCAGCGAAAAAAGGATAAGAGTAAAAATATGATGCTGGATGCGGAAGAGAAGTCACGTGCTCGAAAGAAGAAACTGAACAAGCCACGCCCTAAGCATCTCGATATCGGAACACCGACGGAAGCTACTAATGTATGTGATAGGCACTCTATGAATGTAGACTTCCAGGCGATTGGCTGGGATGATTACGTCATTGCTCCAGCGACGTTCCAGGCATTCTACTGTGCTGGGCAGTGCGCCTTCCCAATCCAAAAGGTGAGAAAAAAGGAAAATAGTAGATGGCATTTACAATAAATCAGTCTAAATGTTTTCATAAAATCTTAAAGACGCAGAGCACGTCTGTGTAAAATATAAAGTAAACCGGTTCGACTTTAATAACGTAAATTTAAAAAAAAATCCATTGCTCATCCGCGAATGCATGTAGGTCAAGTATCCGATGGATATGCATTTAGATACAGAAATTGACAATTTTAAGAATTGAAAGTCATTAGTTCTTATTTAGAATATTTTAATATAAACATGAGGTGTCCATTGAGTCGTTGACACTATACACCATGTTTATACGCGCTTCCATGATCAGTCGAGACCCAATAGCGAGGAAGCGCTACTATTGGCGATAGCGGAAAATCAACATTGGTCTCTGTTAATACTGATTCTAATAATTTCCCTTTAAAGTAGATTCACACATACAAATGTGGTATTGATGTTTACGTAGAAGTTTTTATAATATAGCTTCGTTCAGACAAGAATGATTGTACTTGATCGTGTTTTTCTTTCAATCTTTTTTTTTAGGAACTGCACCCATCTAACCACGCCCTCATTCAGAGTATTATGCACTTGCTTGGTGTCCAAACGGGGGTGCCTACCCCATGTTGCGTCCCGGACAAAATGGAGCCATTAGTCCTTCTCTACATCGAGCAGGACTCTACCGTCACACTCAAGAAATACAGTGACATGGTCGTCGAATCATGTGGATGTCACTGAGCTTCAACCGCTTCTTAAGGCGGCAACGCAAAAACTCTTTAAAATCGATGAACTGTGAAAATCGTTTTTTTAATAATTAAAAAGAATTGTTTGCAAATAATTTAACATTGACATAATGATGAGTTTAATATATTCGTTGACACTATTAAAATAAGAGGATATTAATTAACAACGTCTGGAGGGGAATTTCAAATCAACTACCAACAACGAAGACAACCTGTCAACTAAGCTGAGATTCTCGTCAAGAGTTTATAGATCACGCAATTTCGAATGGAAGAGCGACCTCTATCATCTCTGAGCGTTGATAGAAGGTTAATTATGACTGAATAATTCGCAAAGTGAGTTGAATAATGTTTTTTTTTAATGCTAATTGCAACTCAAATAGAGACGAAGAAGCAAGAAGTCATATAAATTCTTACTTAATGATAACCGCTGATTTATTTCTAACCGTGTTTTTTTCTTCCTATGATTCTTTGTATTATTTGCATGCCCCACGCGTATTGCTATAATTCAAACAAAATGTTTTTTCTTCTCACTAAATGTTGGAAATGAGGAACAGATAATTACTTTTCAGGTATACCACACAAAAATGTTAGTTGATTGATTAAAGATATCGACAAGATAAAGTACTCGAGTTGCAAAAAACTCTGCGGGATCAGATAAAATGGAGTGTATTATGGAAAGTGTATACTTCCACTAGTCTGAGTTGCCAAGTTATCATTGCATAAGATGGTAGTAAGCCTCTCTTTTAAAATGAAAGGCTAATGATCAGATGGTAAAGAAACGAGCATGATTATCATTTACGTTTGATCTAAGTTAACCTACACGTTTTGTATTCATAACTTTGCACTTTTGGACCTAGATGGTGTTGGGTATTACTTCAATGGGATTGAAAAGAGAAATGTAATCTCTGCAGAAAAACGGGAGAAGTTTTTTATTTGTATTTAATCTGCACTTGCAAGCTATTTAACGGATTTATGTATATTTGTATTTCATTCGTACAAGAACATAGAGCATGTTTATAAATATGTATCGTTTTATCTCTTTACAGTTGATGTAATATATATGACACATGTAGATACGTGAAAAGGAGATTCATCATTTTTCATGAATTTCGTACGACATGTTTTTAAACCCTGTTATGAAGTTACTGCATAGCTATGTATGAAACCATAATAATTGGAAACTTTGAGTCCTTCTTTGGCAAATATCATTTGTTTAAAAAAAATATGTAGAAATGACCAATGAACATCAAACACACAGTTAAAAGTTAATTCAAAAACGTTTTCCTTAAAGGTACTATGTCCCATTTGCAGGCCAAAAAAATGAAAAAGTTAAATTCCAACTGCATTTGAAAGATAATACTAATTTAGAACTTCCCTAAAAAAGGTGGGGCTTGAAAATGTCTTCAAGTGGGAAAATAACGACTATTAGTTGTCAAATCGACTTTAGGGCTATAGAGCCCAAAAGTAATAGTCTTGATTTTCAGACAATTGTACCGAATGGTCATACGTTTTATGCTGCGCAAAGATTCAATCAGTTTAATCTTGGCCATCACAAGAAGTGGGTTATTGATGTATAAAAAATGCTCATGCACCCTTTACAACTCTTTTCATGTATGTTATTACCAAAGAAGAAAAAAAGCCAGTCAGTCACTCAATAGTGTCTGACAGTGAAGTCTAGCAAGTAAACGGGTTTCCTTGCATAATTTGAATATGAGGACACTGCTAACGTTTAAATTTCACAGATAGGACATACATGACATATTCATAATTCCTGCAAAGTTCTACAGCATTTGAGGTTGGCTGCAAAAGGGACATAGTACCTTTAACACATGTACCCGCGTTCATAATGAATTTTCCTGAAATGTACTATTTTATACTTTTGATCGTCTAAAAATAGATTAGGCACACATTTTCATTTACACTTCTGTATGAGTATGGTTTTCCTTACTCGGCTGTTATTCAGATGAAATCCTAATCGTCGTGTAATTCTTTAACAAAGATCCCGTTTTGACTAATTATAACTTTTGTCCTTTTGTAAAGGTCTTGGCATAATTTATCCATACCAATTTATAAATATTGATATGAATAGCTTGCAAACCTCTGTCGTAATCTATTTTTGTAAGTTCATTTTCATTGTACATTACTTTTGTAAGTTACATAATCATCTTAACCAAGCTGTCACATTGTAACTAACTAACCCAAATATATATTAAGGAATCGACCATTGTTTTTTTAAGCGATCTAAAAATATAACTAGATTGAACAAATAAATAATATGATTTATATATATATTAAATATACATAAATCGTCACTAAATAACATTAAGGATCACCAACGTCTCCCTGTAGACCTGTAATGATTGGCTAGAAGTTAACTTTCCCGTAATGATTATGTGCATCAACGCTTTAAAGGTACTATGTCCCTTTTGCAGGTCAAACAAATGAAAAGGTTAAATTCCAACGGCATTGAAAGAAAATACTTACACATGTATTTAGAACTTCCCTCAAAACGAAAGGGTTTGAAAATGGCTTTTTGTGGAAACATAACGACCATTAGTTGTCGAACCGACATAGGTGATTGCAATTACCTAAGTAATAGTCTGATTTTTAGACCCTTGTACCGAATGGTCATACGTTTTGTGCTGCACAAAGATTCAATCAGTTTAATTTTGGCCATTACAAGTAATAGGTTATTGATGTAGACAAATGCTCATGTACCTGTTACAGCTCATTTTATGTATGCTATTACCGAAGAAAAAAAAAGATGTCAGTCAGTCAGGGAAGTCTAGAAAGAAAACGGGTTTCCTTGCATAATTTGAATACTAGGACACTGGTAATGTTTAAATTTACAGATAGGACATACATGACATATTTGTAATTCCTGCAAAGTTCTACAGAATGTGATGTTAGCTGCAAAAGGGACATAGTATCTTTAATATTCAAACCTTGTAAAAGACAACCAAATGTCAACCATTGTGTATAAAGTACATGCACCATTTTGACAAAATGACGTGAAATGTTTATAGGGTTCTATTTAACAGGTTTGTTATATTGAATACGAACCTGAATATTGTATTAATGTTTGTAAAGTACTGTATAAAGTATTTGGTGTATATTAAATATCTTATTTACTCAAGCACATTTTCACTCTGTTTATGAAGACTATCGAAGTGTATTACGACATTAATCCGTCAAAAAACTTTGGAAACTCATGTTAATTTTCTGAAGCTCATGCCTAGATCAACAACACTGTTGAAAAGGCCCGGACAATAGGGCGATTTGAATGCACAGGCGAACAAGACCAGTGCATTTTGCAACTTTTCACTTTCGACCTTGGGTATCATTTTAAAAAAGGAATACAAATTATTTATAATAATACTAAACATAGCGATGATTATGCCATGGCAAGAGAGATATAATTGATCATACTTGACTTTCCAAATTATTTTTTGTCACAGTTAAAGAAATTACATGATCGCAAGGACTTTCATTAAACTTACTCGACGGCATTTGTCAGTACACCATTGTAATGCCTTAAGGAATCGTGTTCGGATTATGTAATATGCCATATCACTGTTGTTCCGTTTCAGATGGTCTGCAAAGGGCTATTGAAAATGCCTTAGTTTGATTTTCTCGAAAGTCTATACATTTATATTACTAGTAACGGATTTATTTTGGGGATGGAGTTGATGGGGATGGGGAAGGATAGAAATAGAGAGACGTGGAATAAAATGCTCGGCAGAGTTATTAGATAGATAGAGGAAGGGGAGGGAAAGGGGAGAGGGAGAGAAAGAGAGAGAGAGAGAGAGAGAAGGGGGAGGGGAGAGAGAGAGGGGGAGGGTCGAGAGCCGGGGGGGGGGGGGGGCTCTAAACATTCAATTATTTTAAATCCTTCGTTAAATGAGTGTACGGGTAAATGCATTTTTAATAGGGTGTATGGAGAATGACAGAGAGAGAGAGAGAGAGAGAGGGAGGGAGAGAGAAAATTCAGGAGAAGGGGGGGGGGGGGGGTGGGGGGAGACAGGCAGAAAGACATACATGGAAAGAGAATTAATAATGGGGTCTTATTTAAGTAGGGTAACCACATTAGGGAGGGGGTGCACGAAAGCAGATGGTCCTTTTTCAAATGCATTAAAAAGAAATGTTATTGTCATCAGTGATTCAATAAGCAATGAAAGAACATTCAAGAAGCTCGCTCTCTCAACCTTTCTCTCTCTGTCTGTCTCTCTCTCTCTCTCCCTCTCTCTCTCTCTCTCTCTGATACACGCACCCGCACACACACAAAGTGGCAGATCAAAGATGATAACCACAATTTTACCATAACAAAACAAAAGGAAGATGGGGCCCCCACCCCTGGTAACAACAAAAACAGTTTAAAAAAAGATGATAACCACAATTACCATAACAAAACAAAAGGAAGATGGGGCCCCCACCCCTGGCAACAACAAAACAGTTTAAAAAAAGATGGTAACCACAATTTTAACTTTTCTTTTGTTTTGCTCAAGGGGAAGGGGGGGGGGGGAGATGTTGAATAACAACAAATAGTGCTCATTACCCCCACCTATTCGCCGCTAAATATTTCTCACGGACTGGGCCCTCACCCTCGCCGCCGACTGGATCTGCCCCTGCACAGACACATACTTTTTTGTATTTTATTTATTGTGCTTCCATTCAATAAATTCATAGAAAACAAAATTACATTTTATAGATAATACAAAAACAAGCTCATACGTTTCGAAAAGTATGACAAATAATGACAGAATGGAAACAATTGAACATTGAATACCTCGAATTCTCTTTTGCCCAAAACCCCCTCATCCTAAAAAAAAAAACATTCCCTCCCCCTAAAAACATTCCCTCCCCCTCCAAAAAACAACAACCTGTATATTTGTGTTTTGTTCTCAATACAGTCTACTTATATCTCAATAAACAATTCCATACAGAAGAAAAAAACCCTCACACACGCACAGACACACACAAACACACAGGCACATGCAAATCTCCTAGAAAAATGCCCGAATACACAAAGACACAAACAAACTCAGGAGAGTTGCAGTCATGGCCATGATTGAGAATCTTCCCCTTAAGAAAGATGTTTATTTTGACAACTTTCCGCAATAAAAAGTTAAGTCGTCATGCTCCCAGAGAGGGAAGGGAGAATTGTACAGATACGAACGCCGTACGAACGATTTTCAGACAATGGAAATTCGGGAAGACAATGGAAAAACAGGGAGATTCGTACGAAATTATCGTTCGTACGAACCTTTGTGACCGTAGAAAAAATTGGTTTGTTATATATAGCCTATATAACATATATATTCTTCCTTACTTGAATTACGGACTTATTGCCTGGGGCAGTGCAGCAACTTCCCAAATTTATAGACTCTTTATATTACAAAAAAGAGCGATTCGTATTATTTTTAATAATGCAGATTTCCGGGCACACACGAATAATCTTTTTCTGAATAATAACATTTTGAAAATTAAAGACTTGTATATTTTTCAGCTTGGACAATTAATGTACAAGCTCAACACTAAACAATTACCTTTGCCTGTTAATGATATGTTCGTAAGAAATGATTCGATTCATAGTTACCTCACTCGCCAGGCGAGCTCTTTTCATCTACCATTAAATGGAACATCTTTTGCACAAAAGACATTTGTTTTTACAGGTCCAAAACTGTGGAATTCTCTTTCAAATGATATTATACAGTGTATTTCGATACAAATTTTCAAAAGGAGACTAAAAAAGCTTTCTTCTGAATAGTTACTAGGCTATTGCATTCTCCAATCAAATATAATTTGTATTGTGACTTTATGCAACTTTGATTGTTTCTTTTTATCAGGCACGTAGCCACGGGGGGGGGGGGGGGGGGGGGGGGGGGCAGGCACGTGCCCCCCCCCCCAAATTTCCATGATCGGTTGAACTTTTTTAGACCCCTTTTTTTTACCTCGATCAATTACATGTATTTCCCCCCCCCCCCCCCCACCCCCAAACATCAAACTCTGGCTACGTGCCTGCTTTTTATAAACATGTATGTATTTATCAATGTTTTGCGTTTAAAAGTAATTTTTGGTATTACTGAATCAGTTATTGTTTTTGTTTTCTCATAAAATAATAATTCATAATAATTACTTTTACAGGGGGCTTACACCCTACAAGCTCTGCTTTTTAGTCGGCCCTCCTTCCCTTTCAATTTCATGTTTATTTTGTTAATGTATTGTATTATGCAAATTGATCTATATGTATATAAATATGTGTATATGTTAACATGTACCATCATTGTAAATATGAACGATTGAAAGAAGAAAAATAAATGAATTGAATTGAATTGAATTGAATATATCAACATATATATATAACCCTACATGGTACATTAAAGGGACTTGGTAACATTGTTCAGATGAGAGATAGTGGTGCTAAGGTAGTGACTTCAATGCTAGATGTACGATTAAAGATAATCTGAACATTTGAGTGAAAGCGGACCATTATTCATGGTACAAAGGGAAAAACTGATCTGATCGATTCCTTAATTCTCCCAACTATATTATTACAATTTAATTACATTTTAGGTGAATGGAAATCGTCACAAAGCAATAAAATGGCTCTACATTCCATTCCAGACATTTAAGTGTTGACATATTTTTTATAGTCTGTTTTATGTCTTTTTTTCATGGAAAAACTGTTGGGAAAATTCAAAAATGGTTGGGAGAATTTACTGTTAATCACTGTTAGAGTGTGTCGTACATCGACGCCTTCAAAGAAAACCATAGATATCTTCGTGGTTTGAGAATTTTTTCAGGACTTTTTGCATGTCAGAGGGTTAGTACAGTAAAAGGAATATAGTAAGTAACATTATCTACAAAAATTAAGCAATTTTTTTCATCAACCTTCAACAATGTTACCAAGTCACTTTAAGTGGACATCATACAAATCCCAACCCTAACCCTAACCCTAAAACCTAACCCTAAACCTAAACCTAAACTTAACCCTAACCCTAACTCTAATGACTACTTAATGACAATTTGTTTCACTCTAAATGTCCCCCCAATGACGCCTTTAGTAAAATGACATATATATATATATATAGAGAGAGATATATAACAAAATTGGGCCTTCTATGAGAAATAAAACGTAAACAACGTTAAGAGGACACCAAATTGTCCTTCTAATGACAATGTCTACTTAATGACTATTTTTTTTACTCCAAATGTCCCTGTAATGACGCCTTTAGTAAAATATATTTATATATTATATTTAAATACAAATATTAGTGATTCTATTTAATACTTTCATTTATTTATTTATTAAAATGTTCAGCTACTTATCAGGTGTAAAGAATGTTAAAGGTAAAGACCAGTATTGGAAACGCCCCAATTTCAAAAAATGAAATGGAAGCTCTCATTACCAATCATGTGAAAGAATATGTTTTGACTAATACATGATGATAAAAAATTTGCCAGGAAACCGCCTACTAATTCATATATTTGGTAAATTTGTTTCTCTCATGGTCGTGTGAGAGATATAGGGTAGTCCCATATACATCTTTCTGTGTATAGTGCTTGTAACTTTACGAAGAATGGGCCAAATTTCTTATCATTTTGATGATTCCAGAACCTTGCAGATGCTAGATGCTAGATGATCAACCTTTTCTGATCGATTCCACAACGTTTCTTTCCCAATGCAATCGCATGACCATTACTGGTCTTTACCTTTAATGGAAAACTAGAAATGGATCTTTGATTAATTTCGTTTATTTCAGTCGTACGTATATAAATGAACAGAGGAAAACTAACATAAGTAGCGATTAACATCCAATGAACCGATCAAACTAAATAAAGCTATCATTAATTTTAATAAATCGGTTGTTCTGTATAAACATGTAAAAGCTTTACAAATTATCGATGTATATATTATGTAGATGGTAGATTGTCGTAGATTATTTTAAATATAAATTAATAATATATCAATCAAAGCTAAGGGGTATGACTCATAATCATGTCTTCTTTGTTGATGTCCCACTCAGCAAGAGGCTCCGCCGCCCCTAATTCTTCATTGTAATGAATATCCGTTTCGTTCTCTGTAACTTCTCATGTACTTTCTTAAGTTTATCATTAAACTTAAGAAAGTACATGAGAAGTTACAGAAAACGACCTTGTTAGGCGCCTTGAGCATCTCTTGGGGTGGATATGTGCGCATTATAAATGTTGTTATTATTTATTATTATTAATAATAATACTTTAGCATAAATTATAATATTGTAGTTTGACCTTTGCTTTTGTATGTACGTCTTCATAAGCAGAGAAAAACGGTACAGCCATTTCTCTGTAATCAAGTTAAGTATATCATTATTGACGACAAACTTGTAACATCAAACCCGACAGGATAACAGCGTTTATACACACAAGTCCATGTACAGGATGATGTATTTCCTTGCTATATGTAAGTAACACTAACACTCGATTGCTTAAACTAGAGGAGCAAAGAAAATGAAACGAGATTGAAACTATTTTTGCCGAAATTTTATCTCATATGTTCATAGAAAGTAAGAATGTGCGGCACACAGAATAAATCTTTCTAAATACATAGCAAAGGCTTCTCGATAAAGCAATAGACATTACAAGTTGATGAAGATTTGTTTCTAGAATAATATTGTTGAAGGGAAGTCTAAACTTTAATGACTAATTATTACTTAAAATTGATTGTAGTCTGGCGTTTCATTGTGCTTGGGTTGTAACTGAAAAAGAAGTATATAATCACACAGCATTTTGCCTAAATTTACCTTGTAAAATAAGATTTACTTATCTCCGTTTTGTTTAGATTGAAACTGAAAACGAAATATAAAATCACACAGCATTTTCATTTTGTTTGGGTTGTAACTAAAAATTAAGTCACACAGAAGTATTTTATCTTGTAAAATAAGATTTACTTATTTCCGTGTAACATGAGAGCATTCAATTAAATTATAACGAGTATATAGTTAACTTCGAACAGATGAAATACAAAAAAAGGATCAAAACGGTCAACATATAAGACAATACGATTATAATGAGATGCTACAGCGTCTTAATACAATGGGATATACATGTAGCAATACGATTATTAGGAGACACAAGCTCAGACAGGGCGGCGCCAGGTTATTTTGTTAGGGGGCGAATGGGCGCGCCACGAAGGGGGGGGGGGATTATGAGGGGATGTGCCCCCTCAGAACTTGAAGATTTTGTTTGAAGATGATGGATAGATGGCTTGATTTGGGGCATACTTTTTGCCAAATTAAAAAGAAAACAGTAGAACGCATGGGATGTCTGAAGGGGGGGGGGGGGTTGTGCCCCCTCAGAAGTTGAAGATTTGTTTTGAAATTGATGGATAGATGGCTTGATTTGGGGCATAATTTTTGCCAAATTAAAAAGAAAACAGTAGAACGCATTGGGTGTCTGGGGGGGGGGGGGGTGTGCCCCCTCAGAAGTTGAAGATTTGTTTGTGTAAATGATGGATAGATGGCTTGATTTGGGCCATATTTTTTGCCAAATTAAAAGAAAACAGTAGAACGCAGGGGGTGTGCCTCCCTCAGAAGTTGAAGATTTGTTTTTAAATTGATGGATAGATAGATAGATGAAGTTCAATTACCAAGGAACAAGAACGCAGGGAGTGTCTGAGGGGGGATGTGCCCCCCTCAGAAGTTGAATTTTGTTTTGAAATTGATGGAAAGATGGCTCGATTTGGTGCATACTTTTTGCCAAATGTAAAAGAAAACAGTAGAACGCAGGGGGTGTGCCCCCCTCAGAAATTGAAGATTTTTTTTAAAATTGATGGATAGATGGCTTGATTTGGGACATCATTTTTGCCAAATTAAAAAGAAAACAGTCTTAAGTTCAACTAACAGGAACAAGAACGAAGGGGGGGGGGGGGGGGGGAGGTAGATGAATTTGTCGTTTCCATCGGAACAATCAGCCATAAGGATTGGAAGATACAAGGGATTAATTTGATTTTTTTTTCAGTTGGTGAAAGTATTTTCATCGTAAACCAATATTTGAA
Source organism: Strongylocentrotus droebachiensis (assembly GCA_035222895.1). Lineage (NCBI taxonomy): Eukaryota > Metazoa > Echinodermata > Echinoidea > Camarodonta > Strongylocentrotidae > Strongylocentrotus > Strongylocentrotus droebachiensis. The sequence continues at coordinate 377,290 of JAVYIG010001105.1, forward strand.
CTTCCGGTAATGTAAATGTAATATTAATGACGCTTCTATTAATAAAATTTGATAGCCTGATTTGGCTTGATTTTTCTCAATATAGAGAAAAAGAGAGAAAGAAAGAAGAAAAAAAAGAAGATTTTAACCCCAAATCATAGGGGGGGGGGGGGACATTTCACCCCCTACAAATTCGTGGGGGGGGGGGACGACGTTTCCCCCCGTCCCCCCAGGATTGACGCCCATGCATGTACATAACATTCGTGTGCTATACTACGGTTCATAAAATGCATAAGCAGGATTAGTGTGCTCATAAATCGACCCTATTGGATTCTTAGGTGCGCCACGATTACAAAGTACACCAACAATAATGGAAACAGCGATTACGATGAAGAGTGCGGCGCAGGAAAATGAAATGACAACCCATGTTGGTAGTGCTACTCCAGGTGATTGCGTAGATACTGGGTCCGATGTCGAATTCGGCATGGCAGTCGGAGGTAGGATACGTCTTGAGACAGATACGATGTTCGATAAAGGACCTGCGTTACCAGCCTCATCCCAGGCTCTTATCCTAAATGAAAAGGTAGCGTCTGAGTCCTCACCAGGCAGAAGAATAGTGAGCGACTCGAGAGTACCAGATGAAGCGACTCGGGAGAGGTTACCAAGTATGAGATCAGTATCGTTAACAGCAGCAGCGGATGTAAAGTTGGTTCGGATTTGGGTGAAGTTATCTGAGAAACGGAGCTCGTAGTAGGAAGCTGGAGAGAAGAGATGGATGGGTGGGGGGGGGGGGGGGGGGTCAAAGAAAATGTCAAAATGTAAACAAAAACACTTCTCAATTCAAGACAGATACTTTACTAAACTATATGCTTTATCATGATTGCTATCTACATCAATGTAAAGGTGAACTACAATGCTTCACTTATACAGTGTGAGTCAAACAAGAGTTTACGCCTAGATAACTAATTATTTAAACAAATAGCTTATGAACAGTAAATGATTATACATCTTATGAAAGAGTGTATCCCAAATCATTTGGTATCATAATTGCATGAACAGGAGACATTACAGAGAGTGCAAAAGTCGACTTGCGCCAAAGTGATGCCTATGTAATGTTTGAATAAAATAATTGGGATTTGGGTATTAATTCGGTCTTTGCGGATCCAAATAACATCCCTAACAGATGTAATCATGTCACACATATCACAACCCACACAAAGACACACACACACACACACAGACAAAATTCTGTGCACTCGCACACTCAAATATCGAAATAAAAACAGTGTCTACATACGTGTTAATGCCTCGGTCACACTAACGAGACCGACACCATGCAGACCGACTACAGACCGAACAAAAAACATTATCTCGAAAGGTAAAAACTTGGTCGGTTTGGAGTCGGTTTGGCAGAATGACTGCAGCATAACACAATAATAATTCAGAACAAAACTTCAAAAGTGCTTCATGTGTGGTATGTAATATCATGATGCTAATAACAATAAGGTACATTTATATAGCGCAGCTACCATATGAATCTAATCAACTGCGCTTAATACAAAGTATCATATTTTGATGCCGACTGTATAGCTTAGCCGCCATAATAAGGTGCTAAAGCTTAAAGGGAATATCTTCCTATTGGGTACCCATTTACTTCACATCGATGGAGAGTGACAGATGTAGATTAGTGTCTTAATGAACAATTCTGTAAAATCGCAAATTTCCCAATTTAATATCAAAATGGAATTTGAATTCAATCATAATGCCCTAATGAAAGTTTGGTGCATTAACATCACAATGAATTGTTTCTCCCAAAGTACTCGGTCAGTCTGCATCCTATGACCTATACTATGTGAGTGTATGTGTGTGTGTGTGAGTGCGTGTGCGTGTGGGTGCGCGTGTGTGTGTGTGACTTTGCTTCTGAAAAAAGCAAGTGCAATGCATCTCATTTGATACATTCAATTTATTTTCTTACTTTAAAACATTTGCGCAAGTCGATTTTTACACTCTCGCAAACAATGCCTCCTGTTCTTCATCCAAGCGTGAAAACATACCACACAAAAATAATACCAAACGATTTGGGATATAACACTCTTTCAAGACATATATGATAACCTTTCGTTCATAGCTGACTTTTAAAATAAATGACAATTTAAACAAGTGTAAACTTTTTTTTTTGACTCACACGGTATAATTTATGTTCAAGTGCGAACAGAGAAAAAACTCCAAAAGAATTGTAAAATAAAGTACTGTTCATCCCTATAACTCGTTGTATGTAAATTAACATGAGTAGTGAACAAGACTGGTTAACTTAAATAATGCAAGACAGTATACACCTGTTGGTAAATTTGACATTACGAGGACCTGACTTTATCCTAATAGCCTTGCTCATTGGAAACATCGGCAAATGTTGGCACATGTGCTGACGCCCCTCCACTTTCTACCAGCTATGTTCCTGCTGATCAAGATAGGGGTATTTACCTGTTCCTTGGTCTAAATCATCCCCTACAGCTGACCATGTCAATGTCACATTTCTATTCTCATTGTATGTTCTCTCTCTGCTAGTGATATCAGTGATCTTAGATGGTGCGAGGATGTCAAAAATCAGACCAGGAGAGTAGTTTTCGACTTGAAAGACGCCCGCTGTAGTCGTTCGCTGGAACCGTAGAGACGGGACAGGAGTGGTCAGAGTTCCCGCATCTCGTTTCGATCGCAGCGCACCTGGAACAAGAATGACAACAAAGAGCAAAGAATTGACAAATATGATTGTAGATGTTAACAAATTTTTAAGGTAATTTAATTTTTTCTTGCAAGAAATATTTACAGATTTACAATTTTCTCCTCAACTGAATGTTGTGCAAACATACAGGTCACTTTTAATGATATACAACTGCACGTCTCTTAATTCCCTCCAGATGGTATTTGCTTTCTTCAAGAGGATGAACATTTGAACTTTGCTTTTGACGACCCCTTCTATGTACCGATTGCAATTTATATCAACGCTGGTAATGATAATCTCTGTAAATCTGTAGGATCTTCGTATCGGGTACCCATTTACTTCACATCGGTGGAGAGTGACAGATGTAGATTAGTGTCTTTCCAAAGGAAAATAGTGCCACGGCGGGACTTGAACCGCGAACCATGAGATCCACAGTCCGGTGATGTATCTACTAGACCACGACACCAATACATTCAATCCATATTACAATAAACATCAAAACTTTCCATATTTAACATACTTTACACCCTGTCCAAGTGTCTAAATGCAGTCCAACCAGTTTATTAGGACCACTGCCAGGAGGAGGAGGGGGGGGGGGGGGAGGGGGTGCAGAAATGTGGCCACTGCCGACAGGTGGCCATTTAATGTTCTGCAGACGCTACAAGTTCGAGACGAGGAGCCAATAATGAAGGTGGCCACTTGAGACAGGTGGTCTTGGAAGATAGATGACCGCTACAACTATGGAAGGTACATGAATATGAAACAACTCACTGTCTGACAAAGTGGCGGTGTTTCCGTTTACATCTACCTTGACGCCATATCGTCCATTCGATGAGAAGTCAAGGAAATAAGCCGAGTAAATACCATCACCTGCGATTAAATCTGGTCCTGAATATAGTACACAAAAGAGAAATACATTGCTGACTTTGATAATGTCACGTAATAATACACATGCTTTTCGAACTTAAATTGGTTGGTATATAAGACCCCCCCCCCCCCCATACACACACACACGTTCATTCCTTTTCTAAGGGGAGGTCATGTTTCAATCACTGACTCTCTCTCTCCCCCTCTCTCTAACTTTCTCCTCATATTCTCTCTCTCTTTTTCTCTAGCTCCCTTCCCTCTCTATCCCTTTCTCTTCCCCTTATGTAAAGAGACTTAAAGGGATAGTTGAGTTCTGTTTTCAGACCACAAATGCCTTCAAAGTGCATGGTTATTGCTATTATACTTATCTATGACATTTCTAGTGCCCTTTTAGAACCTTAAATGGCTATGACGGTAATTTTAGACCCCAAAATGTGTGAAATTTAGCTAATTTGATTAGCCAATGCAGCTCCATTTTCAGAAAAAATACGGTGACCATTAATTAATTATTTAATTAAAAATAACAATACATGGGCCGGCTGGTTGTGCGTAATATGACCAACACGAAAATGCCAACAAAAAAAAGCCAACATCGGCATTGGCTGAAATACGACGTAAAAGGCGCTATTTCGTTTTTTCAACGGCTTTTTCAAATTATCTAATATTTGTGGTGGTACACAAGTATTAGAAATCGTTATATTTATGGATATTTCAGCTGCCTCTGAACCGATTTTGATCAAACAAAGATGATTTCGTGATTTAAATCTTTCAAATCTGACACTCTTTAATGCTATGTTTAATAATATTCACTCCAAATTTATATCATTTTCGTAACATTTCTATTTATAGAAAATTAGATGTTTTGATTTTGGATTCATCTCAATGGTTTCTGATAAATCATAGCTTTTCTTAAAAGTAGATAACCAAACATATGTTTTATTCAAAATCATAAATTTAGTTTGCTTCTAACATCTTGTATTGTTTTTTTTTACTAACCTAGTCCGTTATCAAGTAGCGAGATGACTACTTCAGCAATCACTGTAGCGTCGATGACGGGTACGTAGTTGATATGGACATAGGCATAGACCTCTAACAAGGGAGCAGTGGTGTAGTTTACTATCTGGTAGGAGTGGATAAAAGATAAACAGATTAAACGTTAAACTTTGGCACAATCACAACCATGTGCATGTAATATCATAGATTCTAGACGCCGCATGAATACATGATTATGTTGATATCGTACAACGCTTTACAGAGATCACTAGTTCTTGATGTGACACTGTGATGTTTGCTTTTAACTCAATAAGAATATTGTACACTGCGAAAGAGTATAATGAGCAAAATGGCGGCCCACTCTTCAATATACATCTGGAGGCCTGTGCAATTGTATCCTATTATGTCTTATGGGAATGAAAAGAAAACAAAAACGGGATAGATAGAAAGAGAGGGGGAGGAAAGAGAAATAGAATGGTAAACGAAAGAGAAAGAGAGGGTAGGGGAAGAAAGAGAGAGAGACAGAGAGAGAAAGAGAGAGAGAGAGAGAGAGAAAAACACACACACAGAGACAGAGAGAGAGAGAGAGAGAGCGGCGCAAAGAACAGGAAACTAAATGAGGAAATGAGATAGAAAGAAGAAATGATTGGGAATAAGATTTATAACGTACCGATGTCCCTAAGAAGCTATTTACAACTGGAGGGTAAACACCGTCAGAACGAGGTTTAGAATTCACGTCCACACTAACGGATTCCATGAGACTGTTACCGTCGTTATTGATTTCAATGCTCCATACACCTGCCTAATATAGATTTGAACAAAGGTCACAAATTAAATTTTAAAAAAAATCAAAAAATCAACAACAACAACAAAAATCAAAAAAAAAAAAATTGGCATTGTACAGAATACAATTAATAATACGTTTGTGGATGAAAGCAATAGTCCTTGCATTCAACGGATAAGGATAGGATAGTGCCGTTTTTCCTGTCTGAACTCGTCAAAACATCATTTCATTTAGTCAATAATCATTCCCGAAAATTCTGGCCGCTCATTGCTGCCAAGCTTCAATTTCAAATTGTTTACCACTCAATTTTTGTTCACACTGAATTTTTTCCTTTTTTTTTAAATATTTATTTAGTGTCTTCCAAGCTTTAATTTCAAAACGTTTCCCACTCAATTTTTTTTCACACTAAATTTGTTCCTATTTAAAAAACGATTATAATTAGTGTCTGTTTCTTTTTTATATCCGATATGGTTTATCTTTATTAAAATTGTTTCAAGTTTAATCGAAATTTGTTTAAATACATGTGAGTTCGCGGCGCTCTTCAACATTTTGCCATTAAATGATTTTAAGTCATAAAACAAACGATACTCACAACTAAATTTTCCTTTGGAGGTGGTTGAAAATATAAAGGAAATCATCAACATGTGTTAATCAAACAAACACATGAAAGCGCAAGAGAGCAACCGCTATTTTTAACCGTTAGTCAGGAGAGGTATCATCATGAATTATTAAACTAACAATTTAACTAAGTTACTATACCTCTGCATCTATAATGGTGACGGTAATAATTTTAGAGCTGATATCAGTCTCATATCTTGCATCAGTTCTGTCTATAACGGTACCATCTGGTCCTCTGACTGTGACGAAGATGATGTAGTTGTACGTCCATGTAATTGTCATGACAGTATCCAACAGGGGCGGATCCAGCCGGCGTCGAGGGGGGGGGGGGCCCAATTTGTGAGAAAATATTGAGCGGCGCGTCAGCGCCGCGTTCCGCGGTTGCGCGGACAGGGGGAGTCTGAGGGGGGATGTGTCCCCCTGAAAAGCTGAAGAAAATCGAATTGTAAACTCAATTTGTGCGATTTGGTGTATACTTTTTGCCAGGATATCATTTAAAATCTGTGACTTTTTCCAGCATAAATTTATGATAGGAGGAAAAGACTGTAAACACAAGAATCGGTACTATGTGTGCAGTCCGAATAGTACCCGTTGTGACAAAAAGTCTTTAGGACACTGGTATTCATGGCACCGGTACCTCTAGTCAGGCGCGTACGCAGGGGGGGGGGGGGTGGGGGTTAAACCCCCATCCCCTTTAATTTTGTTTTATGTGTGTATTTTAGAACAACCCCCCCCCCCCTTCGGCGATTTTTTTTTTTAAATGTCCTCTTACTGATTTCAATGTCTGTTACTCTCTTAACATGGTGTTTACTGTTCAAGCATCACACATTTGCTTTGTAGTTGGTTTGTGATGGTAAGAATAATTCTTGCGAGCGAGCGAAGCGAGCGAGCAAAAAATTTGGATTTGTGAGGTCGCAGTGAAAAAAAAATTATAAAGAAGAAAAAAAATCTGATGGGGTTTTAAGCACAATCTCATCATGACAGACTGAAAAGATCTTTAATATGAACCATAATTATATCAACTTTAAATACGAGCGAGCGTAGCGAGCCACACTTGGGTGAAATTAAAGAAAAGTTACTCTTAATCCCTTTAAATTAGGAGCACTTTTTATGGGGAAAGGAAAAGGGGGCACATGTCAAAGTAAAAAGGGGAATTACCAGAAGTGAAAATGGGGCACTCCTCGCACTTAATAAGGGGCACTCACCAGAGATGAAAATAGGCACTTATGACAACGGAAAAATTGCAATTTTCAGAAGAAAAATGGCACTAATCAGAGATGAAAAGGGGTACTTATTACAGAGTTAAAGGGGGCACCTCTCAAATTTTAATAAGGGCATGCACTCATCGGATATGAAAAGGGGCACGTATAAGAAAGAACCAAATCTCACGCACACATTATGCAAAAGAGGTGAGTAATTACGTCTTGCAGGACACAACACAAATCCCAGGTTGGTTTCCGGAAGCTGGAGAAGAATCCTTTTCGCATCGTGTACTGATAGTTCTGTCTATAACGGTACCATCTGGTCCTCTGACTGTGACGAAGATGATGTAGTTGTACGTCCATGTAATTGTCATGACAGTATCCAACAGGGGCGGATCCAGCCGGCGTCGAGGGGGGGGGGGGGCCCAATTTGTGAGAAAATATTGAGCGGCGCGTCAGCGCCGCGTTCCGCGGTTGCGCGGACAGGGGGAGTCTGAGGGGGGATGTGTCCCCCTGAAAAGCTGAAGAAAAATCGAATTTGTAAACTCAATTTGTGCGATTTGGTGTATACTTTTTGCCAGGATATCATTTAAAATCTGTGACTTTTTCCAGCATAAATTTATGATAGGAGGAAAAGACTGTAAACACAAGAATCGGTACTATGTGTGCAGTCCGAATAGTACCCCGTTGTGACAAAAAGTCTTTAGGACACTGGTATTCATGGCACCGGTACC
>JAVYIG010001106.1:0-175000 GCA_035222895.1 Strongylocentrotus droebachiensis
TATCAGTGACTGAAGCTTTTCACTAAGTTAAGGTGGTCCCTTGACACCAAAATCTACAGGATAACTCAGATGACCCCTTGTCGTAAATGGTTAGACCTCATGCATTTTAGGAGTGAGGGTGACCTACATTTTAGGATTGAGGGTGACCTAGCTAGCCTGAAAGGTTTGGTGATATCGATACTTCCAAGCCTCAATTGGCGCCCATTTGTCTGCGTTAAGATCACCACCCATTCCCGCACCCGACGAACATTGAATACTAATAATCCTTAGTTAAGGTTAGGGTTAGTGATTTTTACTTTATGCCTAAAAAAAAATAATTTTGTATTGCCCTTTGCGACCGACCCAAAAAATCTTAAAATCTACGGTCGGCTTTTAAACGATTTTTAGATTTAAAAATATAAAAGCATTTAAAACTGAAAAATATCAGCCCAAAGAGGGAGAAGAAAAAAAAGGATTCCGACCAACCGACCCATGCTTTGGCACCTTAAGGGCAATACAACTTTTTTTTTTAAAGGCATTATGTATCAACAGCTGTGAATTTGAGAGGACTTGGCACGATGTCAAAGTTTCAATCATTGGTCTAACAAGAACCAGCATTAATAGGAGGACCAGGAAGAGGAAATAAGCAATTGACTTTGATAGAGCCATTGTTAAGAAAGACAGGATGCACGCCCCTGTACTTAGTTGGAAACAATGACCACTGATAATTAAGAGATGTTTATATAGAGAAGGTACTGGTATTCAAGGATAAAGATGAATAAACAACATGTACCTGTACTTTTGTGGGATCTTGTTAAATTGTTTAATTATAACATGTACATACTGTATTACTTATAGTCAGCTGTAATGATGTACAGTGTACTGAATCACTTTGAAATCCAGTTTATTCTGTTGGTCAGCTATATGGAAGAATGTACAGTACTGAATCACTTGGAAGTTCATTTTTTTCTGTACGTTTGTTTCTGCTCTATACTTTTTTTTGGGGGGGGAAGGGGGTTAGTAATCTGACCTTAATAGCTAAGTTCACTTGAGACTCCATGAACTTTGTGTTTGGCTTGTGGTTTTAATCTTTAAGAATATCTTATTGATTATAACATGTAGGTCAGCCATAAAAATGTACATAACTGAATCACTAAATATATGTTTATAGAGAAGGTACTGCTATTGATCAAGGACACAGTCATTACAGTGTACTCACTGTACCTGTAAGTTTGTGGATTCTGGGCCCTGTTTCATAAAACTTGATATCAATAACAAGATACAAGCTACTGTTATAAGCTACTGAAATCATGGCATCTGATTGGCTGAGAGCAAATTTGTCATAGAAATTTAGCAGTTGTTATAGATAAAAAAGTTTTATGAAATGGGCCCCTGGTCATTGTTTAAAGATAAAGATCAATATGGTCATGCGATTGCATTGTGAAAGAAACGTAGTGAAATCGATCAGAAAAGGTTGATCATCTACATGTAGCATATTATAAGTATTGGTATTTACTGCAAGGTTCTGGAATCATCAAAATGATAAGAAATGTGGCCCAGTCTTAATTGGTAAAGTTACAAGCACTGTTCACAGAAAGATGTATATGGGACTACACGACACATGCGCAATATCTATCAGGTCCAAATAGATATAATAATTTACCAAATATATCAATTACCGTAGTAGGCGTTTCTCAGCAAAATTTGTATCATCACGTATTAGTCAAAACATATTCTGTCACATGATGGTAATAAGAGCTTCCATTTCATTTTTTGAGAGGGGGGGGGGCATTTCCAAAACTGATCTTTACCTTTAATTATAGCAGGTCGGTATTGAGCATGTACAGAACTTATAGTGAATCACTTGCAAGGTCAGTTTATTCTGTAGGTCAGCTATACAAAAGAATGTATGTATTGAATCACTTGGAAGTTCAGTTTTATTCTGTAGGTTTGTTACTGCTCGAACTTGTCTTACTCTGAGGTTTTGCCAGGTTGTAGTTTGAACAACAACTTCTTGTCTGCATGACTGTAGTTTAAACCTTTGAGCGGTTGTTCTTCAGTGCCATGTAAAACTTTGAGGTTTCTGCAAACTTCAACTTTTAAAACTGTGATGGTGCCATGTCAACCTAGATTTTGAGATCTCTAAGCAAACAGATTAAAGATTAAAGAGATATGGGTACAGAAACACTGAAATACAATTACAATATACGTCAGATAAGGTTTTTACTGAGTGTAAACATATGGTCCAAAAAACAGTTTTGGTTGGTGTTAAAACTTCTTCTTTTTCTTCTTCTTCTTCTTCTTCTTCTTCTTCTTCTTCTTCTTCTTCTTCTTCTCTTCTTCTTCTTCTTCTCTTCTTCTTCTTCTTCTTCTTCTTCTTCTTCTTCTTCTTCTTCTTCTTCTTCTTCTTCTTCTTCTTCTTCTTCTTCTTCTTCTTCTTCTTCTTCTTCTTCTTCTTCCTTCTTCTTCTTCTTCTCCTCCTCCTCCTCCTCCTCCTCCTCCTCCTCCTCTCTTCTTCTTCTTCTTCTTAATCTTCTTCCTCCTCTTCCTCTTCCTCTTCCTCTTCCTCTTCAATACAATAAAATAAAATACAATAAAAGTCATTGCTATAGCGCTCTTACTAACTACCTGTTGTTTCACAGCGCTTTACATAAAAAATGATCGAAGAAGTTATTGATCATGGTCAAAGAGGAGAGTTTTTAGATATTTTCGGAAGACATCCAGCTCCTCCTCCTCCTCCTCCTCCTTCTCCTTCTCCTCCTCCTCCTCCTCCTCCTCCTCCTCCTCCTCCTCCTCGTCTTCATCTTCTTCTTCTCAAGTCCCATGTTTTAAACTATAGGATCTAGGTCAGAAATTTAAGTTGATAAAATGAAGATAACGTCAAGTCAAGGACAACCATGCCAATGTACAATAAGTCATATGAAAAAACTTGCCACTTGTATAGATTAGAAATCTTGAAGCGTATATTTTCTGTTCGTACCCAGAACTTCAGAAGTATGTAAACTCTGTGTTTGTCTTGAGTTCCTGCCAATGACAATGTGTCAGCCATACCATGCAGGAAATAATTCCTAGCTACATATACCATGGACTAAGTCCATACATATACTAGGGGGAGGGAAGAAATGCACAAATTGAGCTGTATCATACCATGGACTTACTCGATGATCATACATTGTCTGAAAATCTTGGTAATTCAAACTTTGGACAAGAAAGCATTAGAAATATGTCAAAACTTTTGTTGATAGTTGAAGTTTTACAAGCCAAATTTGTAGTTGAACCATACTGTACTTGTATATCTACATTACATGTAAGATAAAAACCAATGTGGTTAATCTTGGAGGGTCTTGTGACATTTTATCAGATAATGGCTCAATTGTTTGTTGTAGACTTCATCAATATTAGCTTACAGATATTGAAAGTATTTAATCTATTTTTTAGTAGATATTTATATTTTGAAACTTAATCTGACAGTCCACCTCATCTTTCATATATGTAGGTGTATTTTTATTAGATAACAAACAGAATAAAAGGTCATTTATATTGATAATACACTTCTATCTAGTACTTTGCACTTTCTTGATGTCAGCACAAAGGTGTTTACATTTATCTATTGTGATCTTGGATTCATCAATTCACTATTGTTGACGTTCAGCACAGTTTTTATTTATGTACATACTCAGTTTTGTGGTCTGTTGGTTTATCAGGTCACTGTTAAGTACACTTTGCACTTTACAGCCCTGTGAAATGAGTAAAGGATAATTTTGTTGTATAAGTTTTACTTTCGTTAATAGGTTTAATTTTTTTAATAGGTTTTTATTTTTGTATTGGTTTCATTTTTTTGTTTCAATATAGCTAACATGCCCAGACTGGTATTAGTTGTTATTAAATCCAGTTTCTAGCATACATTATGTTTGCTTCATGGTTTAAATGCTCATAAGCGATTGTGTAGAATATGAAGTACTTGAGAACCAACTTAATTGTACTTTTATTTCTTGCAACCAACTTAATTTCAGGGTGGACTGCCCCTTTAACTCTGCATTTCCATTGTTCATGTACATTGTACACTGTATGCCAAGGTTATGTTTGTCAGTTGGTGCTTTTTCCTGGAATATTTATGATTTAATTATCACATGTTTTTCTCATTGTCAATTTCCTCTCCTTCTTTGTTTCCCGCCTTTCTCTCTCTTTTTCTTCCGTGCCTTTAAAAATAGTCTATTATATCACCATGCACCCCCCATCCCCGCCCCCCCCCCCCCCCTCTCCCTCTAGCAAAATTGATATGATTTCCATTTTACATACATACGAACGCCTGGACCTGTGCACAAATAAACAACTAAAAAAGATATTGTGAATAGATTCTCAGATGGCTCAGAAAAATATCTCTCTGACCCATGCCAAATCATCAAACATTTTATCACATTATGAGACGCCCTGTCATTTTTTTTCTCTTGCTCTCCCCCCACCCCCCTCTCTCTCTTTCTCTCTCTATTTCACATTCTCTCTTTACCATCTCTCCCTTCCTCTCTTTCTCTCTCTTTAATATATATATGTCTCTCTGATCTCTCTCTTTCTGTCTCTCTCTTCAACCCCACCCCAAACACACACCCCCCCTCTCTCTCTCTCTCTCCCCTCTCTCCTCTCTCTCTCTCTCTCTTTCTCTCTTTCTCTAGCTTTTAATGCTTTATTTTTTCTTCTTGTACACAACAGATGGTCTATATTATATACGATCACGTACTTCAACTGATACTATATGATTTACTAATACAATAACGTATCAAAGACAGCTCTAGAGTCTAAGCAAATACCAGTAGCTCTGCTTTCATGCGCATGACTGACTGAGTAGTTTGTATACATAGATTCTAGAGGAACACTAGCTGTGGATCAATAATTTATCCCTTTTATTAGCAACTGAAATATATGTTGTTTGTCATCTACATGTACCTGTACATGAAGTTAAATGTATCAAGCTTGTAAAGTTTCTAAAGCAAAAGATATTTTTTGCAGTATGAACTAGTTTCATATTCTATACTGCAACTGCATGTAGACCCTTTATAAAATGTGGTTATCTCTATTTATATTCTGTATTAGAAAAAACATCAATTTCGCATTTGTGTGCTTGAAAATATATGATTCAATAGATGATCTTGGGTAGAAACCAGCAAAGCAAATAAAATTAAAACATGCAGCTAACAAGAATGAAGGGAGTTTGTACGCTCAGAGATGTACGTGTTTGTCACGTTTTGTAATCAACGATGAAACTGAACAAAGAGACCAGTTGATCGAAATGAGAGCAGGTGAAATGAAGCAAAAAGAAAAAATATTTGATAACACAATCAGAGTTTGCATAAAATCATTGATATTGATTTATTGCAGACAGCTGGTCTTGTTTTCTTCAAATTTTGTAATAGGATAAGGGCATCTATTATTGACTCCCATCCTTGGCTTTTTTATATTTTTTGATATGTTGAGGAGTCATTTCAAATCGTTCACATCAAACAGGAAATTATGTGCAGTGTTCCTAGAACTCTCATTAGTTTCATTTTTGTGTTCTTTTCTCCCATGCATGCCTATACTCGTAGGTAGCAGTGAAAGCCATCAGTATACAGTCTGAAGAGGATAAAAGAGCCTGATTACAATTTTCAAATTACAAACGCAAAGTACAGTCTGCAGAACAGAATATGGCCTCCAATGATAAAGTAAGTACATTATATGATGGCAAAATTTCACTTACCGGTAAATTGTATCGTGATGTGAAAGAGCTAGATGTCATTTAAGACAAAATTCTGCGGATTCCCCCCCCCCCCCCAACAAAAACGTGTTTGAAGACAAATATTGATAAAAGTATACCAAGGTAATGGAAAGTGAAACTATAATTTCACTCTCCATTCAACTTAAGTGAATTATATGTCCCTTTTGTTCTACATATACATGTACCATAATTGCCCTCATAAATAGGCCTACTTGCAAAATAGATTTTTTTTTTTAGCACTGATCATATTTATTCAACAATATATTCTTCCTATGAATTTGCTTTAAGTCATATCTTAAAACCGTTATTTTTCCTGACATCCATGACCTATTTCCGTTATCTCACCATCAATTTTCTTTGAATAAGGTTTACCTATTTCTTTTGTAATGAATGTACTATTTTTAATGACTTTTTAATACTAATGTCTTTTGTGCAGTATTCTTGTTTTATTATTGTTGTAAATTGTACTCAATTCAGCTGCTAGGCTGTTATGTACAATGTTTTTTTTTTATACCACAATAAGTACATAAATAAATAATTTGGGTTTTCTGTTGTACGAAGAAAATCTAAATTTTGTATTCTTTTTTTTTTAATTTGTGGGGCTCCCAACACTTTAGAAGGGGATTTAATGATTGCTGAAAAGGATTTGTATCAATCCTTCCTGCAGGAAATATATCATAATGTTTTAATCCAGTTCTTCTCAATTTATCCTGTTATAATGTGCATTAGATACATACATAATTTGTACAAGTATCTCGTTTGTCCTCTTCTTCCTCCCCCCTCCCCCCCCTCCCCCCCCCCATGAAGTAAATGAATGTTATTGTTATATTTGTGTTTGCGTTTTTTTCATATATTTATTTTTAATCTTTATAGGCCACCATCACTCCGCTGAGACTGAAGGGACCAATTGCTGCTCCTTTCACACCATTCCATCAGAATGGGTAAGATAGTAAACTTTGTCAATATATTCATCTTACTGTTTAATATACATACACAGTACAGGGTGGTTCAAAGGGGGCTGATAAAATGTAATAATAAATAATAATACACAACATTTATTAGGCTCTTAATGCAGTTGTTTCTAAGCGCACCATTGTCTGTCTACAAATTACCAACCAAAACTTATAATAAACACACAAATTATAAATCTGTTCTTTATTCAATGAATCATGCATATATAATAATAAAAATGAAAATAAGATCAAACATAAAATCAGACATATGTTACAGCAACCGGTTTGAATTTTGATACCGCTGGTTTAAAATCTTCATCAACCAATATCATTTATGAAATAGTAGTCATTAAATTTGTTTGAAAAATGCTCCAAAATATGGCTCAGATTATGCCAGAGTGCATCTAAGAACCTTACAGCCCTTATGCAAGCTCTGAACCCCTCATCACGCACTGATGCGTGTGGGGCGCACACATCAGTTCATACTCCTTCCAAGTTTCGATTATTTTTTTTATTTTTTTTTTCTCATCACCCTGCAGTAATTCACTATGTTTGAAAGTTTCACATCATATTGTAAGTCATTGCTCAGAGATAAAAGAAAAAAAAATGTGAGAAGAGGTATGTAATCATTTCTTACATCGCACATCATATTTTTCCCATACTTTTTTATTTAATTTCCATTGCTCTCTGTTTATTCTCTCCTTTTGATAGTGACGTTAACTTTGACGTCTTAGAAGAGTATGCAGACAAGCTAGCTGCTGATGGTGTTCACTATGTGTTTGGTAAGTCACAGATTCAGTCAATCCTGTATGTATGAAGAAGAGAGTTTGCTCAGTCAGTACTAGAAACCGTCTGCCTGTCGAACAAAAGATCCTGTGGACTTTTTATTATTTACACAATTTCTTGCTGTCACTACCTCAAGATCACTGCATGGAGCGAAGAAAGGCCACAATCCACAGCAGGAGTCCCTATTCAGTGTTGGTGAAGGAATAATCCTTTTTCATCCCATTGAATGTTGTGTCCAGTATCAATCTGAAGGCTTTTTGTGCTCTTTGAAAGGAGCACACAATGGGGGCAGTGCAAAAGAGTTTTTATCTCTCACAATGGCTATTCAGGGGCCCTAAGATTAAAGATTAAAGTTCATAATCTGGTACTGTGTGACAAGTCATATGATGTTGGTCTCCCCATAGCAATTCATCCAAATGAAAAATCCACGCAAGAGGCATTTTGAAAGTTTAAAGAAAATTCCATCAATTCGCCTTGGATCAGATATAGACTTGAAACAAGACTCTTAACTGTAAAATTTAGGAGTAGATTGTAGTCTGAAACAAAATTGAGTAATGCTTGAGTCATGCCCAGCTTTCCAGCAATCATATTGTACATTGTTCTACTTTATAAGTTGAAGTATACAATTGATCATAAGAATTTTCAGGCGTATTCCATGTTTCCATAGAGATCACATCTGGACCGTCAAAGAAAAAATGACGCCAAATACCTAATAATAATAATAATGAATAATAATGTGTTCTCTACTTCAACATAATTAGATAATGTTCCATTTAATACTTTAAGGTATTGTTAAACAATGTTATTCCTGAGATGCATGACGTTGTTATCAGTGATTGTGATATATATTGTGTAATATTGAAACCCTAAAATAATTGCGCTTCAACAGTAAAAACAGTAAAAATCTTTGAGTGACCTATTTTTCCATACTCATTTTCCCCAGTAGACTGTAGTGTTATAATTAATAAACACCATTGGGAAACAAAATTCTGAAATTTCCAATTCCCATCATAAGTATCTTGATAATCACACAGGCGATTGGCTTGTAAAAGTCATGGGATTCATGTAGCCTATTAAAGGTTTATAACTATGATTGCAGCATGAGCTAATCCAGGATTTTTTTAAGAATCTGAGGCAATTAAAGATACCGGTACCCAATCCCTTTAAGGGGCCCTTAAACCATTTCTTGGTATAAAGTCATTGAAAAATTCTTTGATATATTCTTAAATTTGCCTACAGTGAATGGAACGACAGGAGAAGGTATGTCCATGACTGTTGAGGAAAGGAAGGCTCTGGCTATAAAATGGATAGCTCTGGGAAAAACAAGGTATGTAAGAAGAGGATGATTATTACCGGTAGGTGACATGCCACGAAGCATGGCAGAGCATCCACCGGTATTGATTTCTTCAGAATCTTTCTTTTTTCCTGTTTTTCCTATTCTTTCTGTATGAATCTTGTCCGGTGGATATCTCATTAATGGCATGGTGAATAATAATAACAATATTGGATTCTTATATAGCGCACGTATCGACCTTGCAAGGTCCTCAAGGCGCCTCAACATTACCTGGCTATATGCTAGGCTGCCGATTTCGACTCTCACAGCATTTGAAGGAATTCCTTCCTACCCATTTAACACCTGGGTGGAGAGTGGCAAATGTAGATCAATGTCTTGCCAAAGGACATTAGTGCCGCGGCGGGACTCGACAGTCGACAGTCCGGCGACGTATCCACTCATCCACGAATGACCATGAAACTTTCATGGCATGTGACATATGCATGATTATTGATCCTAACAAAGATTTTTTTGTATTACTGATGTTTGATGCATCTAGGCGCCATTTTGTTGATTTCCAATGTTGGCCATATTTCAGTAATACATTGTCATTTCGGAATGATATTTGATATGCATAAACTTGAGATCATGGGTAAACTTTTGGTTATGGCGGACTATGGCTTTTAAGCTTTACGTTGATATATAATTCATCTATTTAAGTTTTCACTTAATGGATTATTTCATCAAAGTCATTGCCATTGTACATGTACGTCCAGGTATAAACATGCATCAGTTTTACAGTACATTGATTATTCCAGTTTAATGTTACATATGAACATATTTATATCTATATATACATATACTTTTTTTCACTTATATTTCATTGGTGTATCTTGCAGGGAAACCATCAGGCATTCATATACAATGCAACAATTGATTAGGATTTTGTAATGATATACCGTACACAATTTATGCAGGTCTGTGAACAAATTTATATTCTGTTGCATGTGTGTGTGTATTGATTTATGCAGATTTCAGGCAGTTATTGTCCATGTCGGGGCTGCCAACTTGAAGGACATACAAGAATTAGTAAGTACTAATTAGAAAACATCGCATGTACAATAGATTGATGGTCAAGGTTATATTCCTTATTTCAACAGAGAATCCAAACATGACCTACAATCAAGTACAAATTTACATTAAATGTAAAAGTTCTGCGTTAGCTCTTATTCCATACCGAGGGTGGCAAATCTTGCTCAACATCGAATTGGAGAGTTGAACAATATGTTGGGGCTTTAAAAAATGGCTGCACTTTTCTTTCTAAAAAAAGAAACAGGTTGACCTCTTTCTTGTAAAAAAAAAAATTCCCATGAAGAAGAAACATTACATGTACGTACGCCAAAATTCAAAATTTGAAGGGTTATTTGCAACAATTATTTTCAAAATGTAGGTGTGCAGAAGGGGATATGGGAGATTATGGATTATACTTTTTTTAGATAAAATTGTTTATGTTTTCACATAGCCTTAATTCTGCAATAACATGCATGATATTATGATGATTTAATCTCTTAATCCATGAACACATTCATGTGGTTCCTTGTTTGTTATTCATGTACGCAGTCAGTTTCCCTCACAATGAATGCATACTGGTACATGGGCATTTACATGGGTAAATTGGCATTCATGTACATGTGCATCCATTTATGTTCCTGTACATCATGTTGATTATCATAAGAGGCCTGCATATCAAACCATGTTTTAAAAAAAATTAATGATGCCCTTTTTTCCTATTTTGATGTTTATATTTAAGACCATACCATTTTGGTATTGATTATATATGCAGATATCCATTGGTCATATGCCACACTGACTGTTTATCGCAATGTTACCATGACAGTAATACTAGCAGTGCTGGCCTTGTACCTATATTGGTTGGGATATTATATGTGCTATGCAACGTATTCATTGCCTGTGACAAACCCATGCCGCACTTATCTCTAGCTAACACAATACGATTCTAAATCTTTGAGCAGTAAACTCAAATAATTAAAACAAATTATAATAATGGGCAGTATAGCTCCGTCTATCTAGAAAGTCTATTCCGAGGCGCACTTATTATTACTTCCGCTTTAGCCTAGCTGCCACTACAGCGCTCCATTTAATCCTAGCCACCATAAGTATAATGCCCCTATCATGCTCTGATGACCAGTTGTCATGACATTTTCTTGCTGAACCATACTGCAGCTGTTGATTTTAATCAATGAATGCATGAATGCAATATCGTTCATGCTAAGGCAATTAAAAACTAATCAATATCCCTCCAAAGCCTTGGAGCCATCATAGTTGCTTATATTCTAGGTCACTAGTGTTGTAATGTTACTGTATTGTATTTATCTACATGTAGGTAAATCAGGTGGGGGGGGGGGGGGGGGGTGCAACGTAGCTAAATTCCCTTTTATAATTTGAAAGGAAAATGTACGAGATACATGTATAAGTAAAAAGAGGATTAGGCAGAGATGCCAACTCTCCCTGTAAATTTCCCCCTTTTTTTAAACATCAATCCACACTAAATTTAATGCCTCCCTGATTTGGTTGAAAGATTATTCTTATGCTGTATGCAATTGATAGAAACTTCCCTGATTTCTGAATGAATCCTCCCTGAACACTGATCGTAAAGGTTGGCATATCTGTTTGAGGCATAAATAAAGTGGAGATTCCAAGGGAAAAAAAAAATCCTGTTCACCCTCCCCATTTTAGGCTTTGGGGCATGCGATAGGATTCCCAAAATCATTTTTCTAGGGAAAAGTCCCCCACCCTCTCCACTTTTGACAACACTGATCTACATGTACCTTTGATATTGTGATACATGTATATGTTATCTTTTTTAAACATTATAATAAAAATTAATATCATCACCTGTACATCACCTCATATATTGTGTTTCTAGTGAGTGATAATATCAAAATGTTTGTTACCTCAATTGAAAATTGAGGATGTTTTTTGTGTTTGTAATTTAATCAGTAGGCCACATTTGAAATGTTGTATATACATGTATGTATGAAATTCACATGATGATTTTTTTTTTTTTTTTTTTTTTTTTTTAAATATTTGTTTGTTTAACTTTTTTTTTTTTTTTTTTTTTTTTTTATTTGATTTTTTTTTTAATTTTTAATTTTGAAATTTAATTCATGAATTTTTGAAGTTTGGATTTCAAAATGTGACATTTTTGTAGGGCAAGCATGCAGAGCAGCATGGAGCCAGTGCCATATCAACACTACCTCCTCTCTTCTACAAGCCCTCAAATGTTGGTAGGTATTGCAGTTCTTATGGATTTGGAGTTCAATATACATGAGTATATTACTGTCTTTTTGAACCAGAAGGGCATCAACTCCTATGCTTATTTAAACACAGAGTCAACGCCCTTCTGGCTCTGAACAGACGATATGACATTGAATATAATCCTTTTAAATAATATCATTCTCTTAGACGCTGTTTTCTGATCTAGGGCTTTCTATTTTCAATTTAAAATTATCAGTGAAATCCTGGGGAGGGGTGAGAGGGAGGGGATAAAGGAGGAAGAACAATTTAAGCTATCATTCAAATAGTTGTTATCATTTTTCCCCCTTGTAATCTACTTAATAGTGGTACAAAAACATGAGATCATTATAAATATACATGTACATGTACACTGTACATGTGTACTATTTTCTATTGTATGTGGCTACTGTATATTCTTCTGTAGCAGACCGTTTTAGCAGACTAATTAATTGCATCACAGTACTGTTATTGATGACCTGAAGTTGCCCTTTAAAAAGCGAGCATATGATTTTGCTTGTTACATTATTTGAAAAAGATTAGGAATTCAGTCTGTGATGTAAGAGCACAACTTTGTAATAAAAATGTATAATTCTGATTATGTTGTTGCCATTTTTCATCTTGTTTTCAGAGGGTATGGTGCATTTCTTGGAGCAGGTAGCAGCGGCTGCTCCCAAAACTCCTTTCTTCTACTACCACAATCCATCAATGGTTGGTAGTAATGCATGTAAGTTATAGAGTGTTGAATTGCCCCATATTCTTGTGGATAGTGCCAATAAGAAGTTATCCATTTATCCAGATATCCTGTTGGATCAATATCTGTGTTATCTTGTTTTCTTGGGCACCCAAACTTACCACCTGGGCCCTGTTTATTTAAATCATAAATACTAATAATCATCAAATGATTATTGGACCATATGGATAGTAGACAAACTGGGAATTAGACCAAATGGAAATCAGACTAAATGAGCAGTAGACCAATGGTTAGTAGACTTATAATAAATTAGACCCAATGGTCATTAGACCAAATGAGAAATAGACAAAATGATTATTAGACCACGTGGATAGTAGACGGGCTGGGTGTAGTCTGTAGACCGTATGGGAATAAACTAATTGGGTAGTAGACAAACTGGTTGTAGACTAAATGGCAATTCATCATCTCTTTCAACCCATGTAGAATTTAGAACCTCATTTCATAAAAAGACTTGTTCTTGATGAAAAGATCAAATAATTGATGTATGTGTAGGCTACAAGACTCATTGCATTTGATTATCTATGAACAAATTTGTCAAGATCATATATATCAAAATTTGTAATGATAACAAGTTCTATGAAACAGACGCAGATGTACATGTATTTTAGCAATCTAACTGGAACCCTATATTGGAGTTGAAACCAAAGCTTCCATTAGTCTGTAGTCTTCATCTTTTAATTCTATCTGTATTTACAGTTTCTATGGAAAGTCTAGTGAAAGAAATATTCTCTTCGAAACGCATTCCAACGCTGTGCGGCGTCAAGTATTCATCTAACGACCTGTACGAATACGGACGATGTTACGCCAAGCATGCCAGCTCTTGCCAATTCATGTATGGCTGCGACGAGGTAAATAAAAAATTAAATATACCCAATACTTGTTCAGTTTTCAATATCTTTGAATGTGTTTTCAATGTACTTTATTATTATTATTAAGTATTTGGCGTCACCCCTGCATGGGAGGCGAAAAGCAAACTGAATCACTGTAACCCTCAGGTCTCTCCTCCCGGTATATCTGACTGGGGGTGTGCAGGTGGACCACTACACAGGGGTTTCCCCCTACTCTTATACAAATAGTGTTGTGGGTTCTTAACATGCAAAGGTGGTGACTCTCCTCTACACAGGGCTTCCATTTAACGTCCTATCCGAGGGAATTTTATGCCGTTTACTTTTCATTCTGTAAATTGAACAGCTACAGCTTTTAGCTGCATGTTTAATGATTATTTTATCTCAATAAACCAAACAATACGATACAATAAAAGCAGAAAATGCTTTTAGACATTTCAAGTTTAGGACAACCCCCACCCCTTTTTCCACCACCTGCACATTTTCTATCAGATAATCAATGTTTGATTGACATACAATATACATTGAGCCAAATATTGATGTACAGTTGTTGTTCGCGGCTCAGTCTTATACACATTCTTTGTATTTCCAATCTGTTTGTCTGGTTCATACATTGTACTGTGTCAAATATGTGACACTGAAATTGATGTTGATTCCCCCCCCCCCCAAAGTGTTATGATTGTTACATGGAAAAAAAATAGTGATTTGTTGTCAACTTGTATTTATTTAGTAGAAAGATATTAATAATGAAAATTGTTATCTTGTAATGTTTGTGTGTGTTTTTTTTTCTTCTTCAAAACAGCAACTTTTACCAGGATTGTCACTGGGTTGTGAGGCATTCATTGGCAGGTAATTTCAATACTCTAATTTGTTATCTATGGCACCCCCCCCTCCTCTCTCTCTCTCTTTCATCCTCCTATCTCTCTCTCTCTCCTTCCCCTTTCTCTTCCCCCACTCTCTCTTCCCTCTCTCTCCTCCCCTCTCTCTTCCCCCTCTCTCCATCCTCCCTCTCCTTCCCTCCCTCTCCTTCCCTCCCTCTCCTTCCCTCCCTCTCCTTCCCTCCCTCTCCTTCCCTCCCTCTCCTTCCCTCCCTCTCCTTCCCCCCTCTCTCTCTCATCCTCTCTCTCTCCTTACCCCTTTCTCCTCTCACCCTCTCCTTTCTCTCCCTCTTTTCTCACCC
Organism: Strongylocentrotus droebachiensis; assembly: GCA_035222895.1. Lineage (NCBI taxonomy): Eukaryota > Metazoa > Echinodermata > Echinoidea > Camarodonta > Strongylocentrotidae > Strongylocentrotus > Strongylocentrotus droebachiensis. Next base: position 14,835 of record JAVYIG010001106.1, read on the forward strand.
TCTCCTTTCTCTCCCTCTTTCCTCCCCCTCCCTCTTTCCTCCCCCTCCCTCTTTCCTCCCCCTCCCTCTTTCCTCCCCCTCTCTCTTAACCCTCTCTCTTTACCCTCTCTCTCCTTACCCTTTCTCCTCCCACCCTCTCCTTCCTCTCCCTCTCTCCTTCCCCTCTCTCTCTCTCTTTCTTTTTCCTGCTCTCTGTCCCTCTATCTCTCCGTCCTGTATTCTATATTAATAATAACAGTGGAGTCTTGTATAACGTTCGTGTATGGCACATTACCACTTCTGGTACTCCATTATCATTACCCTGGCTTTAGTACAGCTGCCGTTACAGTGCTCAAGCATTTTAACGAATTAATTCCTGCCTGATACCATACCTCACCTGGACGGAGTGTGGAAGATGTAGATTAATGTCTTGCCAAAGAGCATGAGTGCTGCGATAGGGGTTTGAACCTCTTGCCTTGTGGTTCACAGTCCGAAGCTTATCCACTGGACCACAGTATCTCTATTCCTCTTGATATCTTGCTCTTTGGCACATATACACACACACACACAGACACGCACATATCACTCATTAATGTTCAATGTACATCTCTCTCTCTCTCTCCCTCTCTCTCTCTCTCTCCCTCTCTCTCTCTCTTCCGTTTCTGTCTATGACCTTTTAGTATTTAATTGATTGCCACACTTGGAGGTGTTGTGGTCAGAGCCATCTATACACAGAGTTTGGCCATCTTGGTTTCACTGGGTCACAACATGGCGTATATTCTTTTGTTTTGTGCTTGCCCAACAAAGCAGTAGTCGCCATATTGTGTCCAACTCGAACCGGGTTGGCCAAACTCTGTATATAGATGGCTCTGGTTGTGGTCTAGTTGATGAGTCTCCGGACTGAACCACAAGGTATGGGCTTCAAATCCGGCTGCGGCACTAATGTCCTTTGGCAAAACATTAATCTACATTTGCAAATTATGACCTACTGCACATAGAAACTGACTACCAACTCCCTTAAACAGTTCATAACCTTTCATACATGTTTATATTGGTATTTGTTTCTTTTTAGTACTTACAACTATCTAGGCAGTGTGGCCAATAGAATAATTACAGCATTTGAGGCCGGTGATATGGCTAGTGCCAGAAAAGAGCAAGTAAGTTTGCATCGGTATAAGCTTGTTTTTATGAGTCTATACTATGATTTCCAATGAAAACGGATCCTTGTAATAATCTTAATGATGGTTAATTTTAATGACTTAGTTTTCTTTTTTCATAGTTCTGTTGTTTTTTATACTTGAATTCAATCACAGCATCCTTTTTGCTGAGGTGACAGCTTTTCATCAGAAAATTTAAGTGCTTTAACAGGCTGAAAGTTAGTACTTTGTTGAAGTAATCAGTATTTCTTAGGGGATATTCACCTGAGCATCGCTTCACGAAATCGTCATAAATACAAGTTCACCAACACCCCATTTAAATACACATATTTCGATAGGTTATTGGCAAACTTGTACTTATGATGATTTCGTGAAACACTGAGCAGTGATAAAACAGTAGAAACATTAATACCATTTCCTGTTATCTATGTTCAAGTCAAATGTACTATTTTGTATCTTATTGATGTTTATAATCTGTAATTTTGTATTGACATGCAAACAAAACAAATTCCAATAATTGGACAATAAAATTTGAATTCATTTCAATTCAATTGAATAATCAATATTTTGTATGAAAATAGAAACATTTTTCTTAAATTTGTGTGTGAAATACTGACAATTAGTACTACATGGGTACCTAGGCAGCTCTCTTTGTAATATGAGCTCATTTTGAACAGCATTATTTGTAATCCTTTGGGCCCGTAAAATAAAATCAGCTATACATTGCATATAACAAATATTTTAAAAACCCATTATATCAGAAAGGAGTACTTCTTTACCTTGACCAAATCTTAAGTATTAGTCTTCGTGTTGTGCATTTATATTTTCCCTTCAAGTCAGATGATGCTATCATGTAAACAACAGAAAATAGAATTGTTCCTTTTCTTGAGTTCTTGAATGCACATCATAAACATAGCATGTTAGAAGTCCTTTGCATAATTCCATGATGAAAAGTTATCTATGAAATTTATAGTTGACTTTTCTGCACAGACAGTGTTTGTCATATGCTTTATCTTCCTTTTATAATTCCAGTTCCGAATCCAAGCACTTGTGTCTGTACTTAGGAAATATGGTAAGTCTTAAAGCGATACTAAACTAATGAACTTTCTGCTCTAGCGTACTGTTCAGTGCCATTGATTATGAGAGTTTGGCCAACCCGGTTCGAGTTGGACACAATATGGCGACTACAGCTTTGTTGGGCAAGCACAAAACAAAAGAATATACGCCATGTTGTGACCCAGTGAAACCAAGTTGGCCAAGCTATGTGTATAGATGGCTCTAATACTGTTTATGGGAGTGTCGTGGTCGAGTGGTTTAAGGTGCTTGACTGTAGATGCGAAGGTCGAGGGTTCAAATCCCGACACGGCACTAATATCCTTTGGCAAGATATTTACCTGCACTTGCTACTCTCCACCCAGGTGTTAAATGGGTACCCGGTATAGGATGCGAACGTTTATGTGGTAGGACGAGCAAGTGTGCGCTTGTAAAATGGCGACTGGCTTGAATGCTCCCCAGGGAGTGGAAAATGTGCACACATTGTGTGCGGGTAAGCCTGAATCCGATGACCAGGGTAATAATATATCTGTAAAGCGCTTAGGCACATCGTTGGATCGGTGTATTAAGCGCTATATAAAAAAACAGATTATTATTATCATTATTTATTGCACAGCCCCATCCCATGGTCAACTTGCCAACAATGCGTAACCCATTACCTAATGCGAGAACCAACAGCTCAGCTAGGGAAGCAGGGGGTTATGGGACCATACTGCTACAGCTGACCTGAGAGGGTGCTAGAGGGGACTTTGCGGTAGTCCTTCTTGTTCAGTTTGGCTTTAAATTTTAAAACCCGTCCGTACTAGTTTGGCCGTGGGGGGTGGGGGGGGGGGGGGTTAGACCTCCCTGCAAGGTAACTGACAGGTGGTTATCTCATCAAATCAGCTCTCAATTAACATAAGAAAAAGGGAATCATGGGGGACCAACAGGCACCGATTAGGCATTGTTTGCTATAAAGAGGGCGCAAGTAGCTATAAGTAGTACAAAGATACTATGATAGATATGAAACGTGCTTGATAACTTACGATATTAGATGTATAATTGTAATTTAAAAAAATAAAGATAAGAATTATTTATGAAAACAAACTATCTAGAGTAGATGTAAAAATACTCTAAAGATTTTATCTCGTTTCTCCTCGCATTAACTTTCTCAATAAGCTGCTTATAGGGCTCTAGTCGGGCCCATTTGCAAGTTGATTGGATAAATAAAGACCAATTGAATAAATCAAACAAAACAGTGAAAGTTTCATAGAAATTTAATGAAATATAGGAAAGTTTAAAGTTTCACATAAATTCATGGAACAGTGATATGCATCACGTAGGCTATGTAAGTAATGAGTTGATGATGTCATCCCCTCACTTTTCTGCTCTTGGAATGTTAAACATGGGTTGAATCTTCTTGAAATATGTGCAAAATCACCATTGCTGTAACTTATTGTAATATATATAACTCGCTCATTTCCATACTGTTTGTGTGATACATGTGTTTCATGGAATTATGTGAAACTTTAAAATTCCATTATGAGCAATACTGTAGATGAAGCTGAAACTGGGGTGATAACATCCAAAGTGCTTCGGAAACGCAAAGAGATATGGACTATACAAGAGCGGTATTATTATCATCATCTTTGTATTTTGTATGCAGGTGGGCACACAGGCACAAACAAGGCCATCATGTCACTAGTTGGACCAGAGATGGGCCCCGCCCGTTCCCCTCTTCACAACCCCTCCCCAGAGGAGCGTGAACTGATACGCAAGGATCTCGAAGCAGAGGGGTTCTTTGAATGGATCTAGTAAACCTTTCACAGCATTTTTCAAATGAAGCAACAACCAAATCTTGTTTTGAAGCATTCTTTCATAATTAATTGTTGTTCCTTCCTTCCTTCCTTCCTTTCTTTGGTGTGTAATAATTATTCAGTAATTTGTCAGATTTAGTAATGTAGTCACTGCTGTAAAAAAAAACGTAACATGTGAATTCCTAGGCAGGATAATGGTTTGTATTGCCTTTGAAATTGTGCTTAGATATCACTTTTTTTATTTTTTTAATATTTTCATTCCTTGTACAAAATGATATACAACTCTATCAAATTAGAGTTCTGTCTTATTGATAATTTGATTTTATTCAGAAAAGTTGAATGTTTCTTTTCGGCCATCTTTTTAAATATGTGATCTATCTTTTAATCTAGAGTTAAATACTTTATTTTTGTGTTTGGGGCGTGCTGTTGTGACTATTGGCAATTTTGGAAAAGGACGTGTGGGCAGTTATTTTTAATGCATTTTTCGTGAAATGTTTCTTTGAGTGATGAGTGCTAGCCTGAAATGCCAGAGCTCAAACATTGCATGAAATGTTGACAATTCTGATTTTAAAAAACATGCTATTTTTTAAAGAAGAATTTGTTGTGATATATATATTTTATAAAATAAGAGTATTCAATGTCTTATTAACATTCTTTTATAACAGGAATACTATTATGAGTTATTGAAGTGAATTATGTAAACTCAAACTGTTTAAAACCATAATACATCTCACGTGTGTCATCTCAAAAGCGTTTCTACCTCATCAAAAATATGCTATAATATAGTATTTTAACAGGAAAGTAAAGATACATATTGATAAACTCATATACATTTAGAGGATGGCAGAGAAAAGAATATAGATTTTTAAAATTATTTACAACATTTTATTTATTGGAAAATGAGGCATTGGAGCAGAAATTGGAAGCATCCGTAAAAGAATTAGTATCATCATTTCTATGGAGCTTATAGTTCAAGGAGATGAATATTTAACAGAAGCTAACATATAAATGGGCATTAAATACAATAAGTACACGGCTGAGAAGCACTCACTTCTGTATAATACAATCAAGAATTATTGACCGTTATATTTTATATTTGTATCCTTTTTACAGTTTCTCTTGGATCCATATGTTTAGCAATATGAAAACATCCACCATAATTTGTTTTAAAGTATATTTTTATTTTTATTAAGTTTCAGTTGTGAAGTTGTGAAATTTTATTGTGGAGAAGAAATGTTGTTTTGTTGCCCACAAGAAGGCCTCAATCAAAGAAATATTGCTTTTCCGGTACATTTATATTTTGTGCAATTGCGAATGATATCCACTTCAGGTACCAACAGATTTATGTAATTTTTGACAGCTGGGCAGGGTTTCATGAAACCGTCAAAAGTACATGGTCGCAGACATCCAAAGGAAACGTGTGTATTGTACTAAACACTATTTTCAATTGGATGTGGGTTAACTTGTACTTGTGATGGTTTGGTGAAACAACACCCAGGTCATGATTACACCAGCTGTCCCTGTAAGAAGTTCCATTTCCAAATACATGTACATGTAAACACCTAGGTTCAGATTATATTTATACTCTTATACTCATTATCATTTTATGTATTTCATCGAATGTACATTCCAGTGATTTTTAACAGAGGAAACATATTAAATGTAAAATAGACTGAAAAGTACATGTACTTACTCTAATAATTACCATGAGCATGATTCTGAGGGTGATTAACCCTTTAACCCTTTCAGGACAGGATTTATTTTAGGAGTCACTAAATTGATCACATTCATTTTCTTCAAATTGGCAATAATAATATATTTCTTCTATTGCTATTCTATTGCTACATTATATAAAAAAAATGTGATGTCTCTGAAATCAACATACATTGGCAAGAAAGTTGTCAAAAATATGATAAAATGCACAATTTTATTAAAAAAAACAATGATTTTGAATCTCTCAATGTGTTGCCAATTAGAACATTTTAAAGATATTTACCTTTAAAAAAAATCTTGGTATCAAACAAATTGCATACAGTCCTTGTTGTAAGGTAGGACAAGCCATAATTTGAGTCCTATATATATACCTAGGAACAATTATTTAAGTAATTTGCATTCTGACTATTGAAATTAGATTACGAAAATGGTCTATTGCGTGGACACTTATTCACATCACCTATAAGTAAATACAGCAAATGTAGATTAATGTCTTGCCAAACTTCATGTAATACATGGATTGTGTGTGTTAGCGATTCAAATATGTAACTGTCAGTAGTTATGTGCCTTCAAAAATTATGGAGTAAAGTCATAAAGGAAAGTTTTTATTCATAGAATCCCAAGAGGAATTTGCAATTTTGCTTGTATCTAGTTCAATAGTAATAGTTTTCTCCTAAATTTGCTTGCCTGCACGTTAATGGGTGATGTGATATGAACTATGCAAGTCAATTAGACACCCTGTATCGCTAATACATTTTTTAATAGAATGTATTTTGATTAGATGATTATTTGTATATCTTGCATGATTCATATTAGTGTATGATACTTGTACATATACATGTATGGTAAAGGTATAACGTATTTCATATTTCTATTCTATATCATTTTAATCAATACATTTTTAGAGGATTAGTAGATATTTTCAAGGTTGTTAATTGATGTTCTACATGCCACTTTGTTAAAAAAAATCTTTTTTAATTTGAAATTTATAACAGCATTTGTATGTTGAAATAAAATAGCAAATTTGGTATCACTTTTGTAGTCCAAATTGACCGATTTGTTTCCTCTCCATTTTAACCCATCCATTCATCCAAGGTAATTAATTGACAGTGTATGTTATTTGAGTTCTGGTATTGAGGGAAATTAATTTCTCACAGAATCAGAGATAAGTTGCACTGAATTTTTCTAGAATACAAATAAATCGTCATGCAGTTAGGCCTACAAAAAAGATGTTGTATTCGCGACCGATCCAAAAATCTTGAAATCTACGGTCGGCTTTTTAAGAATGTTTTTTTTTGTTCCCACTGTTTTTTAGAAAAAAAATGTATGAAAGCATTCAAAACTGAGAAATATCAGCCTAAAGAGGGTGTAAAAAATATTTTAACAATTATTAAACAAAAAAAAGATTTCCGACCGACCGACCCATGTTTTGGCGCCTCAAGGGCAATACATCTTTTTTTTCTTTTTTTGGGGGCCTTATGGTAGAAATGTAAGTTTGCTTTCATGAGAAGAGAAAGGTAAGGAAATTAATCAAGTGCATCTCGATACATGCAAAACCCATGGTCTATTAACATTCTTTTTCTTCTCTTTTAGTTAATGCAATTTGAGCCAGATTTTGTTTGTTCATATTTTCAAAGTCGAACGCTGGATCAACTGCCTGAATAACATTTTAGAATGACCTTTTCTTAAACTAATACCAGAACTCAATATTACATGAAGCTTTTAGTCCTCTCATTCACTACTTTCATTTCTCTTGTCAAATTCTTATCTTCAATAACATGTTACAAGAGGTCACAATACACAGCTGGAGACATGTACTAGTACTTTCTTTCATTAAAGAATCTCTTCTTTTTTTTGGGGGGGGGGGGGAGGGGGAGAATTTAAAAAGATCCCTTAGAGAAAATAAAATCATTTCAGGGTTGGCAGTCTAAACAGCAACTGTCCAAAGTAGTTTGGATGGGGACAAGAGTTAATTGCCTTCTCATACAGGAGTTCCAAGAATTCACATTTAAGCACACAAGTATTAAACATTATAATTGTATTTTATTGATGTTAAGTTGTATAACAAAACATAATGCAATTGCTTAGCCTCTGAAGAAATACATATTCAAATGTTCATGCACATTAAATATTACATGACAATAAATTGCATGAATGCATGTAGTTGGGGCAAGTTTATTTGCTTTTATTAATTCATGATTTAATCACATCTGAACATATTTTGAACAAAAAAGAGGTTAGTTGATGATACATGTACATCCATAATGAAATTCAAGGTGGTAATTGACAGACTACAAGCACTCTGGTATTTGCTGGATGTATTTTAAAAGCACATACATATTCATTGACCGATACATGTTTTAGAGCAAGCTTGCATGTACATGTACTTTCATTATACATGTACACAAATGTGAAAAAATTAATCTACTCTTGTGAGGCAAATACATTTACATGTACAGGTCAATGAAATCTTTTCTATTTGTAACAGGAGCACCATAGAAAAATCGAATTCAAGTTACTCAAAAAACATTTATTCCAAGACTATATAATCTAAAGGGATATTTGGAGACCTGAAATCTCCACTCTATCCTTTAAAATAAAAATTACGAAGCCCCTTCATATATTAAACATTTGCATTCAACAAATTCCAGTATAAAGCAGTCTTGGTATATACATTTAAGCTTCACTTTGTCTTTGTCTAGCTTGCCGAAAACGTGGTTCCTCTATCAACAAACGATGCTTTTACATAAAAGACAAATTAGAAACAGATTTAGCTTTCGGTATTTGTACCTGCTCGAGTGCATATCCACATGACTTAATAAAGCCAAAGGTTATCAAGATTGGATTTCACTTTAAATTTTAGCTGAATATGGGTTCAAATTGATTCTCAATTCACCATATGGGAAAATAAGTGTTCTTTTATGGGTATCACCAACATAATTAATTCTTATTTTGATTGAATGATCTCTTGTGGAAGAATACAAGCTCTGAATCAACTTTATTATGCTACCATTTTCTCATTCATGAAATATCAATTTGCTATCATGATTGGTACAGGTGTACATGGTGTATATATATATATATATAAATATATTGGTGCAATGTATTACTGCCTTCAAACATCACTGAAGATTATCAAAAATATCCTCTATATCAGCCTTTGAAAATTGAACAAATTACATACTGTTGTACAGTCATATTGACCGAGTTGTATGCTGTAATACAAATTATGGTTTACTGAATGGAAATTCTGGACAAACATGATTATACTATAGTTTGAACATATTTCTGACTTGTTTTTCAATTTCAGATTGATCAATCGATCTTATTTACTGGGTGTAAGCCACAAATATGTTCAAACTATTGAAATTTCTTCCAGGAAGCGTTACATTTATAAACTAGATGGAATTCGACTGCGCGCAGTCGAAAATGATGCCTCCGTCATAGAGCAATTTTACCAACCAAAACAGAAGAAATTTTTCAAATTCAAGTTCATTTGTAATCCATTAACAGGTTCTCAAAATATCGTGATTACAAGCTATTTTTGCATACATAATGAGCCATGACCTTTGACCTCATGACTCAAGAATCTACTCAGTTCATTGGCTCTGCAAGATACATGAATGATCTAAGTTTGGCAGGAATCCATCAATCTGTTCTAATGATAATGCGATCACAAGCCAGTTTTGCATACATAATGAGCCGCGTGACCTTTGACCTCATGACCCCAAAATCTAATCAGTTCATCGGCTCTGCAAGATAAATACATGACTAAAGTTTGGCAGGAATCCATCAATCGGTTCTTCAGATAACGCGATCACGAGCTGTTTTTGCATACATAATGAGCCCTGTGACCTTTGACCTTTGACCTTGTGACCCCAAAATCTAATCAGTTCATCGGCTCTGCAAGATACATACATGACCAAAGTTTGGCAGGAATCCATCAATCGGTTCTTCAGATAACGCGATCACGAGAACGGGACGTACGGACGGACGTACGTACGGACGGACGGACGTACGGACGGACGGACAACCCGAAAACATAATGCCTCCGGCTACTTCGTAACGGAGGCATAAAAATGATTATACTACTTGGTACACTGTCTTTGAACTGACATTTCATGTGCATGTACGAGTACAGGTGTACATCAGCTTCTACAATATTGTCATAGAAGGTTCTTTCATTAAACAAACTGGCAATAGTTTTATTTGCAATGTGAAATGGTTCGTTGTTTACATGTACAATTTATACATAAAGATTTATTTCAGATACATGAACTTGCCTTTTTCTTGCCAAATTTAACAAAATGTATCAGTTATTCCCAGGACGATTTAACAAACAGGTCCATTGTGTGAATACCCTTTGTACAATGCTTCTATCAGTTTTAATAACATAATAAAGCAGAGCAGCTCGTTTTTCAGGACTACAACCAATCTTCACAACTATTGGAGGAAGAAATCCAAGAAAAAGGCACAGTAGGTCTAAACTAGAGGGTCAAGATCCCAATGGGAATAATTTTGTACTTTTACAGGGTTATGAATGGTTCATACATGAAACTAATCCCATTTTAATTTAACAAATAGTTGCCAACAAGGGGTAACAGTTTTGGCCAAGCATCGCATTTAGGGGTTACAGAACCACACAAAAGAAGGTGGGAGTTATGAAAATACTGGAATAGAGAGTAAATAACTTGAAGTTCACTTGTAAGAAAAAGATACATGTACCATCACCTTCATAGAAGTAACAATAAATACACATATATTCTGTAAAGTCTATCCCCATGGTTGACAACTCACCTACATCGAGTCAGGAGTATCAAAACATACCATACAATGTCCAACAAGATTCAGAAGGATGTTAATTCAATAGACAAGTTCACGGTTAGCACATGTCACAAATGACCCCAAATATCAACAGATCTTCAAAACATGTAGAGCTCCCTCTTCGTACATTTTGAAATAATCACTCCTACAGCGATTGAGGTGATACATAAATAGCCTTTGTTACCCCTTTTCAAAGAATACTTCCACCTGTGTATTATGGTGTGCACTGCTTGTGCATAAATGAATAATGATTACATAAATGTCATGAGCACGTATCCAGTATTTTGTCTCTGTGTATTTCACAATTTGTTCTGCAATGACCTTTATCTGCTCATGCTCAGACTGCAACCTTGAACTGGCTTATTCATAGGATAATACAATATCACATGTACTTGTACAGAGCCTGCTGTTCTGCTACTTCTTCATTACAGAGTAATGACACCCTTCTGATTCCATTGTGTTTTTCAATGAAATGACAAAATGTTAAACCTCTCTTGTTCTCGGCTGACTTTACAAATTTTGATTGAACGGGGAAAGAACATTTTCGAAATACACTGTACCGTATACAAATCCACCAGACAAACTCCTAAATAACTTTGGTAAAATGCTATTAAAGGCACCAATAGAAAATAAACAATAAAATATGACTATGGCATTTGCTAAATTGACATGAAAGTAACAAATACCTGTACATAGCTAATGAACAAAAAACATACTTCTGAAGTCTTGGATCGTATTGCTACCGATTTGAAATTGGTTAATAACTAAAAACTAATAAAAGGACATTTTCATTAAAGTTCATTTCTATTCTTCTTCTTTTTTCCCTTCCCATTTAAATCCGCTGGGTTCGGTCGCACAAATTTGGCGCCCTCTGGAAGCTCTGTCACTGTAGGTTCTTCTTTTGCAACCTTATCTGCATTCTTCTTCTTTCCCTTTGGTTTCTTTTCGCTTGTACCAGTAGGTAACGAGACAGCACATCGGAATCCTAAATTATCGGAGCCAGCGTCTGCTTCATTACCCATTCTGGAAAAGTGAAGATTTTGAGAAAGGGAAAAAATGGAAACAATTCTAATCTTACTCTCGATCTTATTACAAGTTTACTTTTTACTACTTGAATGTAAAGAGAGTATACACTTTATTTCTTTTATTTCAGTATTTAAACATAAATGTAGCTAAATCTTGCCAAAAGTTCACCGTAAACTGTTCTAAAAAGAAAGGTTGAAATGCCGAAACATATATGTGCCTCTTTAAAACATTTAAAAAACCCTTTTAACCTGTTTTCAGCTTGCAATACACTTAAGCAGATAATGTTATATGAGTATAAATGAAATATTACTCCCCACATAGAATATTCTCCCAAAGCCTTTTGTAGACAGGCCTCAAGAGCCACTTTTGTTTATGAAGTACATGTACATGTATTCAATGGAATTTTAATGCATTCGTAAAATGGTGGAATAGGCTCTGTATTTTCAAGGATACAAGAGACAAAGATATTTGTTATTGTTGTTTCCACGAAAATAAACAACACATGTTTGCATGTGCACTGCAAGCTCACTTTTGTGTGTTGTTGAATTTGTGACCCTACAAGAATCCACAAAAAATGGCTAAAATAAAACCCTCATGACAATAACAGAAAAGGTGGGAGTGTCGTGGCCGACTGGTTTAAGGCACTTGACTGGAAATGCGAAGGTCGAGGGTTCGAATCCCGGCACGGCACTAATATCCTTTGGGAAGATATTAACCTGCACTTGCTACTCTCCACCCAGGTGTTAAATGGGTACCCGGTAGGATGCGACCGTCATTGTTGGTCAAACAGTTCTTGAGCGTCAATTAACGCCTGGCTTGAATGCTCCCCAGGGAGTGGAGATAGTGCACACAGTGTGTGCGGGCAAATATTGAATCCAATGACCGTGGTAATAGTATATCTGTAAAGCACTTAGAGACATTTGTATTTAGCGCTATATATTTATAAAAAAGCGGAAGCGGAATGCAAACCTTGTTGTGACTCTAGTAGCATGATTGAATTTTCCATCTTTGGAGTCGATGTATGACCCACCCCTCAAGACAAAGCGGACCTGGGAGGGGTTCTCTTCTCCGGGTGAGGGGGCGTCGTCTTTGGCACTGGGCGTGGCACTGAATTTAGTTGACGTCCACTCCCAAACGTTGCCAATCATGTCATACAGATCTACCAAAGCATTGTGAGATTATTGAATAAATTATATAAAGAGTGAGACTTGAGAATTTATAAAGCACCATACACAGAGTGATTACATTTTGTACGTGTATCGTAGATGGACGTCACAATTGTAAAATAAACATCTGAGATTGAGCTCAAAATCACGATCAAGGCATTTTCCATTAAAAATATATGTATGCAGTTGTATACTGTAAACATTACTTACGTAAGCATTCACTCCTCATTTATTTCGGATAATTTAAAAAAAAATGGGAAAAAATATATCGGTGACAAAATTAAGGGCAGCATACCTTTCTTATTGTAATGCAAGATGTACGTGACACACACAAAAAGAAAATCCCACTTGCACAAAGATATTAATTTTGAGCAACAAATTAGGACTTCTGAGAGCTCTGTCACAACTCTAGTGAATATCAAGCCATTAACTCTTTATTTGCCACATGTATACACAATCACCCTGTGCCACATTGTATTAATCATGGGATAGATATAGCAAAAGCTTCAAGATTATTTATTTACAGTGCAAGATTAATCTATAAAATTGTTAAAACGGCTGTCATGGAGCTAATCCAGACCATAAAAGGAATATTTTCAAAGCCATTATGTTGCACAAAGTAATCCTCCCATCAATTGTCCCCCATTGTTTTGTGCAAAAATGCACATGTGCCAAAAAAGCAACTGTGCAGAGAACAGAAAGCAACATGCCACTTTTCAATTTAAAATCAACATGATTTTGACTATAATTAAAAGCTAACACAGTGTAGAATAGAAAAAAAATTAACTCACCATAATCATTTTGAGGCGGGAATGCATCTACAGGACCTACGCCATGATACCCATCAGCCTTGGTATTCTCTTCTGGAAATTTGCCCTATCCAGCAAAAAAAGAGAGAAGAAAAGAAGAGAAGATTAAAGACAATAAAACAAGTATAGACATACACATATTTCATAAGTAGATGGGTCATTCCATAGGGTAAGGGCAAGGGCAAGTTTTTATGACATACTAGAAGTGAGAAACTATGTCTCCTATCAACCAAAACAGTGTTTACTCAAACTACTAGCATAACCAATTGTGTTTAGAACTACTCCAGCTTAATGGATAATCAATATTATAGACCTAAATGTAATGTTATACAAATGTGATATCCATGTAACGCTTGTGAAAATGAAAAACAATTACCAGTGTGAAGCAAATATTTTTAAGAGAAGCAACTGAATCAATCGATTCTGGCAGGAGCTTCAAAAACTGATTCGATCTTCCATGAGTTGTAGAAGATCTCATACTAACCTTCTTTTTTTTTGGGGGGGGGGGGGGGGGTGGGGGATTTAATTTTTTTTAAAAAGATATTTCTTACTGTTACTCTCTTATTTATTTCAATAATATAAACATCTCCAGCTCAACCAAGTTAGAAGAATTTCTAGATCACCAGTTTACTAAAGATTTTGAAGAAAAAACAACAAAATGTGTTTCACCTGCCAAATATTCATCCTATTCTTCTCAAATTTTTTCCCCCAAGGATACTCTTTGCCTGTAAAGTAAACAGAATATGAGATGGAGAGAGAGAGAGAGGGAGAGAGAGAGGGGGGGGGGGGGGAGAACAAATAAGAGCATTCAAATTTATAATTTAAAGAGAGAAAATTATACAAACATAGTGAGGACAAATATTGTTATTAACCTTCTAAAATATTTTAATCTATACAAAGTATCTCTAATATTAACTCTAAATGATCTTAGTCGAAACATTTTCAAATATTGTGGCCACTGGATATTGAATTATAAGGTCCCTTCAATGTGATACGTGTAGAACATTTAACAAAAATCACAATAACACTCCACATTGTACCTGACTAGAATAGATTTGGACCTAGTACAGAGCCCTGTGGGACACCACATGTTATAGGTATCAAGGGAAGATGGCTCTACCCCCCCCCCAAAAAAAAAAAAAAACACAACAACAACCCTCTACATGGAACTGCAAACTCTCATTCTGTTTCTGTGGGTAATGTTCGAGCATCGATGAGACTTTTAATCATACCTGATGCAGAATAGAAGTGGACCAAGTAGACAGTCCTCTGGGACCACATGTTACACATATTGAGGGAAGATGCCTAAAGCTCCCATACTCTCACCTCCCAGACCCCCTCTACATGTAAACTCCCACTCTGCTTCTGTGGGTAACCTCCATCCATGCCATAGGCAGAATGACTCTCATCATACCCGTTGCTGAACAAAAGTGGGCCTAGTAGAGGGCCTTGTGGAACACCACTTATTACCCCTTTATTACCTTCCAATACACTCACCTAATACTCTCTCTAGCTGCAAACTCCCACTCTACTTCTGTGGGTAACCTCCATCCATACCATTGACAGAATGTTCTAGCATCGATATGACTCTAATTATACCTGATGCTAAAAAAGGGGGCCTACTATAGGTCCCTGTGGGACACCACATATTGCCCTTTATTCACTCTAATACACTCGCCTTCTAGACTCCCTCTAGCTGCAAACTCCTTTTCTAGTTCTGTTGGTAACCTCCATCCATGCCATAGGCAGAATGACTCTGATCATATCTGTTGCTGAACAAAAGTGGGCCTAGTAGAGAGCCTTGTGGAACACCACTCATTAACCCTTTATTACGTTCCAATACACTCACCTTCTAGACTCCCTCTAGCTGCAAACTCCCATTCTGGTTCTGTTGGTAACCTCCATCCATGCCACTGGCAGAATGCTCTAGCATCGACATTGCTGATGTGAACGGCTGGGTAGTTCAATCGATTCTCAATGCCACTTCCTTTACCTTCTGGCTAAAAATAAATTAAAGGCCTTGTATTTTACTCACAAGTATTGCAAAAGTAAGGAACGATAATAAAAATACGATACACAAAAAGACAAATTTTAGACAAATAACATTTACCACAGACTTTACAGAGGTTTGAAAGTAAAAGATGCCAAGAGCATATTGGTTTCACAGTCATCTTTTTACATACTCTTTATCCCTTTGTTCAATTTAGAATTTTAGAAAATGAAGATTTTTTTTGTTCTTCAATGGATCTACTCAGAATTAAAATATTTGAATCCATTGACAAAATTCAATTAAAGTAGTGCATAGATTATAGACTTACATGTAGAGGAATTAAGTTTACTGGATATAGAAATTAAAAGTGAAAATGTAAAATTTGAGGTCAACATTATGTTGTATGATCTTAGCACATCAAAGCAGTTAATGTAAAGACAGATTTTGCATACAGTCAAACCTGCTTTAGTGACCACCTGTCTACAAAGGCCACATTTGTTGTTTCCCTTGAAAATGGTTTCTCATTGAATCATGTACTAAAGGAACCTGTCTACAAAGACCACCTGTCTACAAAGGCCACTTTTTGTGTTTCCCTTGGGCGGTCGCTATAGACAGGTTTGACTGTATTTGCTCCGACTGTGAAATATTTGAAATGATGCTCTATAGCCAATATAACAGACTTTGTTAGGATAAATTTGTCAAAACTTAAAGTTACACCTATCATGGACTTCGTAATTTTCTTTACTGTATTTTCCATTTGATTGGCTTATCTGGATTTGTAAGAAATATTATATTGTATTCTTTGACTTTGCATGTTTTTTATGAAAGTGGTGAATAAATTCAATTCAATTCAATTCAGTTCAATATATTCCCAATAACTTCTTACCTGTCTCCAATAAGCATTCTGCACTGGAATCCACCAGGGTGCACCCTAAAGAAAACAGAGAGTTCATTGTTATAGTGACTGGTATATTTTCTTTTCTTTTTTAAACGAATACCTACATGGTTTGCTAAAGCGCCATTTTATTACTAGACTATTAAATGTGTTACAGTGAGCTGATAGTGACCAATCCTTCCAATAATGATTAATTATTGCAGGTCTAAGAAAAATGTACAAAGTTTCTGCAAAATTCAATCATGCATGTATATCTGCATGGATTAAACATTATGTACACAATGCAATGGTGTTATAAAAATGGTGTTATAAAAATGCAATTGCACTCTGAAATTTAAAAAAGAATAATTTAACTATATGATAATATGACATACATGTACATGTACTTCCACCTTCCATCCCATAAATAATACTGTAAAAGATTTTAATATATAAATACGTATAAAACACTGAAACTATATGAAAAGGAAAGTGGAAAGGAACGAAAATGCAACAGCAAACACAATGAAGAAATCTTGAGTAATCTCTTCATTCTCTTCATGTATTGTTATGATTATTGTAAAAATAGGCATGGTATCTGTTCATATTCAGCTACATGTATGTACGCAATATATAGTGTATGAGATCTGTAAAGAAGCCAATGAAAGACCAATATTCTGTTCCTAAATCTGAATAATAAAAATGGGTATCCTTTACTTACAGGTAATCTCTGCTCAATAGTGTTCTTGATGGCCTCTGGAACAAAAGCATCAAATGCAAAGCTCCAAGCGTATTTCTCTGCGTCAGTCTTGTATTTCTTTGCTCTCACAAACTTCCTAGAAGAATGAAACGAATAAGAATGGCGAAATCACATAATTGGAACATGTTCATTCATGAACAGCCAACTAAAAATTGTTTGCTGGGGGTTTCTTCTATGTTTTAAATACCTCTACATACTCTGTAGAGAGTTCTTTAGTGAGTTCTGCAATATTGCAAATCAGAAAAAGTTCAAAAAGAAAAAAAAATATTATGTCTTGATCTACACATATTAATTCCTTTTTTTTCCTTTCTCAACAATACAGTGTATACTTTTTATGGGGTTGACGTTCATAAGGCTAATTGCTCTTTTTGTTAACCCTACATTCTCATAAAATTTTGTTTGCTCCTTCCCTTTGTACTTGTCTTGTAATTGATCTTTAATCTGTATAACATGTATGTCATGTTTGTATGTTCAATTTTTTTTTTTATGGAGAATGAAATAAATAAATGAAATTATTTTTTTTATAATTTTTTTATATACACCTTCTCATTACAAATTTGAAAACCAGGGGCATTCTCTCTCCTGGGCGGCAGAAGAATGTTAATTTAAAGTATTTTTAGAGGATATAATTCAATGCCCTTCTGGTTCTAAGTGGATCATGTTCACCACACAAAATATTTGTCAAAAATTGTTCACTGACACTGTTCATACAATGTATTTGATGGTTGGCTCATGAAATACAAAACTAAACAAACAAGTGTTTAACTAATGTGTTAAACTTACATCAACATAATAACATGTACATTTATGTACAAATATATATACATGTATATGCCTACTTTATTATTTGAATCGGTTACCACACATTAAACATTTCTTATTTCCTGTATCTACAGTACTTGTTTAATTAGAGAGAGTATTGTTTGCATATATTGTATGATTACTGAGATGTAACAATTAAACCTGAGATGGAAAACTCTCCTATAATGGTAACAGCTTGTCGAATCATCATCATTCAATTAAGCTTTAATAGCAAGATCCATAATATAGCAGTATACTACATGTACACCATGGTTGTGTCAGGTGACGTAGATTGCATTGGCCTACATACAAACAAAATTTTTTTTTAATATTACAAATTTTGAGCTACACTGTAAAAATCCAGTTTATAATCAATATGACTATAGTGCCCCAAAGTTTGCTTCAAAAACAACATTAGATATAAAAAAGTTAAAAAACGATATCATAAATTAATAAATGAAAGAACACATGCTTTTTATTCAGTTCCTTTTTGGGGGGCCTTTATGTACATTTGTACAAATGTACATTTAAAAAAAAAAATCAAATTTTACTGTCTGAACTAAAAATGTAATGATAAGCCTTTTCATGGAGTGCATACAGAGTGATGTATCAAAATGGTACCTGCATTAATATTTTTTGTATCAGCACTGAAATATGGATTGATAAAGATTTTCTTTCTGGTAATCAAGGAACAAAATTACCAGGATATTATCACAGAAGGATCATATTTCAATTTCAGCAGATGTATCATACACTGTACACAGTACATGTCATTTTAATATTATTTTTATTTCAGAAGGAAGAGAGATTGATGACTTTTATTTTAAAAATGAAACATGTGGGGGGGGGGGGGGGAGAGAATATCAAAGAACAAATGGTTTAAGCTTCTTTAATGCGTTATTCTTTCTGTTGGTACTGACCTTCTTACAAGAAAATCTGATACTGGTACTCATTTGAAAATTGACAAATTGAGCAAATGATATGGAACTTGTGACCTCAAAGGTCAAATCACTAATGATATCGAACCTTCAACTGGCAATACATTCACAGTAGTGATATGATGTCATAGTTGGACTATGTTCCCAGCCATACTGTACTAAAAGGAATTTCAGAAATAATGAAATGGGCATTTTTTTTTTATCTTTAACATACATGTAAGGTTGTAAATAAACACATGTAAGTATCCCCTCATATTGAAAAATGACTTTTCAATCATACATATAAGATAAACAAGAGAAAATGAAATGAAATCCCAAACTATCCCTAATTTGTTTTCCTGATTTCTCTTCTTCTACCCAGATTGCTTAATGAGAAATTTTATACAAACAAATCAAGAAAGACATCATTACAATCTTTACCTAAATGATGCTGCGGTAATAGGGTACTTGTTGATTTTAAAAGGTTTCACAGTGACCTTTCTCTGGACACTCTCTCCATCCTTGCCATCTGATTTCGATGACCCCATCGTGAACTTTCCTCCAGGTAACGCGACCATCTCTTCATACTTATCAAACACAGGATCTAGAGAGAAAAGGAGTCACATGAATTAGAATAATGGTTATGTCTTTTCCTTCAAATGTTTGTCTGACCTATCTTTATGAAATATAATGATATTAATAACAACTAAATAATTTACACTGTCGCTCATATAGGTGGAATATTTTTGTTTTATCCCAATTTATGGAATTATTTTAAAAATAATTTAAAAATAATAGATCTAGATAATATTATACATTCTCAGATTTTATTGAATAATAATTTGACAATGTGAGTTTTGCGTGACTAAACTAAATAATTTACACTGTCGCTCATATAGGTGGAATACTTTTGTTTTATCCCAATTTATGGAATTATTTTTAAAATAATTTAAAAATAATAGATCTAGATAATATTATACATTCTCAGATTTTATTGAATAATAATTTGACAATGTGAGTTTTGCGTGACTGCTAAAGCATAAAAAAATCCTACGTGTGCCCATGCCTTGAGCCATAAATCGATAATGCATGGCCGTCCAGAGGATTTGTTTACGTTGGGGACCGGGGTAAAATGCTATAAATTATTGAAAATTTATTGCACTTTCTGTTTTTTTTTTATTTATGGAAACTGCCCCCCTACCCTAGCCCCCGCTGCGTACAGTCATCGTTCAGTGACAAAGCAATTGCCTAGTAACTGTGAGGCCCCAGGGTCAAAACCGTGTCGATGTGCTATATTAGTGCCCTTTTGTGGGGCATTAATCCTCATTACTGTCATTTATGACTTAAAGGCGTAGGTCCCCTATTTGAAAAGCATAGAAGCATACACATGCTTTAGCAGTCACGCAAAACACACATTTGCAAATTATTGTTCAATAAAATCTGAGAATGTATACTTTTATCTAGATCTATTATTTTTAAATTATTTTTAAAACAATTCCATAAATTGGGTTAAAACAAAAATATTCCACTTATATGAGCGACAGTGTACATAATCAGAGCCTTTTCCTGAGGATACAAGGTGCTATATCACTTAGTCTAAGAACAAAATAAAAAGAATTATAGAGGTAAATTTTCATTTTTTTAAAAATAAATTCAAGTTACTGTAACTAAAATTTGTTAAAGATGCAGGCAATTTGTTAAAAATGCAGGCAGTTTGTTCCATACAATAAATATGAGGCTATGAATTGAAAAGATTTGAAGCCGGCCTATACTGGGAATTTTGTATACCAATTCATCTTTAGATTTGGAGGGTGTAAAGCCCACTCTGGTATAAAGTTGGTTTTAAAAGATGCAGAAAAGGTAAAGAAACAGATCAGTGACAAATTTAGCAAACCCCCATAAAAAAGAGGGGAACAAGAAGAAAGTTACAATTTTGGTGATGTGCTATTTGTCCTTGACATGTCCAGGGAATAATTTTCCTGGTATCGCATCGCAATTTGCTATGCACTTTTGCATGACTGCTATACAAAATATCTTTTGTGTAGCAGTTTTCTTCCATAGAAATGTACAGAATTTCATTTGAAATATTTATCCATCAGCTGAAATTGCTAATCAAAAAATTTGAGGAAAATTATTTCCTGCATGTCTGATGGAAGGCAGAGGGTTCTGTGTAGCTCTGTGTTACATAGTATGAGCGAATGCCTTTCTGGGTTCAAACAGACAACATGTATGTCAGACCCATTTATACAAACAATGAACAGGTATCACAACACAAATCACTGAAGCAGAAAAAGTCCCACTTTCTATTAAGCTACTTGTTACTTGTTCATGTACATGATTTTTTACTCTCCAGCCCAGGTAAGGGGATTATGACGAGGGGTATTCTAAAGAATAAGGTAGCACAACCAAAATCTCTGAAGTACAAACAGTCCCACTTTCTAAGCTTCATATAAATGATTTTTTTCCCTCCCAGTCCAGCTACATGTAGGTAAGGGGATTAAAGAAAAGGGGGTATTCTAAATTTCTTTTGTCCAAGACTGCAGTGAGACGTGGCACATGAGGGCAGGCATGGACTATACTGATCAAGTATGCATACAAATCTCTACTATGAAGTAGGATGATTGACACATTTCCTGGATAATGTGGATATTCAGAGATACAAGTGTTATATTTTTCATATCATTTAAAGATCTTGTAAAATAGTAAACATTAAAAGACGAATAATATGTAAAAAATATACTTGGTTGGGTAATCCTTTTGGCAGCTCACTCTGTAAGCGATTCAAATAAAAATGTTACCTCTTAATTAGAAACAATTTCTATATACATACTTTTAACTATGAATTGATGCCAATACTTGAATAGGCTCCCCATTGCCATTAATGACTAGGCTTTTTCAAGTTATCACGTTTAAGGTTAAGTTGCTACTAGACGATAATTATATAAGCTTATGGAAATCCATTGAGCTTTCTGTTTTAGTAAAGTTCAATAAAGAAAAGAACATTTTATGGAAGGCTCATGCCCCTGACCAAATTTTGAACAAATTATATTCGAGTCAATTAGCCGATTCCCTTCAAACGTGGTACATTTTTAGAGAAAACTTTGTGAAAGCTGAATTTGATATGGCTTTTTCTTCAATTGGATCTTGTCAATGTATTTGGTTTAATAAGAATATTAGCTCAAAATCCAAGAATTATTTTTTGTATCAGGATTGGATTGATAAAGGTATCCTCTTTATAAGTGATTTGCTTAATCCTCCTCACCCTGGTAGCAAACTTTTTGAAGAATTGATACTTGATTATGATATTAATCCTAGGGATAGGAGGAAATACAATTTTCTTATGAAAAATGTTCCTTCTGATTGGTTGGTCTCATCAGATCTGAATCATGATGTAATCTTTGATGCCTTTGTCAATACACTTGTGCAAGCTAGGAAGGTTCCCAAATATGCTTATAATGTCATACTAGAGCCACATGTTCCCGAAAAGAAATTAACATTCTGGAAAGAACATTCTGACCCTAACCCTGTTGATTGGGACAAGATTCATATTGATAATTTCAAATGTTCTATAAGCACTCGCATTCGTTCATTTTATTTCAAACTATTTCATAAAGCCATAGCTTTAAATAAATTCTTGTTCAAAATTAAACAAAAGAATTCTCCTAATTGTTCATTTTGCGATAATGAACCCGAGACTTACCTACATCTTTTCATCAAATGTCAGACTGTAAAACCCATTTGGGATGATACCATTAAAACTATTAATCAGAAGATTAATAAAGTAGTGAATTTTTCAATATTTGAAAGAATGTTTGGCTATGAAAAGGATACGTTTTTGACATATTTATTTCTTATGCTTAAATACTACATTTATTTATGCAAATTTCAAAGTAAAATACCCAATTTTCAAGGTTTCAGAACTTACATTGACTATAATAAAGATCTTGAATATCGTATTGCAAAAAAGAAAAACAAACTGCCCTTGCACTTTAAAAAATGGAAGTTTGTCTTATAATCCTGTTTTATAATGTTGTAAATGTTGTAAATTTACTTTTCGTGAGGTTTTGATCTGCGTTTTACTGCTTTTTTGTAATGTTTTTATAATAACCTGTAAATACTGTGATTATTTTTTGATTGTTCAATAAAACACATAAAGAAAAAAAAAAAAAAAAGTTATCACGTTTAATTACTTTTTATATGAATTTCATGCATTGTTAAATAATTTTTATTTTTTATAATATATCTTGCTGCTTTATGAATTATAGTGTAGCATTATATCTCTATAAGATTAAGAGTGCTAGATATTAATGATGTGATCCAACATTGAAAGATAAAATAAGATCATACATGTATTTTTTTTTACACAAATACAGATTCTAAGTAGAGTCTATATCCGCCCCCACGATAATCCCTCAGATAACTTCCCCCTAATAAAATTACTGGTAGTCTACCCCTATGTACATGTAATTCAAGGGTGTGGATGCAATTTTCAGAGACTACTTATCCAGGGGTAAAAACATTCCAATGCATGATGATAGTGTAGGGATTTATTTTGAACTGCTGTCTGTTCAACATGTCTGCTGGGCTGCATCTGTGTACTTAAGAGCGCTAGGAATTTGTTAGAACCGCATGCAACCCTACAATAGCTAGATCATGTCCGATGAAAATGATTTTTCAGGATATTGGGGGGGGGGGGGTGATCTTTCAGGATGGGATTCTTTTGCAAGCCATGGATGATGTTCCAGGTATAGTCTATTGAATATATGAAATGAGGCATAATTTTTCAACGAAAACAATCAACAAATGTTCACACAACAAGGCATAACGATACAATAATCATTAATAGAAAACAAATTTCATTTTCATTTAGACAACATGCAATAATGCTAAGGGAAAAACGCTAGGTTAGGCACTAAGTTTTGGCAGGTTGAGCTAGCTGTCGGTCCAGTCCAGCCTGACCTAAGCTAAGCCCTGGCTTGGGGCGCGAACGGAGCTCGTGTACGTTGTGAACGTGAGCGAAGTTCAAGGCAAGGCGCGCGCGAGGCGGATCCCAACCAATCGACAGCTAGTTCTGTCCTCTGCCGACGCGACGGGGCGCTGAACACAAGAGATTCCGCTTGTACTTACCGGCTGGAACTTCGTCTTTAGATAAGGCATGAGACAGCGATATAAGCACCATAAAGGCAAGGCTCGAGTAAATGGTCAACATGGTAAAGGCCCTATCTTGATTAATCGAACAGGGTCGTCTTGAAGAAATTAGTAGAGTCTTCGCTCTTTAACCAAAAGTGGCTAATGATTCCGTGGCGCGCCGTGAGACCTTCTTGATCTTCAATGAAATCCCTTGACGTTAAAGACGTGATATGCGAAAGATAACTTACTTTTGAAAGAAAAGGAATATGTTTACGTACACGTACACCGTATATGCGTGCGTGACAAGCAATGCTCCGGGGCCGAGGAAACAAAATTAATTTGTATCTCATATAGGGTCTAATTATAATACAAAGGTACACACAATTCATCTTTTTTAAAAAAGCTTATAGAACAATAGAAGGGGAGGAACTTTCGAAATGGAATCGTTCTCTTGATGGATCGCTCTAACCACCATGGTACCTGGACTACTATATGGTGGGGGCTTTTATCTGCAGCCCCCTAAAAAAACTGCCAGCAATAAGATTTTCTTTTAGGTATATACATTAAATCACCTTATGTTTGCGTTGGGGGGGGAGGGGGTGTGGTAGTGCCGGGTAAAAAAATTATAGGTAAATATGTCAGAGGTAAGAATGTCTGAGGATAAAATGTCAGAGGAAACAATGTCAGAGGTATAAATATCAGAGGTACACAAAATTTCAGAAGAAAAATTGTTAGAGGAAATAAAGTCAGAGGTAAAATGTTGAAGGTACAAAACATTCAGAGGTCAACACAAAATGTTGGGATAACAATCAGTGCCGTCGTAATATTTCAGCACTTTATCACACAAAGTGTCGAGACGTGAGCTCCTGGACCTGGGCTAGTTTATTATATTCCCTTTTTCTATATAAATGTATATTTTATAAATGAATGTATTTTACTTCGTAAATGTCCTCAGGATAATACATTGTGAAAAATTAATTTGAAACTTATATTTTGTGATCAGGTTTGCATGTATGAATTTCTAACATTTTTGTTTATGTTAGTTGATGTTTTAATGTTTTGTTTCGAGGAAGTAAGCCATAGAACATTACAATTGAATGAGATAAAACAGGGAATCAGTTATAAAGATCGCACAGAAATTCCACAAATTCAGTCTGACCCATCAGCAAAGACAAGAAAAGACACGAATGATTCCCCCCCCCCCCCCCCTTTATCAATACTTATGATAACAAAAGTTTAACAAACAATATAGCAAAGCTTTGCTTGAAGAATGCCAGATAGTAGGCATACCGTGTAATAAACGTTAGGGGGTTATTATTAAACGATTATACATGGAAACGCATGAAATATATAAAGGCACATTCTGACTCATTATTTATATACAATGAGTCATTTTGGTCAATATACCCCCCCCCCTCTCTCTACATAAAACACGTTCCTCAAAGTTGTTTCCGTGTGAACTAGAAGAATTACAGTAAGCTGATATGTTTTGCCCTATATTAGCTCCTGAGGCCAAGGTTTGGATACGCCACTGTAGTCTACTAAAGTATTTATGTTCCTGTAATGCTTAACCCACTTCATCTTACTGGCTCACTGGCCCCCACTCAGAGGCAGCGGAACGACTTTCAAAGTGGGGGAGGGGGCACCAACAAAAAAGGGCATTTTTTGGGATGAGGGCACCTTCAAAGGAAAATCTCAAAGCGAAAATATACCATTTTTTAAACATTGGTATATATCCTATATTGTGATTACATTATCAGGGATGATTTTAATATTTGTTTCTCTTTATACATCATATAAGATATTACTTAAGCATCATACTTTGCAGTTGGGCCTGTGATGGTCTGAAAATCATTTGCGACCGAGGACAAATTTAAAGAGTTGTGAGGTCGCACCGTCGCAGTGCTAAAAATTACATTTTATAAAGAAGTGAAAAGGGGCATCATTATGAAAAAGGGAAAGTTCCTTATTAGAAAGGAAAAGGGGTACGTATCATTTTTAAAAGGGTAATTATAAGAGGTGAAAAGGGACACTGACCATATATGGAAGGCACTTATGAGAATGAAAAAGGGGCACTAATAATAAAGGGAAATGTGCATTTGTTGAAAGAAAAGGGGCACCGATTAGATTTTGATAGGGGCATTTATCGGAGGTGAAAGGGGGCTTTTATGAGAAGGGGGGGGGGGAGTGGCTCTTATTAGAAAAAAAACGAGGCACATGTTAAAATAAACGGGGCACTTATCAGAGATGAAAATGGGTAATTATGAGAAGGGGGAGGGGCACTTATAAGAAGTAAAAAGAGCATTGATTAGGAAGGAAAAGAGGGACTCCCTCTTTTCCTTCCTAATTAATGACCCTATTCAATTCTGAGAGATATTCGTTTTACATTGACAAGTGCCCCTTCCCATCCTGACAAGTGCTCTTTTCATCTGTAATACATGTCCCTTTTATTTAGACACCTCCGAGGTGTCTAAATAAAAGGGACATGTATTACAGATGAAAAGAGCACTTGTCAGGATGGGAAGGGGCACTTGTCAATGTAAAACGAATATCTCTCAGAATTGAATAGGGTCATTAACAAGAGGTGAAAAGGGGCATATATATGAGAATGAAAAGGCGCATTTATGAGAAGGGAAAGGGGCTTTATTTTAATGGGGGCACTTATCATGAGGAAAAGCCGAAATTATTAGAAAAGAAAGGGGCACAATCTTGTGAAAATATAAGATGCGCTTATCCGAGTTAAAAAGGGGTAGTTATTAAAAGGGGAAGGGGATTTCTACAAAGGAAAAGTGGCACTTGTCAAAGCAAGAGGGGCACCTCTCAGATGTGAATAGGGCAATTAGCAGAGGTGAAGTCGATTTTTGTACTCTCGCAAACAATGCCTCCTGTTCATCCAAGCGTGAACACATACTACACAAAGTTGGTACCAAATGATTTGGGATAAAACACTTTTTCATAAGATGTATACAAATTTACTGTACATAGATGTTTTTAAAAATAATTAGCAATTTTCGAGGTGTAAACTTTTTTTTGACTCACACTGTAGTTTATATAGGGGCTCCTTGCGCGCTTAACGCTTCGAGCTAGCTCGCTGAATTGAAACGATACATCAAACGCGTGCTATAAGATGAAAGTTATCAATCTTAGATTTAATCTTTCTCTAAATGTGATCCGGAGAAGACACTCCCAAACTGGTAAATATAAATTATGATTTGTGGGATAAAACGAGTTATTCAATCCTTGGTAGTACTAATTACATATGTAATATTATATGTGAAATAGAACTGTATGAGAAAATTCGGGTTTAAGTTATTCTTAATGTCATTTTTACGTGATTAGATATCCTGACCGAAATGTCAGTTTGTATGGCTTCGGTCCCGTGTGTTGATTTTTGTGTAGGCCGAGAGGATCGAGGTCTGAACGTTGATGTGTCACCTCTGCAGTTCATGCCAAATAGTTTTGTTTATTATCTTATTTATCCTGGACTGGTATATCAGATAGATTGTCTTCTCAAATGTAATATATGAAGATGTTTATTATTTTCCTGAGGCAAAAGAATGACTGAGACTGACTAGAGTCTAGAGTAGACTAGGTCTAAGTAAGTGACGGAAAGAACAACGCAAATGACGAACGTTTTGAGACAAAACAAGTCGAGAAGAAAATTGAAATAAGTTGAGAAGAAAATTGAAATAAGTTTTTCTTTCTTGTTAAATTAATGGCAAGCTCTCTCACCTATTCAACCTACAAGTTGCATAAGTCAAAGGATTGTGAAGGATCTCACAATCATCTGCAAAATGTCCTTGAGTTTGTCGAGCAGTTATTAAAAGATTCATTTTGTGGCCAAGACTGAGTCGAACAAAAATTGTCAACCGATTCTACAGTCACAGCTTTAATTAGGGATGTTCCAAAAAATTTAATCTCAGAATTCAAGCTCTTGCTTTATGCTCTTGCTTTATGCCATCAAACAGAGCTTGATAAGACCTTTTATTTGATGCCTCATTCATCCTAATAGCCCCAGTAATAAGTAAGTTATGCCAATTTTAGAACCCCGGAAATCATGTATTTAATTGCTTTGTTTTCCTTTGTGTTTAAAACAAAAGTTGTGATCTCAAATGTGACCGAAAGATTCTATTTCATTACAGAAAATCGCCCAAAAATGCATGTTTAATACGCGAAAAACCGCTGATCGGGCTGTCATTTTTGCATGACATTTTCACATTCCTCCTCCAAAAAAACATATTTTTCATCCATAGATTTTGCTGAAATTTCACCAAAAGCAAATTCACATGTTGACCAATCATCCTACAGTAGAAACCTTTTTTTTCATCCTGAATGCGGGATCAGGGTACAGAATGGCACTAAACACGGCTCTTGTGAAACAGTGCAGCAAAACTAACTGCCGAAAACATAAATCATAGAAAGTTTAGTATGAAATGAAAGATAACAATGTCATTCTTCTCATCCAATACAAATCATAAAACAAAAATCTAATCAGCCCATCAAAAGATCATATTTGCGTAGGCTATCCAAATGGTCTCCAAATAGTGCATAACAGCCCCATGGCAGAAACCTTCATGGCGAAAGCGCACACATTGTAGCGTACCTGCTTAAATGATTGAAATCTGATGCTGTATTTGGTTTACAAATACATTTGAATTAACTTCAGTGAAATTTGCTCTTTAAAATAAAAATTCCTTTGGTTTAATAATTACAAGTGGAAGCTAATGAAAACAAGTATTCTTATTTCTTTAAGTGGATTGGTTGACGCCAACATGGTACAGTTGTACAGAGATCAAATAATCCATGGCAAAGGTGAATGACCCCTCCGCTATTAATTCATTAATAAATACATGCTACAATCATTGATAAAGTAGTAATATCAATGTACCTTTCTGCACTTTGGATGATATGAGACAAAACAAAGAAAAAAAAAAAATCATGATAACATTTTACAATGATAAATAATGTCTGATAATAATATGATTTGTTTACCCAAAGTAACCTCATTATTAATAATGCTGTTCTCCCTGAGAGATTTGCAATCATAATATTATTATCCCAGCTTGAGCAGAGCTACCATGAAAAGGCGCTCAAGCATTCAAGGAATTCTTCCTACCAGACACCCATTTACCAATCTACCAATTGATGCAGTATGTCAGTTTCCAAAATCAAAGATTTATTCCAAATACATGCTACATGTAGATGGCACTTGAGTGACTTGACCCAGTGCTTTTGTTGCCTTGCTCTTATGCAATATACATGTTCGTAATACAGGGATAAGGACCCCTTTTTTAATATGGAGAGTTGCCCTCGATGGCAGACAAGAACAGCTTCTGCCTCTATTTCCTCATTAATATTCATTAAAAAATTGTGTCTTTTACAGATACATGTATGAGAAACCGCAGAACTTAGATTTTCAATGATGCAGTCAAGGATTCTCTAGCCTAGAGCATTCCTGAGTCAAGCCGTGATGTTAGAACGGTTGGCAGCATGGGTTCTCAATACCTATCTGGGAGAGTACGTCGAGAACCTCAACACAGATCAGCTCTCAATAGGACTTCTCTCTGGTATGTTATTAACCCTTTTAATACTAATGTATTTCATCTAAATAGATACACCCATAGATATGTGTTGGAAGAAAAAGAGTTTGTATTGAATGGATTAAGGAATCCAGGCCAGGCTTCTAAGCATGTCATATAAGTAAAAGAATTGAGAAGCCCTTCTCAAAAATGACTGGGATTCAGAGGTCCTAAATCACTTGTATTGCAAGTATCTTTTTCAATTCTTGCAAATGTTTTTGTATGTGTATGTTTGATTTGTCACTAGCAATGAATATGAATTCACAAGTATTTTCAACAAATATTTACTGATTTCACTGTCTTACAGGTATGTGTTGCTTACAGAAATATGGAATGCCCCCAATGGGATGTAGAGCAGTCATAACATGTATTTGTGTCACACAGTGATGATCCTGTTAACCCCTTGACTACTAAATTCTATCATTCCTATAGTAGGCAATGTGTAATTTTCCATTTTTTGTTGTTGAAATTCTGAGATCGAATGATAACTCCTCCACTTTTTGTTTTGATATACTTTAAATACAGGTGCAGTTGAACTGGAAAATTTGCCATTGAGGAAAGATGCCTTGAAAGAATTAGACCTACCCGTCGAAGTGAAAGCTGGTATGGATCAAGCTGATTTATATTGTCTGTTCAGGGCATTTTATAAGGGCATTGGCTCTGTGTTAATTATATTTGTTCATGCCCAACAGATGGTATGAAGTGTCTACGCATTACTGTAAAATCAATAATTATGACAACTGTTGCGAATTAGGGTGCTTTGCATTTTTATTCTGCAAAATTAATGAATCACATCACAACATATTTGCAATTCACATAAGTCTATTCTCAGAAAAAATGTTCATCATTAAATATTTTTCTTCAAGTTTCTGGTTTGACCGTAACTTCTTGAAATATATCGCCATCCTCATCCACCGGCTCAAATTTTGTTGTTGCCTTGACTCATTCTATTTCTCTAAATCTGTGTATTGAAGTATTTCTAAATCTTTTTTATTACAATTTAACTTGTCATAAAGATTACCGTATAGCAACTAATATTTCTACATGTATTTTTCTCTGTATTGAGTATTTCAATAGTGCATCATATACATCAATTTAACTTCTGTATTGTTTCTTTTCAATCTAACGTTTCATTAAAATTGAACAGTTTGATTGAAAGGAAAAGCAAATTGTGTTTCAACATCTAATTTTGCAGGGTTCATTGGAAAGATTCGTCTTCAGATCCCAGTCACGCATCTCAAGACCGAGCCATGGGTGATCTCTATAGAGAACCTGTACCTGGTAGCTGGTCCTGCTCTAAGGACCAAGTATGATGAGAAGGAGGAAGCCCCGGAACAGGACAGGAAGCAGCAGCAGCTGGATGCCATCGAGGCACAATGGAAGGTAAGAAGATGTATCACAAATTTGTATGCCTCCTGTACGAAGTAGCCGGAGGCATTGGCCCGAATTCACAAAGGAGGTTTGTCGACAAAGTTGGATAGGTAGATACGTTGATTTATTGATGTAAATCTAGATTTATGTGCGTCATATGACGCGTCAAAATTGTCGACAAACCTCCTTTGTGAATTTGGGCCATTATGTTTTCAAGTGTTCACATGATGATGATCGCGTTATCTCAAGAACCGATTGATGGATTCCTGCCAAACCTGGTTCATGTATGTATCTTGCAGAGCCAAGAACCTGATTAGATTTTTGGGTCACAAGGTTAAAGGTCATAGGTCACAGGGCTCATTATGTATGCAAAAATAGCTTGTGATCACATTATCTTTAGAAACGTTAAACAGATTACCATCAAACTCAGAACATGTGGTATCTTGCAGAGCCAATGAACTGATTAGATTTTAGGGTTATGAGGTCAAAGATCAAAAGTTCTTACATGTGTATTAAAAATAGCTTGTAATCACTATATTCTGAGAACCTCAATGGATTACAAACAAACTTTGATTTTAAAAACTGCTTCTGTTTAAGTTTGTAAAATTGCTCTATGGCGGAGGCATCATTTCAAGTCATTTCATATTATAAGATGGTGGTGGTGGTTATTTTACCTGACTGCTAAGAAAGCATAAATGCTTGTAAGTAAGCAACCAGACGGCCGACGGCTTTAGGTCCTCTCCGGGGGACCTGGTAATGAGGATTAATGCCTTACCAAAGGGCAGAACCCGGGTCACAGGATTACAAACCACTGCTCTACCGACTGAGCTATCGCGCCTCCATCTGATGAAAATTCACTCTCACATGCATGCCATTGAAAACAAGATTTAGTATCATGCCTGTGAAAGTTTCCGGTTTTACCGTATCCATCAAATTATTAGAGATGATGATACATTTGAACACAGACATTTGATGTCATGTCCTTTTTAAATCAGATCAGATTGCTGACCTATAGACCATTTTATATCTCACAGGCAATTGAACACAATTGTTTGATTTCTAAATATACTTCACACCGTTACAAGGATGTAAGGAAGTTACTCCTTGAATGGTTTCAGTGCCTTAGCTGGACTAATACCATGGTGATGATAGTACTTTACAGGGCCCTTAAACATCCTCTGGGATCGATATCTAGGCAATATATGCAATAAATGTAACTTTTATTTTAGTTATTTGATCGCCCTTTCTAATGATATAAACTTATTTTTTTGTACTTTTAGAGAAAAATGGAAGCATCTGGTCCAAATGAGGATACATCTTGGTATGCATACTCAACAAACATCTTCTACAATGTCTTGGAGAATCTACAAGTATGTCTTGCTCTCTTCATCAACCTTCTCTTATCATAATTTTGGTAGTCATGAATGAAACTGTCTGAGAATCATATTGTCACTGAATATTGCAAAATGCAAGTGAATACTTTACAGAGTAATTACTGACAAAGCACAGTTCAACATCCTCTGAATCAGACTAAGATTTTGTGTATGTTTTGATGATGTTTGATGTTTAATTTACCTGTAATGCTTTGTACAATCTGTTACTCCAAATACTCTGCAACATGTATGGTTTGTACCAAATGTACATCTATACTGTTACCGGACTGTAATATCATACTATTATGGATGGAGATATTACCAATTCATTTTTTTTATCTACCAGCATGTCCTAAAGTTCATCCAGTGGTCCATTAATAGCAAATGCATGTTCAAGGGTGCACTTTTCCCTACATGTACCGGTATGCTTACTTTTGCATGTACCTATACACTTGTAGAGTGTGTGTAAAGACTGACAGAAATACATTTGTGAAAGCAAACAATACATGTGGCCTTGTACAGCTTTAATATAACCATATTGAATTATTTGGCAACATTTTAGGGGGATATATTCAGAGCGTGTTTGATTATATGTGTTCAACTTGTACATGTCATGTATCTGGTACATGTAGATGAATAATTGTAAAGTACTGTCAAAGATCAAAGTTCAAAACAAAATTAGCAACAAGATAAGATCCAATCAGGCCTTACATTGTATCTTAGATTATTAGAAGGTAAAAGTCTATACTATTAATTGTGTGCTGATTTAATATTTACTACAAGGGGGAATCCACTAAAATCAGAGCTGCCAACTAGTACAGATTTCCCGTAGTTGGTACGGAAATTAACGATCATTACGTTAGTACGGAATGTTGTCTAAAATTACGGATTACAAAAAAAGAAGTTTTTTAAAGCATAAATATGATTTATCATAGCGAGTGCTACATGTACATGTATGCAGTATGGCAGCCATCCAAAACTCGCTGAGAAAGACAGAAAAATATCAAGTATTCTCTTAAATAATAGAAGCCAATTTTTCAAGGAAAAGTTATGTGTTGTGATGACCTGAAAATCAATATTTAGCAACTTTGTGTGAGTAAAATCACCCAAAATCTCAGATAATCATGCGCGCATGCATCCGCGTAGTGTTGGCGTGCCTCTTTTTTTAGATTCATAGCGCCGCATAGGAAATTACTGATTTATTCCCAAAATTATTGATTTTGAGCCTTGTAATTACTGATTTTCTGTTCTGGAGGTTGGCAGCTCTGTAAAATACATACCATGTACATGTCTCTTTGTAGCAATTGTACTCCTGTATCTTTCTCTTAACATGTACTACTGCTATACTTAAATAAACTTGCCACTCTCCACCCAGGTGTAAATGGGTACCTGGTATGCTTGAGTGCTAGTTACTTTGGCAGCTCAGCTACAACTGGGGTAATAACGTCTTAAAGGTGAATGGAATAATTTGTAGAAAGGCACTTAACAAAGATTTATGCATTAAATTTGATTACATTAAAAAATGGCCTATTGCTCTCTACATTATTTGTTAAGTTTGATTATTTTCTGTTTGCTCTCTCCTCAGCTCAAGATCAAGGATGTCCATATCCGTTATGAAGACTCCACCATCCTACCCGGCATGAATCTAGCCTTTGGGATCACTATCAAAAGCATCTCTGCTGTCAGCACCGATGAGAACTATGTAAGTCTGAACCTTGTAAACTAATAATATGATTCAATTCAATTCAATTCAAAGATTATTCAATACTGTTCATGAAAACATTTAAAACATGCAAAATACAGAATGGAACGATAAAAAAGAAGATAGTGATAACAAATAACAATGGCAATTTATGAGAGCATCAGTTGGGATAGACAGAAAGGAGGGATTCCTTTATATGAAAGCCTACCACTATAACACACACATACAGAAAAAGAAGAAAAAAGAACAGAACAAAAAAACATACTTAAACATACTATCATGTACAATAAGGGTAAAAAAACACTAGCGAGAGAGTGTAACAAAAGTGTCAAAAGTTAATACTGATCAAGCATGTTGATGTACACAAAAGTAATAGTTGGCAGCAAGCTGACAACAGTTATCTACATTAGACATTCTGTTATGAAAAACATACCCTAATCCTGCCTTGCCATAAATCATCAGCAGTTTTATAAACCAATGTCATGTCTACATGTTTGTGCATACATCGGTCAACAAAATTGAGGAATGCTAAAGTATTGCTGGAAAGAACTCTTTTTTGTGTGTGTTTGCATATGACTTTGTTTTGAAAATTGACAATTCATGTACTCTACATTCTTGCCCAAAACTTAGTACATAGACATATATAAATATATATATTTAAGTCCAAATGTGTGCACACAGTTCATAGAACTTCAATAGGAGACACGGGTAGAATTTTACAAAAGGGGCACATTATGTGAATGTTGGAAAGAACTGTACATGTATATGAGCACTTTATTTTCAACATCAACAGTATAAAATTCTTTATGGAAAAGGAAACCATGTGTATTCCCAATTCCATGCTACATCTGTAGTGAATGTCTGAGAGAGCATGTCACATAAAGGAACAATCTATGTTTACTGCATATGTATGATCTAATTGAAGGCCAGGGGATTAATTTGATACCTACCAGGCTTTAGAAGGATTATGTGACTGTATTGAATTCATACAAATGGCATGGACGTGTGCACATTGGAGACTTGAGATGGCAGTCATGTTTTCAAAGTAACATGTTTTTGCTTTTTAAAGGTAATACAAAGTTTTGGGAAAATTGGGTGGATAGTGATTCGTTACAATTTTGATATATCTGGATGCCCCTGTGGATGTATTTAATATAAGCACTAGAAAACACTTCTGCTTTAGAGAAAAATTGAATATAACAATTTACCGGTGCTCCCGGTAAACTTTGATCAATTTCAAATAGCGCCTAAGGCCATTCCATGAAATTCCATGAAATTCCATGAAATTCCAGAATATGTAGTTGTGATATATGATTTCCAAATGGGAATAGCTAATCGGTCTATTATAATTTAAGTCAAGAAACATTGTTTGATAGCTTAATTAATATCTTGACCTTGAGAGGGAGCTATAAAATATAAAGGGATTTCAACCGCGACAACAATCACTGAATATTGTAGGATCGCATATGCTTCCAATATGTTCATTTGAACCAAATTCATGACCCCATACCAAAACTTTGTATTACCTTTAATACGCCCACCGGAGATATGAACTTCAAACTTGATGATAGTATGTACATGTACACCATAGGAAGACAATCTAATTAGATTTTGAAGTAACTAGGTCAAAGGCCACAAAGAGGGTATATAGGAGACACAGTCGCATTTGTCTTGTTTTTTGATAATTTTTAAGAAAATTTGATCATCAATCATGTGATTAGTCTTTTAGTTGACAAAGTCAAGGTCAAATGTAATTTCAGGTCTGCAAACTTAGACTTTGTTGTGGCATCAAAACATCAAGATTTTGAATTTTTAGCATAATTTCAAAAGCGTTTGTTCAAATTCCATGATACTTGTACACAAGTGTTATCAAGTATCACAAATCATATGACACAGATTCCAGGTCACAAAGTCAAGTTCAAATGTCATTTTAGGTCAGTAGATTTGGATTATGTTTTCACAACTTAATATGAGGATTAATAAATCTTTTTTTTTGTTATTTGTTCATATTCCATTAAAGTTATCAATCTTGGTACAAATTATAGTAAATAATTCTTCTGATGATTCTTAGTCAATATTCACTTCAAAATGCTGATTATATTCGGAGGATTTCATTATGGGGGGCCTGCTTATGGGCCACCCTGCCTATAAACAATGTCCCAACCTCAATTTTTCATCATATTGAATTGCGTAATGCAGGCGAGACCGGCGAGAGCGTTTCCCTTGTTTTGTATTTACCATGTGTTACAGTACTTTGGTTAACACAATTTGTAATGAATCATTTAAACAGTAAACTGAATTTGAGTTTTGTATGCACCCTTGTAAGGAGATGAAATTATTTTTTTACTCATAAGGTCAGAGGTCAGAAGTCAAAAACCTTGATTAATCACAAAAATGATGGTTATCATGATATCACGCAAACATGACGGAAGGCAAAGACGACGGTAACGCGAGTGAAAAAATCAATCTGCGCATGAGCGAACCAGAATTTTCTCTGTCTTGTTGATTTTCACGACCGTTTTCGGCCATTATAGTTATACTCTCAAATTCTATTAGTCATATTAATAGTTTACCAATTTACAGATTGTGCAACAGCTAATTGACATGTGACAGAACGTCTGTAATATCGATCAAGACTATACAAGCCCCAAACCCGGCTATACAATTCACATACCTGCCAACAACTACGATTTTGGCGTAATTATTACGATTTTTTGATTTAAATTATGCCTTACGATTTTTTTGTCATAAAATTACGATTTTATTTTATTTATTTATTTATTTTTCTTTTCTTTTTTTCTTTTTCTTTTTTTTGCCTGTTCACCTGGCACTGTCCAGGCCGACGCTTAAGCGTGCCCGGGAGAGCACCGGCATGGTACCAAGAGTAAAAAAAAGTTTCACAGCTCAATCACTGTCAACTCACCACTCAGAAAGTGGGACCAAATGTCCAGATTTCTGTTTGGACTCTGAGGAAAATTAGTCTGTCATCTTTCGTTTTAAAAACAGCATTGTTTACTATTATTATTATTAAATCAGCGCCTTCAACTGCAACTCCAAGTAAAATCGCATGAGTTTTCGGTGAGGGACCTGGGATACTTCTACCGTAGTATGGTGGTGTCAACAACAACAAAAATTGGGTATTCGAGTACCTCATTACACGCTTATGCACAGCCCTTTATTTTTCTCCTCCAGGTTTTATTTCATCAGGGGAATTTTGAGCTTTTAGTCCTTGTTTTTTAAAATATTCTTTATGGGGGAGGGGGTCGCATAAGTGTTGAAAAATGAGTTTAAAGTGAAGGAAAAAGGCATTCCTACATGTTGAAAATACCAAAAGCTCCCTACCGTGGGAGGGGGACAGCCCTCTCCCACACCCACCCCCCGCTCGGTCGCTTCGCTCCTTCCTTCTGTCGCTCCGCTCAGTCACATTCCTCGTAAAAATGATTACTATTTTTAGTCTTCAAAGGTTGGCAGGTATGCAATTCATAACACAGCCCAAAATGCAGACTTGTATTTTAATGACTAAACTTAATGAATAAACTGTACCAGGGGTAAAGGTCAATATGTCAAACGTTATTGAAGTAAGAAACCATACATACATGTAAATTGTGCTTCGATCCAATTTATTGATATTGATATAAACAAATCAGATAATAATCAAGTTTTTCAAGAATGAATTGATTGTAGATTTAAAATTCTAATAAAATGTACCAAGTAGAACTTTTTTTATCTTAGTACACGATTATATGTTATCCCAATAAAACGTGGAGCAAATTTGTTGATCATACACTTAGAAAAATGAATTAAAGGATATTTTAAAGACCTGCTCATATTGGAAAACCTGTAGATGATTGCCAAAGTACAATATCACCTGAATGATAAAACCATTGCTAATCATCATAAGAAATTAAGAATAATATTTAATCATAACACATTCATTCTACACAGTAGAAAATACTAAATAGCTCTTCTATTGTTGAAATATACACAGTAATTATATTTTTTTAACGAATTAATTATTTCTTCATTGCAACTAAAACTTGTGGTACAATTTCAAATACAAATAAAATCACAACCAGATCATGGTAGAATATTATGTACAACAGTTTATAAACTGTAGAATCTGATACATAAATATACAAACAACAATGTGCTACAACCATTTCATGACTCATTATCAAATAAAGTAATGTTAGCTCATAAGTATAATAATTGTATTTAAAATCTGAAGTAATTAGGGTAGGTGTGTCTATAAATTGAGCAGTTTATAATGAAATTGATAATGATGATAGATAAAAAAAGGAAACACAGATCACCAACATTACATAGATTCAGAATGGAGTTGTGAATGATGGTAGCGTGTATTGTCTGTTGAGAGACAGAAGGGCGTTAACTCATATTCATTACATAGACCCAACACCCTCCAACCTCTCAACAGATGATATGTCATATAAATCTTAATAAAATAAACTTAAGGAATTAACAAAATGAGCCTAGAGTATGGAGTATGAATTCAGATCTGGTATACAATTTTGCTAATATTTTGACCTTCATAAAAATGTTAGTATCCCTTGATTTCTCTGTGTATTTTAAAAATAATATACATGTAGAAAACCTCTTTGTTTAAAGCATACTAATACACTGAATTCCTACTTTCACCTTATTTCTTAGAGAATATAGATCCTTATTTTTTTCTTCTAAAGTTTGGTAGGTACATGTACATGTATGTGCAATGTAGCACTATGCCTCAATTAAGAAGTCCTTGTAGGCATTATTGTGACATTTCTGCTATTTTTAAAGTTAGTTTTCTTCTTGCACTCATCAGAAGTAAATCACAAGAATGAACAGAAAGCACAAATCAGACAATAGAAACAGAAGCTGATGGAACAAAGGGTGAAAAAAGGCTACATGTGTGACTGGGGGCCGGGAATCACAAGAAAGTAGACGTAATTAATGCCAGCCGTTTAATGAAAATGGAATGCAGCAAAGAAAAATAAACAAAAAAGTAACATCGCAAGTGCAATTTTTCCTTGTTATCTGGTCAGATCCAAGCTGATGTACTGCAAATGTTGATGTTGAATGTGGGTAACGTAAGGGACAAAATACCTCAGACTTCAATACACAGAAAGAACAAGGGAACTGTAAATGTGGCCTTTAATAAAGGCACACATATTGACTGTTCTGGAGGTTTTTAATGTTTGTTGGATGACAATTAGATTCCCTTGTTGTGAATGGTAACGGTCGGGTTAAACAGGAATAACACTATTGATCACCCTGTTGGCTCTCATGCTCTTTCCAAACTGGGCCCAGAAAAGTTCCTGGCCATCTTCATCCTCCGTCCACAGCATGTAGGGTTTGTTCTTACTCATGAACAACCTGACCAGGTACGGGAGATCATCATCCTGGATATCCTCGAGGAAAATCAGTATGACCTTGTCCAGTCTGGTGTCATTGAGGTGCTCTAGGGCTATGCGTAGCTTGGTCATAAACCAGGCTTCGTCCACAGAGTTGTTGCTTATTAAGAGGACAGTCTTGAAGCTGTTCTCAACGACGTAGTGGAGAGCTTGGATGTAGTACATCTCGATGTTGAGGTTGTTATCACCAAAGGCCACTTTCTGGAGATGTGGAAACCTCTCCTGCAAGGCTGGCTTCATGATCTGGTCCACCCATTCCTGGTCATCCTCATCGTACATCAGGTTGAGCTGGTACTCGTAGTCCTGGGCATCAAAGTCCTGATTTATTTCCTCGTAGCCAAAGATGGCTAGTCTTAGGAGGAAGAGCTTGTAGTTGAGCCACCAACGTTTTCGATATGCCACCAAACACAGGACAGCTACCAGAACGATGGAAAAGGACGAACCTGTGATGATGAGGATATTAATGCCACAGTATTGATCAGGATGAAATGAAAGGATTGGCGATTGCACCATGTTTTCGATGGAAGAGAGTGAGCAAAGTGTGTCATCAGGATGGATGAGTTCGATATTGCCTGAATGTAGCCACTCCACAAACCAACTCAAGTCGCATGTGCATGAGAAAGGGTTTCCTGATGCGTCTATGCTCGTTGTCCTGTTTTTAGGAAATACTGTTCCAGGTTCTATTGTGGTGATTCTGTTGCGTTGCATGAACAGGTGATGCAGAGATTGCGTTCTATTGAATAGAGTCTTGGGAATCGAATCAAGTTTGTTATTGGTTATGAAGAAGACTCCAAGCCTGAGCTGACTTTGAAGTAAATCTCCAGGAATTGTTGAGATCTCATTGTCACGAAGATCCAATCTTGTGAGAGAAGTCAGACTGTCAAAAACACTGGAAATTAGGACTTTAATAGAAGACTGAGAGAGGAGCAGTATTTCAAGTTTCTTCATGGGGTTGAAAGTTCCTGGTGCTAACATATCTAGGTAATTCCCTCTCAAGTCCAGCCTGACCAACGATCTGAGTCCCAAAAAGAGTGATTTAGAGGTCATGGTATCAAATAAATCTGTGCTCATCAAACCATTTTCACGCATAGCCAGTTTCATGAGAGATGAAGTATTTGTAAATTGGAGTTTTGAATGAATAACTGCCCCTGCAACTGATAAATCTAATATGCAAAGAGCATCCATGTAGCGAAAAGCTCCATTGATGGCTTGGTGAGGTTCATTGGTGAGGTAAAGCTCTTTGAGGTTCTTCAGATTCATAAAGGCATTTGAAGAATAGATAGCTTGTATTTCATTGCGAGACATATTTATTATTTTGAGATTAGGGAAACCCCATAGAAGATACTTCTTGTCATTGTGAATTTGTTGAAAGAAAGATCCAGATATGCTAGTGAAGGAAATGTTATGGTGGTTTTTCCCTCAATATCCTTGATATTGTTACGAGCCAGGTCTAGGTGATTAATAGAGGATAGATTAGATAATATACCAATGGACCAGCTTGCAATCTGATTTCCAGCAAGCATCAATCGCTGTAGCATTTTATTGCAGGAGAACATGCCTAGGGGTAAGGAAGTTAAGCCATTATAGGATAGATCTAATTCAACCAGCTGGTCTACTCCACAAAAAGTCTTGTTTGATAAAATATTTATTTGATTGCGCTGAAGTAATAGAATACTTGTCTGGTTCAAACCCCAAAACACAAAATCTGGGAAGGAGCTCAGCATGTTAAAGTTGAGATCTATGAGATAAATTTTGGGGAAACCATCAAGATGGTTATGAGTTTGGTTCAGTGGAATTGCATGATGTATATTGCATTCTTTCAAGGCCAGTTTATCAATTTCATTAATTCCTAAAATAGAAGAGATATGAAATTCCTGAAGAGTATTCTTTGAAAGAGTCAACTTGTTGACTTTATTCAAAGCTGAGAAAGCATTTGATGGAAGATTTTTTAATGAATTGTTGCCGAGATATAGTCGTATCGATGGACAGTTCTGAAGGGGTGTGAAGTCTAAGGGTCTTATGAAGGAGATGGTGTTGTTGGTCAGATCAAACAAATTGATATTATCAGACCACGGCAAAGCATCTGTTGGAATAGAACTCAAATTGTTGCTACCAAGGAGGAGCACAGAGAGAAGTCTATTTGAACTAAGTAAACCTGCTGGAAGAGACATTAGGCGGTTTCTCTCTAGTATTAATTGTTTAAGATTACCCAAATGCTCAAAGACACCGTCTTCTATGACCGATATTTGATTTCTTCCGAGTGCAAGTGTGATGATGTCTGGGAGATAGGTGAAAGACTCATTGTAAAGTGTTATTATCAGGTTGATGGAGAGATCAAGTACTGTTGTGTTGCTTGGAAGATCCTGAGGAACAGACCGACGACCCAGATTAGTACAGATAGCTGTCGTACCGAGGCTGGTATTCTTTAGCTGGCAGCCACTGGGGGAGACAGAGCTCCAATTTCCATCCTTTCCCACTATGTCATTCCCAGGCAATGCTCCAGATAGCAAGGATAAAACGCATGCAATCCACAAACAGATAGGAACCTTTGAGGTCGTACAAGTCATCCTTGACTTGAACATTGTGATCTCTTGGGTGTCACTACTGCAGAAGAAATTCCCTTGGAGATTTTTAAAGTCTCACTATCCAAAATATCTCTTTGGCCCACCTCACTGCAGTCAAATATTCCTGTAAATGTTTCACGTTATGGCCAATTTGTTTCTGCGAATGAGTGATTTGCACAAGATCACCGTAGAAACATTGTAATCTCTTTGGGATCTCTACTACAGATGACGTACCCTTCAAGATTTTGAAGATCTCACCTTCTTGGAATAACCTTTCATCTTCATTTACAGCAGTCAGATGGTCCCATCAATCTTTGTATCTAAGGACTAGTTTATTTCTGTCAATTAATTACAAGATTTACATAATAGGAATGTCTGATCTACTGCAGAAGAAATTCTCTTGAAGACTGCAATAACTACCAGTACATGTCTCGGCCTCCTTTGTTCATGCAGCAATCTTTTAGTCTCATCAATGTTTGTTGAAGGGCACGTTTGCTTTTGTCACTTTATGATTTCCACAAGATCTCCATCATTTCAGATGACTATCTCTTAAGAGCTGCTACTGAAGATAAAAAATCCCTGAACATCTTCAAAGTTTCGTAAAGTGCAACTACTCTAGGGCCTTATGTGACTTCATCAGTCTAATAGTCTTATGAATCATGTGCTTGCCTGTAAAGGCACATTTGTTTCCATCAATTAATAATGGTTTCCACAAAATCCTTAAACATGTGCAAGATTTAGACTTTAGAGTAGGTGGTTCCTTATAAATGATTGTCCACTGTAGATTGTACCATTAGCATATGATGGGTACTTGGCCCTGTCAACGGTTATGAAACTCCTGTGTGATATATATCCATATCCCAGACAAATTTGCATTGTCCAGTATCCAGATAGTAATGACCAAACTAAGCCGAAACATATTTGATGAGTGCTGTATATGTTAAAATATCACAAAGTTAACAATCAGCCCACACAGAAGCTGATTTACTGGTGTTCAAAGTCATTAGAGCCATGCAACAACTTTGTTTATCTGAAATTAATCATCCTACATGTACCTCATAAAATAAAAAAGTGTACTTCTAAATATCTATTTTCACTTTCATTAGCCAAAGAGGAATATGTAATAACGGCTACCCCATGATGTTTCACTTTGGTAATAAAAATGATACTCAAGCCCTTAACACCTGCTGTTAACATTATCAAAAGCAATTTATGTGCTACAAGGAATGTATCACAGTAGCTGAATTAACTCATTTAATTTTGGGTCACTTTGTCAAAGGTCATAGGGATCAATTGACGTATAGTTAAGTTTTTGTCTCGCCTGCGTAGCAAAATGCGAGACATACATGTACATGGATCCGGGCTAACTCGGACCAGGGGACAACTCGGCCCAGCTGCAAAAACGGTAATTTTTTTTGTCATTTTACCCTAACTCTAACCCTAACTCTAACCCTAACCCTAACCCTAACCCTAACCCTAACCCTAACCCTAACCCTAAACCTAACCCTAAACCTAAACATGCAAAAAATGACCGTTTTTGCATCTGGGCCGAGTTGTCCGGTGGTCCGAGTTAGCCCGACTCCATGTACATGTACTGTAGGTGCTGTTTTCCGGTGATGGCCGCCGCGGCAGGGTCAACATCAAAAACTTCACCTAAGGGTAATTTTTTGAATTTTTAGTATAATTTCGAAAGTATAAGTTCTAACTCTAACCCTAACTCTAACCCTAACCCTAACCCTAACCCTAACCCTAACCCTAACCCTAACCCTAACCCTAACCCTAAACCTAACCCTAAACCTAAACATGCAAAAAATGACAGTTTTTGCATCTGGGCCGAGTTGTCCGGTGGTCCGAGTTAGCCCGACTCCATGTACATGTACTGTAGGTGCTGTTTTCCGGTGATGGCCGCCGCGGCAGGGTCAACATCAAAAACTTCACCTAAGGGTAATTTTTTGAATTTTTAGTATAATTTCGAAAGTATAAGTTCTTAATCAATGAAACTTAGACTAAAGGGTTATAAATCAAGTATCCCAAATCATGTGAGTAGAATTTCAGGTCACTAAGTTAAGGTCCAAGGTCATTTTAGGTCAACAACTTAGACTATTTTGTGGCATCAACATCAAAACTTAACCAAAGGTTATAGTCCGTGGGCCAGAGGGGGCTACCGTGCACCCCCCCTATGATCCTACTTTTTGGGTGTCACTTTGTTCATTGGGATCCATAATATCAGAAAAAAGACGTTCCCAAGAAAAAACTCATTTGGACACTATTTTTTTGCTCCTTATTTGAAGATATGTAAAAATGTCAGTGTTTCGTGTTTTGCGCATTTTCTTAGGGTTTGTGAATTATGTGCTTACATTTTACCCTGTTTCTCAGCAGATATAACTCTAATCTCCACCAAATGTATACAAAATCTTCATAAACTATACAACAATAGGTAGACAAAATTATTTTATTTTATTTTATTGTCTTCAATTATTAACGACGTCATAAATTTGCATATATT
The DNA here is from genome assembly GCA_035222895.1 of Strongylocentrotus droebachiensis. Taxonomy (NCBI): domain Eukaryota; kingdom Metazoa; phylum Echinodermata; class Echinoidea; order Camarodonta; family Strongylocentrotidae; genus Strongylocentrotus; species Strongylocentrotus droebachiensis. The sequence goes on from JAVYIG010001106.1 coordinate 59,336, forward strand.
TTGATATGCAAATTTCTGTCTCAAAACCTGTCAAAATCACCTGAAAGTTGTATTTTGTCTGCTATTATCATGAAATAAGTTTTCAAACCCCCTAATTTGGTGTAAAATTAATCATTGATATGTTATCTGATGTTTCCTGCAAAAAAAATTCAGTCAACTCATGTAGACATTGTTTTTTCCCCATTATTTTGTATGTAAACATATCAGTTTTCCGTGTATTGTACATTTTCTTAGGGTTTGTGAATTATGTGCTTACACTTTACCCTGTTTCTCAGCAGATATAAGTCTAACATCCATCAAATTAATAAACAATCTTTGTAAATCATACAACAACAGATAGACAAAATTATTTTAATCTATTTTATTGTCTTCAATTATTAATGACGTCATCAATTTGCATATATTTAATATGCAAATTTCTGTCTCAAAACCTGTCAAAATCACCTAACAGTTGTATTTTGTCTGCTATTATCATGAAATAAGTTTTCTAGCCACCTAATTTGGTGTAATATTATTCATTGATATGTGACATCTGATGTTTCCCGCAAAAAATCAGTATTAGTCAACTCGTATGCGCACCCCCCCCCCCCCCCCCCCCGCTTATTACAACTAGTACATTCTGTATATAAAATGTACATTTAATCCAGGTTGGATGGCAACTCCTCTGGTACAGTCCACAAATCTCCAAGTCCTGCCAGAGGTTTGACAAATTGTTTTGTTGCATTGCTGCAACAGTTTGATTGGCTTGACTTTGCCGGTTCCTTTAAAGGCGCTTGTGGAGTCACAGCCTGAGAAAGCATGTAGTCCAAGGAGTGCTGGGCAAAATTAGTGACATCTTTGAGCCGCTGCTTGTTGCCTCTCCCTGTATGGAAGAGTAATGTAATGTCTGAAGTGAGATGGGCGTAATAAAGCAATATAAAAAATATATCGCTATTTGTGCTTTTGATCTGCACATGATCACAACCTTGCTCCTTTACCGTATTGGCAGTAAAGGATCGGGCGTGAATCTGTTTCTTCATGGGTTGAGTTGAGAGATGGAATCTCAGAACACAGTGTCTCTCTCCCATTCTGAGAAGTGAGCAGTTGGGCTTCTCCTTCTTTGATGAATATCATCTTTTCCCATACAGCCTCTTAGCCCGGCTCTTAGCCATGTCGTGCTTACTCCAGACATCCAGAAAAACTTGAATAAGTTGTTTCTTATTCTCATCATTCGTTAGGAACTGCTTCCAGTCAGATGGTCTTTTAGTCTTGCCTCCTTTAATCATCATCTTCTCGATCTGCACACTCACGCCGTGTCTGTTCACTTGACTTCACAGAATCTGGCTTGTACATGTCTGTGCTGAAGATGACATCGCATTTGGACAACACTCCATTGTGAATTTTGATGCAAATATTGTGGAAGTATGCAGGCATCTCTTTTAGGTAGTAGAAAACAGCATTACCATCTTCCACTACCAAGGAATTGCCAGTGGTTGGAGGTTGTGAGTTCTCTACATCCTTCCGGAGATAGTGTAGGCCCTTAACTGTATCTGTCTTAGCAAAGAAGTTGTTCCAATGTTCCAATTGAGTAGAGAACAGGGATCAAAGAATTCCCGTAAATCAAGTTGGCTGCCTGAACTTTGTGCCTTTACCATCAGCTGGATAGCAATGTCCCTCTTTTACTTTTCGTTGGGATGTTTTAAGCGTGAATTTCTTTTTTGTCTCTGCCATGGCTTGAGCTTCAGTTTCTTGATGGGGTCAGAGAACGATGTCTTTTTCTCTAATCGCTCTTTGATGAACATCTCTTTCTGGTCTTTCCCTGTGGTAATTGCATGCATGATATCTTTCTCAACCTCAGCTGGAACGCAGGCACCGGAAGAAAAAACATACAATCCATTCTTGTCATCAACATCAACATGATTTAGGAAGCTTTTTACATCATCTATGGCCTTTTTTTTTAATACACATCCCTCACTTTTCCTCATCTGAGTTGGTCGTTGATCTCTGTGTTTATTTCCACGGTGAGCATCAAACGTCATATCTGCATATGTTCGGGCCCACCTCTGATATACACTGTAGTTCTCAACTATGCCAGAGACACCGACACCACTACTACCCCCACCGCTAGATTTGCCATGCTTCAGGATTATCTCCTCAATTGTCTTGTCGACAGCACATCGGTTCCCTGGAATGAGCGACCTGGCAACACTTATTGCACATCTTTCGAGCACTGTCATGGCACCAGGATGTGAATCTTCAATGTTTACCAAGAATACATCAAGGTAGACCAGATATCGGGAGTAATTGTGACCAGGTCAGGCATAAGGAAGAGCTTTGAAGCTCTCATATGACTCCATCAACGCCATCAGATCTGCATTAGCCACAACCTCAGCAAGCCTCTCCTTTGTTGGTGATCGAATTAGCTCTTGGAAGATATTCTTTGATTCCTCAGCTATACCAACAAGTGCATCATCTTTTCCAGTCATTGACAGGAACTCATAAAAAGGAGCCTTTGTAAGCACTCCACCATTGTCTTGTGACAATGCAGACTCCTGTCACAGTTCTTTCCTGCTATGACGTCTTTCATAGACCCAGAAGACATGAGACCAGCTTCCAAGAGGATATCTTCAAGTCCGGATCCTTCCATTTTCTTTCCAAGCATCTTGGAGTATGCACAAATCAAATGGAAAGTGCCAATCAACAAAATGTGTTTCTTGTAATTTTATGGATGACTCCAAATGAGAGGATATGCCTTCATGCACACGCTCAAGTCAAATGTTGTTATGACATAGTCTTGGCCAACCTCACGGTTTGCTTCTTTTGCAGCTCTCGGGCACTCTTGGATTGTATCGAATTCTGTTATTGGATATTTTATAACAGGATAGTAATCTATGGTCGTCACATTTGAAGGCACCTCCCATGTTACTGAGACAAATCCAGCCCAACCTGGAAGCTCTTGACCTGTCTCTCCACTACTTTTCCGGACAAGCATCTACGCAATATAATTTCTCGCACATTGTTTGAATGCTTTATATCGGTTGACATAGCAAGGTGGAAGAGGACCTTCATGTTCAATAGTCAAGTCTTTGGTTCATGTTCGTGCTTCTGAGGGAACTGTGCTATTTGAAGATTCAACTGTCTCATTGTTAGAAATCTCCTGCAGCATAATCCCATGGGCTGTGTGGACAGAGCCAGAACCACTTAAGATTGAAATGTATTGGTCGAAATCGTCAACGTCTGAATGGAAGACTGATGGCTCCACGGGATGGCGGACTACCTGTCTAGATAGAATACCGAAAGTCTACTGTAGTGCTTGTGCTATGGCAGATTCAAGCTCAAGTGAAAATGAATAGCTTTCTGAAAGAACAAGGCGATTCATGAATGTGATCAATATTATTGAGCACTGCGTAAGAGATGTCTCAGAGTCATCCATACCAGAATATGCTTGGACATTTTCCACTTTCCATTTGTGGCTGCCCTACATATATCTTGCCCAAGAGATATGACAAATCTAGTCACTCTTTGTGATGGTCGAGATGGATTTCCACTCAACATTAATGGTTCAGAAACTTCTCTAGCTCAGTGGGAATCTGGTCATCTATATAGGCAATGGCTTCTGCGGTTGAGGGCCAGGTATTTCATCACCTACAATTTAATCTACATATGCTGGCAATTGCTTTCTTGTGGGCTACATGTACTTCCATTGTTCTTTGTTAAGCTACTTCATCGTACTTGTCACTTCTCCATTAATATGGTTCTTAGTTCGCCACATATTTCTTCCGAAAGTTCTTGTGATATCTTGCTTCTGCAGCAAACAGATCAACTTCCATGATTCTCAAAAGTAGGTCTTCATCACCAACTCTCTTCGCAACATCTACAACATTTTGCCACCCACCAACATCTAACATTAGTGACTTTCTGTTGTCCAAGAGCTTTTCAATTTGATTGATTTTGGGCCTTCCTTTTTACAAAAGATACAATCAGAATTGAAGATAACTTCATCAATTGACGATCTGGGTGGACGGGATGTTGAAGGTTCTGTGGCATCAGATACAATCTCTGACAGTCGACTGAGATTCTTGGTAAAAAGTTGGTAGCACTCCCGATGATAACCGTGCACATCTGAAATGTCTTTAAGAATGAGGATGCATGCTTTTTCCATTGCTAATTGTGTCAAGTTAGTTGAAATTCGTGAAATTGTACCCCGTATACGTTTGATCATTCATTTGTATAAACAACAAAACTAAAGTATAGCATATAATGGGATTAATGACCAACTGCTGAATAAGTTGGCTGTGTCTGATCCCCCCTCTTCAAGCTGATGTTGCATGTGGTAATATACTGTATTTGATTTAGTTTGATGTACTGCTTGTTGAGCTTTTGTTTTTTTAAACAGGAACTTTAATTGAATGTACATTATATATACAAAATGTATTAATCGTAATATGCGGGGGGGGGGGGGGGGAAATAAAATTTGCGGGCAACATCAGATAACATATCAATGAATAATATTACACCAAATTAGGGGGCTAGAAAACTTATTTCATGATAAGAGCAGACAAAAAACAACTTTCAGGGGATTTTGACAGGTTTTGGGACAGAAATTTGCATATTAAATATTTGCAAATTGATGACGTCATTAATAATTGAAGACAATAAAATAGATTAAAATAATTTTGTCTACCTGTTGTTGTATGATTTACAAAGATTGTTTATTAATTTGATGGAGTTTAGACTTATTTCTGCTGGGAAACAGGGTAAAGTGTAAGCACATAATTCACAAACCCTAAGAAAATGTACAATACACGGAAAACTGATATGTTTACATACAAAATAATGGGGAAAAAACAATGTCTACATGAGTTGACTGAATTTTTTTGGCAGGAAATATCAGATAACATATCAATGAATAATTTTACACCAAATTAGGGGGTTTGAAAACTTATTTCATGATAATAGCCGACAAAATACAACTTTCAGGTGATTTTGACAGGTTTTGAGACAGAGATTTGCATGTCAAAATATTTGCAAATTTGTGACGTCAATAATAATTGAAAACAATAAAATAAAATAAAATAATTTTGTCTACCTATTGTTGTATAGTTTACGAAGATTATTTATAAATTTAGTGGAGATTAGAATTTTATCTGCTGAGAAACGAGGTAAAATGTAAGCACATAATTCACAAACCCTAAGAAAGTGTGCAAAACACGAAAAACTGACATTTATACATATCTTCAAATAAGGAGCAAAAAAACAGTGTCCGAATGAGTTTTTTTCTTGGGAACGTCTTTTTTCTGATATTATGGATCCCAATGAACAAAGTGACACCCAAAAAGTAGGATCATAGGGGGGGGGGGGGGGTGCACGGTAGCCCCCTCTGGCCCACGGACTATTAAGATTTTAAATTTTTATCATAATTTTAAAAGTACACATTCCTATTAGAACATAATGGTTATCAAGTATCATCAAACATGTGATTAGTCTTTAGGTGACAAACTCAAGGTCAAATGTAATTTCAGGTCTGCAAACTTAGACTGTGTTGTGACATCAACATCAAGATTTTGAATTTGTAGCATAATTTCAAAAGTGTTTGTTCAATTTCTATGAAACTTGTACACAAGGGTTATCAAGTATCACAAATCATATGACACAAATTGCAGGTCACAAAGTCAAGGTCAAAGGTCATTTTAGGTCAGTAGACTTGGATTTTGTTTTCACAACTTAATATAATCTGAATTAATTAATCAATTTTTGTTATTTGTTCATATTCCATTAAAGTTATCAATCTTGGTACAAATTATAGTATTTAATTCTTCTGATGATTCTTAGTCAATATTCACTTCAAAATGCTGATTATATTCAAAAGGATTTCATTTTGGGGGGCCTGCTAATGGGCCACCCTGCCTATAAATAATGTCCCAACCTCAATTTTTCATCATATCGAATTGCATAATGCAGACGAGACCGCCGAGAGCGTTTCCCTTGTTTATTCTTGTTTTTATGATTATGAATCAGTTCTATGACCTGTGACAGTTTCAATGTTTTTAGTTCAGACACCATCCTCGGACGTGACATCGAGCTGTGATATGTAAAGATCTTTTGGATTTGTGATAGAACTGATTCTTAATGACTTAAAGAATTAATGGCCTTCTATCTCCATTGGTTTTCCTCTTTACTAACCACACAACCATACCATCTCGGTCTACCCATGATGAATGTAGTATAATACAATTAATTTATTCTTATGTCTTCTCATCCCTGCAGTCGCCAGGAAAGGCAGGTGGAGAGAAGGCTACAGGAGGTATGAAGTTCAAGCTCGTCCGCTTGGAGAACTTTGCCATCTATTGGGATGCAGACTCTGCTCCAGTCTCGGACTTTGATCTTACAGATCTACGGGTGAGTATTAAAGTTGATGGGCAATCAGAGGAGTTAAAAAGAAGTTTGAGTTTTGGGAAGAGGTGAAACATAATTTGTGAGCGTTATCATTGTATTATGCAAGTGTGAAAGAACTTCAGATAAAAAATGTTCACTGAAAAGCAGGACTCTTCAAAAATATGGAATGTAACATCATAAAAATTGGGACGGATTTTAATGCCACATGTTTGTGTAGTCCCATTTACATCTTTCTGTGTACAGTGGATGTAACTGATTCCAGAACCTTGCAGTACACACCAATACTTATATGCTAGATAATCAACCTTTTCTGATCGGTCCACAACGTTTCTTTCACAATGTAAACGCATGACCAGAACTCAACTTTATCTCTAAGTCCCGAGTCTTTCTTATAAACGTGTGATGTTTGATCGCAAGTCCTTGAATAAATCACAAACTTGCAAATCTCTGCCTCTTTCTCTAAAGACTTGCAATCGATATCAAGTTCGAAGGATACATGAATCATTTGCTACTGTTTATAAGAGAGGGCACAAGACTATTACCCCTTTTCTTGCTCGTTTCAGACAACATAAAGTTTTAGACAACTGCATTTATCCTCGGGTCAATACCACATGGATAGCTTCTGACCAAATAAGCACCCTACCTTCAGCCATTACTACTCCAACAGTTACCCGTCCAAAACACTCTGCAGATGACAACAACATGTAGTTCCCCACTAGTCAACTCTACTTTGATTCATTGATCTAATCTTTTTTCTCAGTATCCTCTAATGTGTGATTAAAACCTGTGATCTTTTTTTCTTTCAGGATGCTCTGATGAGCGAAAAGTGCCGTACAACTGACAACCAGATCAAGGTAAGATGGGCATTATGTTTTTCCCCCTAGTTAGAATTACAGTCAAACCTGTCTATAGCGACCGCCCAAGGGAAACACAAAAAGTGGCCTTTGTAGACACATGGTCCTTGAAAACAGGTTCCTTTAGTACATGATTCAATGAGAAACCATTTTCAAGGGAAATAACAAATGTGGCCTTTGTAGACAGGTGGTCACTAAAGCAGGTTTCCTTGCCTTAGAGGCGGGGCTCAACATTAAAGGCTTGTTCAGATATGACGTAGTAAACCGTCGCAAAGAAAATACCATGGTTTTGTGTGTGCAAAAGAATAGTAACTGCGCACACTAAAGGTCCTACGCGTTTTCACTGAGTTCTGTGTTTCAAGGTACAGATATATGAAACGTACATGTATTGCACTTTACGCCATCATTAACAAAACATACCTTTTTGGTTTTGCCGCGTCATGTGTGAATGAGGCTTTACATGGTCAGGAAAGTACGGTTCTCCAAAAGTCCACTATGGACCATACATAATTCAAAATATTTACAGAGGCCCATTTCTTTTGCACCTTCAAATTGTAACGCATACCTCAGGCTATTGTTTGAACTCTAGATTCCTCTCTGTTTCTAATATATTCCATGTGAAAAGTATCCAAAATAGACTGTATTCTCAATTTAGTCTTGAGAGATTCCTAATTTTTGCTGTGAAATGTTGGCAGGTATGTAGAGAAGGAATGACTCTTAATGGTAGGCCTGTCCGTTATAAAAAAATTGATTATTTACGTGTATTTAAATGTACGTGTAGAACCATGACTACATGGTGGAACCAGTGAGTGCTGAAGCCAGATTGAAGCGGAACGGTTCGGCCCTCCCCCTGCGATCTCGTACCACGCCGCGCTACGTCTGCGACCTGACGCTTCAGAAGATCCCTCTGTCTCTCTCCGAGGATCAGTACCGAGGTATCACCGTCTTGATGAAGGAGTTTGAGCGCAACGGCAAAGCAAGGCATTACAGGAAGTGGAGGCCGGAAGCCTGGACTGGCGAAAAGGAAAGGTTTGTAGAGCCCCCCTTAAAGGCATCGTTTAACAATGTTAAATCTGAGATGCATGGCCCTACATGTACCTGTTATCAGTGTCTGTGATATGGTGTAATATTGAAGCCCTAAACAAAATTGCACTTCAAAATGATCATGAAGTACCTCAAAAAATTAAAATCTTTGGGTGACCGGTTATTTCCATACTCATTTTCCCCTTTGAAAAACTGAAAATTTGATTTCGATTTCCAATCATAAATATCTTGATAATCAGACAGGCGATCAGCTTGTAAAAGTCATGGGGTTCCTGACTGACCTAAAGGTTTATAATTATCATTGCTGCATGAGCTAAATCTAGGATTTTTGTTTTTTGGATCCCTTTAAATAATGAGACACTATTTCTTCTCTTCTTCCCCTCCAGTATCAGAAAGTGGTGGCAGTTTGCCATCAACAGTGTCCTACATGGCATCAAGGACCGTAGACGCAGAAGAACACCCAAGTTCATCTCAGAGCGGATCGGTCTCAACAAACAGTACACAGCAGTCTATACTAGATTCCTGGAGGCAAAGGATGTAGACCCTGCATCACTCATGGTATGGTCTTCTTTTTATTTTGTCACATTTGCTTCATAGCTGCCAACCATTCTTCATCTTCTTCTTCTTCTCCTTCTTCATCCTCTTCTTCTTCTCCTTCTTCTTCTCCTTCTTCTTCTCCTTCTTCTTCTTCATCCTCTTCTCCTTCTTCGTCTTCTTCTTCTTCTTCTTCTTCTTCTTCTTCTTCTTCTCCTTCTTCTTCTTCTTCTTCTTCTCCTTCTCCTTCTTCTCCTTCTTCTTCTTCTTCTCCTTCTTCTTCTTCATACTCTTCTCCTTCTTCTTCTTCATACTCTTCTTCTTCTTCTTCTTCATCCTCTTCTCCTTCTTCGTCTTCTTCTTCTTCTTCTTCTTCTTCTTCTTCTTCTTCTCCTTCTTCTTCTTCTTCTTCTTCTTCTTCTTCTTCTCCTTCTCCTTCTTCTCCTTCTTCTTCTTCTTCTCCTTCTTCTTCTTCATACTCTTCTCCTTCTTCTTCTTCATACTCTTCTCCTTCTTCTTCATCTTCTTCTTCTTCGTCTTCTTCTTCTTAGTCTTCGTCTTCGTCTTCGTCTTCTTCTTCTTCTTCTTCTTCTCCTGATTGAGTCTGCTTCCTTCAATTGAATGAAGATTCTTGCAAACTATGTGCCTGTATGTGTGTTACCCGCAATTTACGTCCATTCTAGTGCTATTTACATTATGATACAGTTTAGTTACAAATATTTACAAGCTCATGTATAGGATGGAGGAAGACTAGCCACCTTTAATACCAACCAGCTGCAGTCGATAACAGAAGGCTCCAACAGATGGCGCTGCAACAATTTCTGAGGGCAGGGAATTCCAATTCCTTTCTGTTCTCAGAAAGAATAAATGCTGATGCGATTCAGTTCTCGAGTATGGCATCTGATAGGAATATTTAGGAGGAATGATTACTAGTGTTTGGGCTTCCAACTAATCTTATGAATCCTACATTCCTCTATTTTCTGAAAACTTCTGTGTAAAAAGAATACAAAATGAGTATGTTCCCAATTTTCCTTGAGGGATTCCTATATTCCTATACTGTACAACTGCCCATTGGATGATCCCAGTTGTCTTAATATTGCAAGACAGTCATGTGTATATCATGCATATGTGTATACATGTATGTTCATTTTTCTCTACCATTATCACAGAAGGAAGAATTTCATATCTGTACTAGTTATAAATACTTCTTTTTTTAATTCATCACAGAGTGTGATGAAACAGTTTGAAAAGGACCTGTCGTTTGAGGAGATCCGGATCCTAAGGAACGTGGTCTTTAGCCAGCTGGAGAAGAGAATACGGGGTGGAGAGGTAACTTTAATAGTCCATTACTTTATAGCGTTGATATTGAGAGTGATAGTAATGTCTCCAAGGTTGCCATACTGAATGGATAATCAGATCCATCTCCTTCCTTAAAGTGAACCGGTAACATTGTTGAAGGTTTATGAAAAAAATGTGTTATTTTTGTATGAAATGTTACTTTTTATATTCGTTCTACTGTACTAACCCTGAACAAATTCTCGAACCACAAAGATATTTATGGTTTTCTTAGAAGGCGTTACTGTGCGACACCCTCTAACAGAAAATTCTCCCAACCATTTTTGAATGTTTCCAACTGTTTTTCCATAAAAGAGGCTCATAAAAATCTTTCAATACTTAAATGTCTGGAATGGTATATAGAGCCAATTCATTGCTTTGTGACGATTTTCATTCACCTAAAATATAATTAAATTGTGATAATGTAGTTGGGAGAATTAAGACATCGATTAGATCAGGTTTTCCCAATTTGTATCATTAATAATGGTCTGTTTTCACTCAAAAATTTTCAGATTATCTTTAATTGTACATCTAGCGTTGAAGTCACTATTTGATATTTGATGGTATTCTGTTTCCTTGGTTACAGGTGATCTTTAAGAAGCCTGAGGAGGCCCAGCAGGGGGGCATCATGCAGCGGTGGGTATGGGGATGGAGCGGCTGGTACTCACAGAAGGGGGGTGCTGATGGGGGCACAGAGAGCAGCGTGGATGATACGCCCTCTGGGGCCGGTAGCAGACGCTCCCCCTCACCACCTCCACTCATAGATGTTGAAGGTCAGAGAAACAAATCTTCTTTATTGATTGATAGATTGATTTGAATTTATTCCATTTCATATCAATTGTTTGCACAATACAGAACATAGTTGACAAAATAAGTACAACATTATGAAATGAAACAGGAACCTGCTCGAAAGCATAACTTGTTTTTTGTAGGTTCTCAAGAATAAATATTTATAAATAAAATAATAAAACAAATGAGATAAAGTCAGAAGTGGGGTGTCTCCTTACTTACCTCTTTCTTTTTGGTTGATATTTGTTTTCTTTATGCACAATATTCCTGTTGATTTTTAAGACGTAGGCGGTGCATGTTAAACAGGCCCTTGTTAATTTTGACTTATTGAATGTAAAATCTTATCTCGTTGTGAAAATTATCGAAATATAAAATTCATGTTTTAGGAGAATATTATATTTGATTTTTTAATTTATCGGACAAATTGAAGAGAAAACTGCATTCTTTATTACATTTTTATAACATATACAAAGAGGTGAAGACAAATTCAGCAGATTAGAATGAAAATTCAGATTTACAAGCCAAAGAGCTAAATTCATGTACATATACAGAAACAAAAATAAAAAATCCAATGTTTATATTCTTTGTAGATGAAAGAATATGCAGACACAGCCCCTAGCCATTTTGGGTACATGCTTATACTGGTGTAACACAGATCTCATGAGAAATTATAATACATAAATTACAAACTCTTTTATGATCGTTTTGATAAGTTTAATCAAGTATTCCATTCCATGTCTATGCCTTGCACAAAAACAGAGGAGCAAGAATTGCTGGATGTTCTTGGAGACCCATCAGCGGACAACAACCTCCTCCGAAGGGACCACGTCTTCGCCCTCCTCAACTTCCAGCTCCAGGGCGGCTCCATCAAGCTCTGTACCAACAGTGACCTTGGCAACACCACGCCCATCATCAGAACCCCTTCGACCCCAATAACCCCTTCCAAGTCGGCACCCCCTGCCACCTCAATGCAACCTTCATCCCATCTGGATCCCGGTACCAGCCCGCCGGGAGACCCGGGGGGAAACGAGAATGAGACCATCATCGAGCTGGAGTTTGCCAGCGTCAAGATGAGCTTTGAGTGGAGGCTGCGGACGAGCTCCTTCCTCTTCACTGCAAAGTTGGGGGCACTGTTCATCCATGATGTCATGACGAAGGGTTCGCTGTTCCCAAACTTGGTAGCTCCGCAGCAAAAGAGGGTAGGTCCTCTGTACAAGTTTGTTTTTTGTAGGGAGACAGAAGGATGGGCACTCATCATTTCCCTCAGAGTTAATGCCATTCTCCCTCTCAAAAATTCTGATGCAAAGGAAGATGGATAAATTGATTAGTAGCATTTATAGCGAAATCCCCATAACTTGCTGATCATTTTTTTTAAATATCAGTAACTAATAATTATCTCTATACATGCCTAGACTGATAGGAATTCAATTTTCACCTCACCTTTGTGATAGTTGGCAGATGAAGATGAGAGACTTTTTATTTTTATTGTGCTCAGTACCTTTTCTGGGTAAAAAAATTGGATATGTACATACTGTAGCATGTTAACAATGTTAGTGTTATTATTATCATTTATTTCATTTCTATTTTTTTTTTGTCATACCAGGAGGAGCAAACTCTACCCCCAAGACAGTCCCACTCTCTGCTCCTCTCCCGCTCCGCATCTGCCAGCTTCTCCTACATGTCACCAGGTTCCTCCGGTACCTCCAGCATCAAGCAGCCTTCATCGGACCTCCCGCTCTTTGAGATGTCCTATGAATCAAATCCACCTCATTCAAATGCTGATAGCAGGTAAAAGACTGGATTAATAATAATAATAATAATAAACTATTCTTAAATAGCGCATATCACAAAAATAAATTTAAGTCCCTATGCACTCAGAAAAAAGAAAAGAAGGGATAATAGCAGACATTAGGGAAGAGAAGAGAAAGAATAACTGCTTTGTCATGACATTGTACTAATTTAACAAACAAACAAATGTGTCTTTAAGAGACTCTTGAAATTTTCTACTGTATCAACCTACTTAAGATGACTACCGGTAGGTAATTTATTCTATAAGTCTGCTGCTGCCAATTGAAAGAATCACGCACCATAGAAATGAGGGAGGAATTAACAAGGATTTTGACTGAGAGCGAAGGTTTCTTGCAAGGGGATATTTTGTTATCAATTGTTGTACATGTAAGAAATCAGGGCCTAATCCTGGATTCTGCTTTTTCTTTCCTTCGGTTGTATTCTGAGCACGATTTTATCTCTGCTAGATTATAGTTTATCTGTATAAAGTATCGGTATTCTGTGACCACTTTTTATCTCAGATTTTATCAGTCATTTTATCTTGAGCTCTTACTGCTTGCATTTTTTACTGGCTAATATCATACTTAAAATGATGCCTTTAATGGTGTTCAAAGGCCTCTGAAACTACCTTGGTCATTTTTCAAATTTTCTTTCAGGCTTGAAATCATCAGCAGACCCCTTGACATTGTCTACAACCCGACAGCAATGGACAGAGTCTCCGACTTCTTCAAGGCCGAAGGCAGAGGCAGCAAGGGTCTCAGTTCAAGAGCCTCTGAGCTCCAGCTGACTAAGGCTGCTCGAATGAGGTACGAGGAGCTCAAGATTCAGACCAAACAGGAACTCGCCTCGACCGTGGACGCACTGCTAGAAGGAGAGAAGCAGGTTTGTCTGCTTGTTCATTTGATTCTTAAAGGACATTTTTCAAATGACTATTCTTCTGCAGACTTGTGCTTTGGAGAAAAATAAAAATGAGAAAGAGAGAGAGAGAGAGAAAGAGAGAGAGAGAGATAGAGAGTTTGGGGAGGGGGTGGAAGGACAGCTAAAGTATAGGTAAAGTACATGTACAATATCATGTTTACCTTTACTACAGACATGTAGTTTTTGTTTGAAATTTACTATGATGTGTAATAAATCTTATTTTACTGCAGTTTGAGTTCAGCTTTTTATGACAGAATGACTCAACCCCCTTGTTTAAATAAATTCAGGCTCCTACAACTTGGTAATATGTCAAAGACACGTAAATGTCTATACACTGTATATAAGGGGATTATTGTGAAGCTACTTTGCATATCATATCTTCACATGTCAAGCGACATAATTATGTGTGATTATGATTTCTCCTTACAACTTTTTTATTTTATTTTGTTGTTTATAGACTTCTGAAGTTAAGAGATGGGATATTCACTTTGACATCTCGGCCCCTCTCATCATCATCCCCGACAACTTCCACAACAAGGATGCAACACTGGTGAGTAGTTGAAGTGACTCAGTAAGATTGCCTCAGATTCTGAAACAAAATCCTGGATTTAGCTCATGCTGCAATCATAATTATACACCTTCAGGTCAATCAGGAATCCCATGACTTTTACAAGCCGATCGCCTGTCTGATATTCAAGATATTTATGCTTGGAAATTGAAATCAAATTTTATGTTTTCCTAACAGCCTTTATAACGCTGTAGTCTATTGGGAAAAATGAGTATGGTAAAACCGGTCACTCAAAATCTTTTACTTTTTTGAGGCACTTTATGATTATTTTGAAGCGCTATTTTTTTTCGGGCTTCAAAATAACACCATATCACAGACACTGATCACACGTAAGGCCATGCATCTCTTATTTAGAATTGTTAAACGATGCCTTTTAGACGCACGCCATCTGCATAATCTACGTTCTGACTGCAATCCGAGACCAATCAAATTTTGTTGAGAAGTTGTAATATTATTCGGATGTGAAAATCTATACATGTTAATTGGGGTTCCTAATGTAGCTGTCCTTGAAATGAGGAAAGACCTGGAAATTGAGTTTCCTTTTTATCCAGTCAGTATACGTCGCCGGACTGTCGATCACAAGGTCCGCGGTTCGAATCCCACTGCCGCACTAATGTCCTTTGGCAAGACATTGATCTACATTTGCCACACTCCACCCAGGTGAAGTAAATGGATACCTGGTAGGAATTTATTCCTTGAAATGCTAGAGCGCCGTATGGCAGCCGTGCTAAAGCCAGGGTAATAATCGGGAGCGCCAGGAGGGTCAAATCTGACTGACATGAGCGCTATACAAGAACCCACTATTATTATTATTGTGTCAAGGAATTTCATTGACCCCAAAAGCAGACAAAAATTTTGTCCAAAGAGCATATTCACTCGATGATGGGCTATTTGATTGAAATGAATTTTGTTTTAAAATTAGTATTATGCTTTTTTTTCTCTCTCTTTTAGCCAGATGGCTTTGGTTAAATACTGATCATTCAATTTTGAAACATCTTCATGGGAAAGTCAATTAGTTTTTTAAAACAAAATGCTGGGAACCCCTTGAATTTTTAATGTTGGGATTTTTAATAGTAGTCATATAAATAGTGTAGTCAACATTACAGATTATTGCAGGAGTTCTGAATAGTGTAGTCAACATTACAGATTATTGCAGGAGTTCTGATCACCTACTTGTATACCATCAAAGTGACGTCAGACTAATTTCCAGCTCGTCTATTGAGATCCGGAAGAGTGTTAACTCTGTCTAAAAGTATGAGGTTTTCAGCAAAAAATATTTGTATTTCCTAGATTCAAATACGATTTGCTTGTTTGTAATAGCTACATTTAGGTTGTTTTTCTAATATGCGTTGTATATGTGTGTTATATTTGGTAGGTTGTTCTTGACTTGGGTAGACTACAGCTTTTCAGCATGACAGCCAAGGGACGTCGCTCTAAGAAGAGTGAGAATGAAGCAGAGCTATCATCACCAGGAGACGAAGGTGAGAAACAAACCATGTTTAAAGACATTCCTCTTTTAAAGCCCCACTGTACTACTTGTAGCTACTTGCGCCCTCTATATAGCAAACAATGTCTAAGCGGTGCCTGTTGGTCCCCCATGATTCTCCTTTTCCTATGCTAATTGAGAGCTGAGTAGATGAGATAGCCACCTGTCAGTGACCTTGCAGGGAGGTGTAAACCCTCCTGGCCAAACTAGTGCAGACGGGCTTTAAAGACCTTCCTCTTTTTACTGCATGTGGCTTATGTACAGATGATTTACTTTTAAAAGAGTTTTTTTTTGTGTGTGTGTACAATAACTGACTCTTGATCTAGGGGGAGAAATCTTTTTAAAATGCGCTCATATTTAGTTTATGTTCTCTGCAATGTCAAAGAGATCCTGTGAATGAGCCAAGCATCGATGAACATTTTCAGATCAAATTTAATTGCCAGCAACAACAAAAAAAACCTTTTAATTCTCTCCAGATGATTTAGATGATGACTTCCTCACTCCTCTGTCGACTCCACCCCACGAAGCATTGGACTTTGTGCCGACCGATGCCAAAATAGATTCCATGACAACGAGCTCTGGGATTGATGTAGCTGATTTTGATAACAGTGCCATCACCGCTGAGGCTCTTAGGGATAGGATGTATGACAGGTGAGATGTGATCTAAAGAATTTGTTTTATTGTCATCTTAATTACCATTACAATTAGAAGCATCATATTGATTATCATGATCATCATTGATGACATCAACATTATCCTCTTCTTCATCAGTGTCATGATCAACATCAATATCATTATCATTTGTAACATCAATATCATCATTACCCTCATCATCATAAATATTTTCATCATCATCACCATCATCATCTTCATAATTATTTTCATCAACATCGATATTATTACAATTTTGGTCATAACTTTCATCGTTACCATCAACATCATCTATTGCCGTCTTCATAATTATTACCTTCATCAATGTTGATATTATCTTCATAAGCATCACCATAATCATCTCAACCATCATTACCATCATGAAAATCATTTGTCATTTCCAATGCTGTACTCATAGTAATCATCACCATCCTCCTCTTATGCCTCCTCCTCATCATGGGGATATCAGGGAGAGTAGATTTAAAGCCCAACTGCACTACTACTTGCGCCCTCTATATAGCAAACAATGCCTAAGTGATGTCCGTTGGTCCCCCATGATCCCCTTTTTCTTAACCACCTGTCAGTGACCTTTCAGGGAGGTCAAAACCTCCTGGCCAAACTAGTGCAGATGGGCTTTAACACTATTTCCCTTGGACTCTTAGACCCTCCTTCTGTTGGTGCTTTAGGCATATTACAGTACTCCTGAAATAAATTCCAATTTTAAATTAAATACTTCTGAATTTCAAATACACAGTGTAGCATTATAATTTGTTGCTTCCGATGATCCTTTCAATAGATTTTTAGGTGAAGTCTCGACACTAGGGCCCCATATTACAAAGAGTTGATATTAATTGCAACTTATTTGCGATAACTATGTACATAAGAGATAGGAGACTGCAAACTTGCTATTGGAGGACTTACGATTGATTTGGACCAATCGCAACTCTTTGTAAGACGGGGCCCAGAAGAGTATATTGAAATTTGCGACTTTTCAAAAGCAGACAATCAACTTTCCTTTTTCCTCAAAACAGATACACACTGGACATGTCAGATCTGCAGATCCTTGTGGCCAAAGGCTCCGAGAACTGGCGCACGGCCCACTCAAGAGGGCTCTGTCCCTTCCAGGTTCTAGATAAGTTCTCCATCTCTGTGAAAGTTGAGCGTCGTCTAACCTTCACGCAGGATCCTCAGTGGCCGAGCATGTTAATGTCTGGGAATCTACCAAGTCTATCTATTCATATCAACGAGAAGAAAGTAAGTTATTACCTCCTCATTTATAAAATGTTTAAGTTTGTCTGTTCCCCTCGATTTTATTCAATAAAAACTGTTTGAAATGTGATATACATGTATATACCCCAGATTCCTTGGTTTGTTTGGGCTTATTTTCAATAACAAGATCAAGCGCATGATCTTTATCTACTGGGTGCAAGCCATAAATTTCTTTACAACAATTGAAACTTCTCCAAAGAACCCTAACATTAAAAAAAAAAAAAGTATCTTGTTTTGAGTGCATTGCGCATACACACAGAAATAGATGTTGGAGACAGAAATTACTACTTAGTGGGTTATGAAGGGAAAATGTGATTGTCTATTTTTGTTCTGTCTCAATATAAAAATGATCCCTATATTCGCCTTCACTCCTATCACGAGAATATTTGTTATATCAATATTGTATTATTGTTTTGCCTTTTACAGATTCAAGCGCTGAATAAATGTGTGAAGCTCATGTCTGGATCCAACAACCAATCAGGGGTTTCCCCTGCAGGGTATTCCCCTCCTTCCGCCACCGAGTATCAAGGACCTCAGGGTAGAGCACATACAAGGTGACTGATAATTATCACTTTTTTTCTTGTACAGCAATTCCATTCCACAAGAGTCATAATTACGTTTGTAATTTCTCTGCGTAATATTAAATATGTTCAATGAATATTGGTTGAATGGAAGTTTTTACCCATCAAAATCAAAGATCTTTCTCGCTGTTGACATATAAGATCACTAAAGCTATGCAAATCTTAAATTGACAATTTTGTTTGTGGATTGTAATGTATTCATGGACCACTCTCCACTTTGTTATGTACAAAAAAATATCATAAATTTCTGTTTTCTCCATAGTATCTTTCTTTCTTGGGGCACTACTCAAAATATATTATTTGATTTTATTTTATTTATTGGTTTCTGCATCTTTTTTCTTTTTTTCATCATACATTTTCATAAACATAATATGGTTTGATACAGTATTTTAAGTGTATATAATTTTATACAAATAATAAACAAAATTAAACAAATATATTGAATGCATAAATTAACATACATTAGATGCAGGAGGGCTACAGAAATAAGCAAAGTAGCGTGACGTGCCCGCAGCATGGATAGCATATTAGTATGTAGGTCCTCTAGCAAGAAAATACCCTCCAGAGTAAAACATTTTGGAAAACTGACATTTTAGTCATTTTGTGTGTTGGAACAAATGAGAAAATTGTTTCATGAATTTCTTCACCTTTTTTCTGATTTCATTCAAACCTTCATCAGTATACTTCTCTGATTTGTCTGCATTAGATTAGCTTAGTTTGCCATGAAGGTTGGATGTCCATTTAACTGTTTAACATTATTTTCCACAGTCAATCAGATTTTGAGGCCACCATACAACAGAAATCCCAATCCTTACTTGAGGAATCCAAGCTCCTGGAGATGCAGTTCTCTGTCGACAAAATGTCCCTAGCTATCCATAGCAGAGGTAATGAATCCAGTCAGGTTTATTCTTTTACAAAAAATTATAGGCTTCCTGTGTAGCTGCACATAACATTTCGATTATCCTGTCTTGAATGAAACAGATTGCATCCACTAGCTGTAAAGGCAATAAATGAATGAAACATTTCTTCTAAAAGCATACTTTTTTGTATTTCCTTCTGAAAAGAAAAGAAGATTACACCACTTTTTGTGTAAATGTACATGTAAACTGTTATTAACATTGTGTATATTGTGTAGGTCTCATGTCTTGTGTATTTAAAGGGACTTGGTAACATTGTTCAAATGAGAGAAAATGGTGCGAAGGTAGTGACTTCAATACTAGATGTACAATTAAAGATAATCTGAAAGTTTGAGGGAAAACAGACCATTAATAATGATAACAATTGGGAAAAACTGATCTGATCGATTCCTTAATTCTCCCAAATCCCAAATATATTTTTACAATTTTATTACATTTTAGGTGAATGTAAATCATCACAAAGCAATGAATTGGCTCTATATACCATTCCAGACATTTAAGTGTTGAAAGATTTTTAAAAGCCTGTCTTATGTCTTATCTTTATGGAAAAATGGTTGGGAAAATTCTAAAAGTGACGCCCTCAAAGAAAACCGTAAATATTTTTGTGGTTTGAGAATTTGTTCAGAATTGCTTGCATGTTAGAGGGTTAGTATAGTAGAAGGAATATAATAAGAAACATTTCATACAAAAATTACAGTTTTTTCATCGACCTTCAGCAATGTTACAGAGTCACTTTAAACATATTACAAGATTTACTTACCTTTCTCTATCGCCAACCCAGGACGTTGTATATCTGAGTTCCAGATATCTCGAGTGCGGACAGACCTATGCAAGCGTCCCTTTGATTCTTCCATCTCTCTGAGTGTTCACAGTCTACTTGTTATTGATGCCCTTCAGCAATTTGGACCAGACTTTGAGCTTCTTCTTGCCTCCCATAAGGACCTCAGGTAAAATACTCCTTCATTCCTTCTTTCTTCCAGTCTGTATGTCTCTGTAATTTATTTCTACATGCATCTCTGTTTGGCTATTAGTGCTGCATCAAAATATTTTACTGGGTTATAACCAACCGTGAGAATCTACAAATGATTTTCAATTTACGGTGATATATAACTGGATAATATACAAATAATGCACTGTTGCGAGTGTGTTATGGCAGGGCCAGTGCACCAAGTTTAGTCAGTGCATATAGGTGATAAAGCACGCGCCCGCAGGGCAAATGCGTTATCGATATTGCACTGTTTATTTTATAAGACGGATCGGCAATACATTCTTACAATATAGTCTAGATCTAGAGTTTAGATAGATATTAGATCTAGATCTAATTTAGATCTAACTAGATCTAGACCTAGAATATTCTAAATCTAGATCTAGATATTAACAATTATGCACAAATTAAATTTGGCTGAATTACGCGAAAGAGACATCGGCAGGTATCGAGCGTGTGTTATCAAGTTTTGATGGGAGCATTTTTGCATGGTGGGAAAAACTAATGCATGCCCATACATTGCTTACATTCTAGAACCCGACTTATTAAACAAAAAGCTTGTGAATAAAACTTCCAATTAATATCTTTCATCCTTTAAATCTTCCAAGTACTACCGCACAACAAATTTAGAAACATCTTCCAATCATCTCACTCTCTCTCTCTCTCTGTAATGTCACTACAGCATGCATGCCCCTAGTGGGAGCATCGTGGACAGTGAAGCCTCCACTCCTAGGTCCCTCCGATCACCCACCTCGCCTCGATCGCCTGCCTCCCCCGCAGAGAAGATGATGGAATCAACCTCACATGCTGAACTAGCATCTGCCATTAGACAGATGGGGACCAATAGCAAAGGGGGTGAGTAGATTAAAATATATTGATTTGTACATGTATATGTAACTACTACAACTTTAGAGAAAGTGAAGTATATAAAATCATTATTGAATAACAGGTTTAAGACCTATTTGTATTTTGTTTAATGTGTATATCACAACAACTACAAAATTGTCCCTTTTGCATGAAAAATCAAATGTAACTATTTGTATTATTATTAATTAATTATTATTATTTATCTATATCGTTACCAAAGATCACCATGAAGATAGAGCATATCACTGCTGTTTTTTAATCACAAATGATAAGCCCCCCCCCCCTTAAACACAGTAGTTAAAAAGTAGTATTGGACCCAAAAGGTAACCCTGTGGGACTCCACACTTGATTTAATTGTGTTTTGCTTTGATGTACTGTACATGCAGGTAACCAATCAGGCGCGTCATCCCTTGCTCCGCCTGCTCCATCGCCCTTTGACCCTGTGGTTTATGATAAGGAAGCGCTCATCCATGTGGAACTACAGCTCATCAACGCCAACCGTCCATCAAACACCAACAATGATGGTCCCGTGCAAGTCGCTGTCATTCAGGTCAATAGCTTGGATGTCATAGGTAAGACAGTACTTAAGCTTTTAAAGGCTGTCTGTACTAGTTGGCTAGGAGGGATTAGACCACCCAGGGAGGTCACTTTACAGGTGGCGATCTCATCAACTCAGCTCTAAATTAACATAAGAAAAAGAGGATCATGGGGGACCAATGGTCACCGATTAGGCATTGTTTTCTATATAGAGGGTGCAAGTAGATACAACAATTTCTTGTAAGCAAACACCGCAAAAATGGTGTACAGTGTATTACTATTGCAGTATTGACATAACTTTTTCATGGGTCCCATTATATTTTATATATAATTAGAAAGGCAATCAAACAGGTACAGCAAACAAAAGCAGGAAAACGCTTGTAGATTTGTTAAGTTTAACAAAACTGAGATGAGCAATAAGAAAGTTCTGCTTTTTTAAAGGCATCGTTTAAAAATGTTTCCAGTTTTACAAATCTGAGATGCATGGCCCTATATACATGTACGTGTTATCAGTGTCTGTGATACAGTGTAATATTGAAGCCCTTAAAAATATTGCACTTCAAAATTATCATGAAGTGCCTCAAAAATTCAAAATCTTTAAGTGATCGGTTTAACCATACTCATTTTCCCAGATAGGCTGTAGTGTTTTGAAATTCCTGACTGACATAAAGGTTTATAATTATGATTGCAGCATGACCGAAATCCAGGATGTTCTTTAGAATCTGAGGTACCCAATCCCTTAAAAGTCTTGATGGCAATTTCAAACTTTGTTTTCTCTTCTTCACCAGCTAATCAAGAGACTATAGTAGAGCTACTGTCATTCTTCCAGCAAGCCTTCCCAGAAGACGAGAATAAACCCAAGCAGATCCCTGAAGATCCTTCCAGCTTCACCAACTCACTCTTACGGGAAGCAAGCATCATAGAGGTAATAATAATAATAATACATAACATTTATTAGGCGCTTAATACTGATGTTTCTGATTAAGAGAAGACTATAACCCGTAGAATTAAATTAGAAGAAAAAGCAAAAATACAAAAGTAACATAGATAAGGTAAGAAAAACAGTGGCAATCAACTAAATAAAGACAAATATGGTACAGTCCTTCTACCGTTGTACTCATGATATTCATGTACATATACTGTTCTTTACCCTTCTCTCATGCTTGCCTGTATAGTTTGTTTGTAAATCCAAGTCATGCAGTTCTAAATTATGCTGTATCTAGTCAGGAGCCTTTGTGGCTAAAACCATTCAGAAAACTATCTATACCTAAAGAAGTAATGATCGTTCCATGAAATTCAGAGGCTCAAACTCCCACTTAATGTATGGAGAAAAAAAGAAAAAAAATCTCTTGTTTGAGAATTACAACAAATTATTTATTACTTTGTATTTATTGTTCTTGAAGAGATATACATGTAAGTACTGTATTTGTCCTAGAAGGCTAAGTTTCCTAGTCCTAGTGAGAAAGCTGCCCTTATACATATTTTTTAAAGCATTTGGGATGAAAGCTTATGGCTCATTAACACAGGGCGCAGTTTATCCAGCTGCGCACATCAAAGGTCCTTAGCATACTCACTCTTTATGCATTATACAGTAGGATACAGCAATGTGAAGCATAGAACACTCACATGTATGTCATTTCAATTTGTTTAAACATAAGCACTGGTTGCAGCATCATGTTAACGAGCCTTTACCCTTCTCTACCTATCCAGCCTTCCAACAGCCAGACAGCAACCCGTACAGAGATCTCAGCAGACTTCCGCTGCCTTAACATAGTCATGGTCAGGGGCATCATGGGAACCAAGGTCAAAGGTCAGAAAGTTGCTACAGCCACTGTCAGTGAGGCTCACGTACATGCAACTCTAGGTAAATAAATACGGTCCACCTTTATTGTTCCTAGTGTTAAACTAGGAAGTTCACTCTTGCTTTATGAAATATCTGCATCAGCCTTTTTTTCATATTCTGTCTTTTCTTCTGTTTTGAATTATTTTCAAGATAAATGGCTAAGAGTGATCAAAGGGAGCAATCCTACGGTAGAGAAGTAGCGTTTAGAATATCTAGAATATGTTATTTAATTGCACAAAGTCTTTTGTTGGTATTTTTTTAACTATACAAAGAATCAAGCTAAGGATTTAGAAAGACAAGTTTTTATGGAGAAAAAAATAATGAGTAAATATTGCTCTATGTAAATGAAATTTAAAGAAATTACAGTCACCTTTTGTTTTCTTCTGTTTCACATGCTGTATTTATTTTATAGCAGTAAAGACAATAAATGAAAAACCGACTTTAGAATGGATGTACTAATTTTGCCTTAAAAATTCATTATTACATTCATTGTATTTTCTTTTAAAATACATTTCAAATGTATTCATGTACAATCTAAACACTACAATTTGCGTAAGCTTGTACTATACTCTACCTGAGTGCCCTGTGTATGTGTGAAAGTTCTGGGGGCATTTTGTACCTGTGATGATATATTTTTAAGAATGACTTCTAACAATATAGCTAATTTTGAAAATGTTCTCTTTGTATTCTGAAACCAGGTGGTGAGATGAGTTTGGGAGGGTTTCTTGGTGGTCTCCAGCTCTTAGACTTAACGCCAGAGGGCAGCAGACACCAAAAGGTATTCAGTGTCGGACAAGACCCAACAACGACAGGCCAGCATACTTCTCTTGAAAAAGCTTCAGTAATGAAGCACAGCGACCAGACGGACCTGTACAAATCTGCCCTGGATACCTCGAGATTTAGCACGATCAAAGACACTGAAGAAGACAAGGAAGACAAGAAAGACAAGGAAGTGCTGAGGGCCTTCAGCTTTACTTTCAAGAAAGGAAGAGACGTCGAAAACACACTAGGATCGCCTATCAAGATACAAGTTGGTGGAGAGGATATTGATGAGCAGATGAACCTGTCGCTCCATCTTGCATCACTCTGCTACATCCATGTCCCTCGGTTCCTTCACGAGGTCACCCTTTGCATGGACGAGTTTCAGAGCTCAATCGCCAACCTTGCAAACTCCATTCAGAAGGCAGCCAGCGATGCAGCCAGGGAACTGATACAGTCGCAGATGCCCGACCTTGTCACGTCCTTCTCCCCGAGTATGTTCAACACCATGATGGAGTCTCCTGGGAAGAGAGGAAACACCTTTGGAGATTCATCCATGGACATGACTGACTCACGCATCGGTGCTAAGTCACACACTAGTATGAACTTCGATATCATCATGGAGACTCCTGTAATCATCATCCCAAGGACAGCGTCTAGCTCTGAGCTCTTGGTGGCCCATCTAGGAAAGATCAGCTTGACCAACAGCGAGTCTTCGGACATCAGCCGTGACATGGACATCGAGAGCACCTTGGGACTAGACCCGAACCCTGATATGACCCGATTCTTCTTGAGGATTCAGAATGTGAACCTGTTCTCCTTCAACCATGAAGACACAAACGTGCCATCGGAGCAGAGCGTAACCAGCATCAGTTCAGACATCATGAGTGCTGCTTCCGGACCTTATTCAGGGACACCTATCCTTCACAACACTTCTCTGGAGGTCATTGTGAATCAGATCCCATCAGAATCTGGTCCACCGGTCATGGATAACAGCATGCCATTCCCTGACATTAAGGAGAAAGAACCTCTCGACCTTGACCACCACTCATCCACCTTGCAAGTTGTAGGTAAGGTGGTAACCCATCTGAAGGTCATTCTGTCCAAGCATATCTATGAACAGATCTTGCAGACACTGGATAACCTGACATATGAGGAACCAACAAAGGTACCCTCCACTCCTGTTAGCCTGGAGAAAACCAAAGGCAGGAAGTCAGGAATCTTCAATGTCAAGGAACTAGAGCCGTTGGGGACACAATTAAAGACACCTGGGTATCGTAGAGTCACGGAAAGTACACCCATCCGACCTGCTGGAGGTAAGCTCCCGATGAGGATATGTGCAAACTTTGCCATGCCAGACTTCTGTATTCAAATGCGGGGTGACCTCAGCGATGGCGATCAAGGCATTGTCAATGTGTGCTTCTCAGACTTCAGCATCGGTTACGAGAAGTCTACTCCAGCTGCGACGTCGGTCACCATCCTTCTGCAGTCTCTGGTGATTGAGGACCTCCTTCAAAGTCCAGACTCAAAGCATCGCCAACTCGTAGCATCTCATGGGGGCACCAGACGCTCTGGTAGTGGCCCGTCATCCAAGATGGTCCACTCCACGTCGTGTCCATCAGTGACGGCCATGCCGGCGATGTCGCCTATCAGACCCAGCTCAGTGCCTTCGGAACTGAATAATCCTGATCAGTATTATGCTCCTCAGTACAGTAGACAAACAAGCAGTAGTAGCCGGGGTATGTACCCTTCAACACCTCCTCCTTCTCTGAACATCTCTTTGGAGGACATTAACGTATCAACAGATACAGTCCCTACCAGTGATGCCCTGGTGCAGATCAGAGTTCTCTTGGTGGACAAGAAGAGTCCGGAGTATGCTACCAAGTACAAGAAGGTGAGCAATTTAAATGGTTAAGGATTAGAGAGGTAAATGGTTAAAGGTTATAGGGGATAAGGGACAAATTTATTTCATATCAAAGCCTGCACTGAAGTTAACTTCAAGACAACTTTAACATGTGCATATGTGTGCGTACAAGTGTGTCAAATTTTATAAGGCTACTGACATGTAGAGTGTATTCAAACTTGTAATATTGCTATCTAAAAGTGATATTTGGAACTGATGTTTTGTATATGGCACCGGTATATGATGTGACCTAATTTATTTGTTGCTTTTATTTTGTGTTGTGTATTAGTTTGATCCTTGGTACTGCATGTTTTGCGATTGTTTAGTCATTGTGAGATGCAGTGAACCACTTGATTGGCCTACGAGAGCATTCAGTAAAAGTGTGCTGTTGCAGCACATTTCATAAAAACATTTGGTAATGCTATTGTTCACATACATATTTTTGTTAAATGTACAGAGCAGAATATTTCTGTGGTTTGGTCCCCCTTTATCATGTGTTCAAGGCATCGTTTAACAATGTTAAATCTGAGATGCATGACCCTACGTGTTATCAGTGTCTGTGATATGGTGTAAACTTGAAGCCCTAAAAAAAAAAAAAAAAAAAAAAAAATCAGTTTTACCATACTCATTTTTCCCAATAGACAGTAGTGTTATGAAAACCATTGAATTTCGATTTCCAATCATAAATATCTTGATAATCAGATAGGGAATCAAGTTGTAAACATCTTGGGATTTCTGACTGACCTAAAGATTTATAATTATGATTGCGGCATGAGCTAAATCAAGGATTTTGTTTAGAATCTGAGACAAAGATACCCAATCCCTTTTATGTCCTTACTTGTGCAGACCAACCAGTTTGTTGATGTTGAGTTTAACCAGCTGGACATCACCATCAACCAGCAGACTTGGGTTGTTCTCCTGGACTTCTTGGGTATAGGTAGCTCACTACCTAAGGACAACGTCAAACAGGACACTCCAACCAGAACCAGTGCTCCGCAGAGACAGACATCTGACATACAACCACTGCCAACTCAACAAACAAGTGAGTACTGTAAAAGTAGAAATATTTGCGGTATATTAATTTTCACGGATTTTGCGCTAAGATCGGCAAGCGCGAATTTTAGAACTTGCGAATATAAGCATGACTTCTTATTCATGTTTTGCATGAGTTGAATTTAAGAATGAAGGAATAAGTTTTGGGGTCGTTTAGTTCAAAAAAATGAATCACGCAAAAATAACAGCGTTTACAGTAGTTTGCTGGCCGTGGGAGTCAAAAAGTACATCGTAAAGCTAGTCTTTGGTTCTGTGCAATCGATCCGAATCAATCACAAGCTCTCCAATCAATTGCAAGTTTACAGTCTCCTATCTCTTTATATACATAGATGCAATCGATATCAATCACAAATAAGTTGAGATTATTTGCAGCTGTTAATTAGGTAGGGCTCATGTCATTGAATGGCACTTTAAGAGAAAGCTGATTCTGAAATGTTTTTAATACATAAGATGGGTTGTTACAGCAAACTGTAATGAAAAATAGCCAAATTTGGTTCATGTATTCAAAATTTGTTCAACTGTAGAGGTTAAGCACAGAAATTTATTATCTGAAAGGTAAAAAAAGAAAGAAAAAAGAAATTCAAATTACAGTGCACAGAATTATATATATATATATATTTTTTTTTTTCCCCAGAAATTAATGTTGTGTTCTCGCCCGATTGTCTATTAGGTGCAGGTGAACCAGAAGGTAACAACATGGAGATGCAGGTGCACCTCGCATCCCTCTCTCTTATCCTCAACAAACCTGACTACGAGCTCGCCAAGGCCAGCGTGTCAGAGGTCAATGCTCACCTGACCAACATGGAGGGCAACCTAGAGGTCAAAGGTCACATGGGAAGCATGTCGGTGCTGGACTTGACCCCTCACGGAAGGCTCTACAGAGAGAGGTTCACAACGAAAGGAGAAGAGGCTCTCAGCTTCCATATATTCAAGTAAGTCACAAAGGAAGCTGTGTTGAAGAACTTGAGTTCTTGCCATTCGTGATGCATTGTGAAAGAAACTATTCTTCTTATTCATTTTTGAGATGAATAACATTGAATCATAAAATGATAAAATAGCTGACCCAAACTTGCTGAATTATAACAAAAGCATTGCCCGTAGATATATGTGTATGGGACTGCACACCTACATGTATGTTGCATCAGAAATTGTTTTGAGATAGTCACTGAGCCATTTTTTAACAATACCGGTAGTTCTTTTACTAATGCTATTTTTCATGCCTTTAGATACGGAAAGCCTCGCAAGGATTCTCAAAGGGAGTCTCAAAGAGAGTTTGACATGAGGGTGAAACTTAGGATGTCAACAGTCCGCTACGTTCACACGAACCG
The DNA here is from genome assembly GCA_035222895.1 of Strongylocentrotus droebachiensis. Classification (NCBI taxonomy): domain Eukaryota; kingdom Metazoa; phylum Echinodermata; class Echinoidea; order Camarodonta; family Strongylocentrotidae; genus Strongylocentrotus; species Strongylocentrotus droebachiensis. Next base: position 87,720 of record JAVYIG010001106.1, read on the forward strand.
TTTCCAGTCAGAAGTTGTGGCCTTTGCGCAGCATTTCAACCAACTCCAGGAAGTCCTTGGCACAATGAGGGCTGCAGCTGCAGGGCATGAGGTGAGGAGGAGGGTCTTGGTTGGGAGGGAGGAGGAGGAAGAAGAGGAAGATGATAATGATGATTGTGGTGGTGATGAGGTTGACAAAGATGGTTGTGATGATGATAATGAACTTCAACCTGCTTCAAAACTTCATTTAACCAATGAGGGCAGCTGCTTGAAGACAACGGGCAGTCCAAGGATTTGATATTTAATGAGTTGATTTTAATGAAGGTTACTGTAAAGAAGTTTAGTATTCATTATTTGTCATGTCATTGTATGAGTTGATAAGGTTATGTTACAATGTTCGTAATTTTTGTCTTTGATTCTTCAGGTATCTGTTGAACCAACTCGTACATCTCGCATCATGCTTGATGTCCAGGCTGGCTCTCCTGTCATACTAGCCCCCGTGAGCTCCCAGTCCAAGGACCTGCTGGTCATCAACCTTGGTAACCTGACCCTACGCAACCAGTTCCTGAAGGCTGGGACACCTGGAACAATCATCCACAAGACCAGTCCTCCTAAACCTCACCCTGAGGACTCTAAACCCTCAGAAGAATCCTCAAAACCTGTCAGAGAAACACCCAGGAAGGTGGCTACAGCTCATGGTCTAAATTTAGAAGACAGTCCTGGACTTGGTCTAGGAACTGCCCCTGGTGTCTTGACAAGAGCCAGCACAAGAACTGCTGTACCTAAGTCCAGCCATGGACCGCAGTATCACTCAACGCCAAAGCATTCTTCAAGAGTTGCTGATGAAGCGAGTAAAGCGGAAGTGGATGTCAGCAGGAAGGAGGAGAATATGAGTTGTCTTCTAGACTGTATTCAGATTGATCTTGAAGACATGGATCTTTACCCTGCAGAGCGGGTTTCTCCGACAGACTTTGATGTGTCCGATGGAACGGCTTTGATCTTTCCGTCTTTCATTGTCCAAAGAAAGGTTAGACTTCTTATCTTATCTTTAAAGTGTTTTCATCTCCTCTTATTAATTTTCAATATGTATTATCATTATTTTTATTATTAATTTTGTTTTAAAGACAACTACCCCTATCTCTTGAAAAGCACAATGTGTACATGTATGAGACCAAATTTTATTGCTTTGGGATGTGACTATGTCATTTTTATAGCTCAATTCTACCAAAATCAATGACCACATGTTTGTGTACTCTTGAATACTCGGTGCGCGTTTTGATTCGTAAGAATTTCTTTTCCGTCATCAAAAACGGAACGAAAGATTACTTGTAAGAATACATATTCCTGTGTGTGTTCTGATTTCATTCACAGAGTTAAAGGTTTATGTGCATCTTTGTGAAAATCTATTGAAATTAAATTGCCAATAACTTGACCTGGTTGTGTGTCATCCTATTGCCATTTATAATGCTGTTTGGTATTGTTCTTTACTCTTTAGGGTGGCAAGCTGTTGAAGCAGACGTGCCTTTTGAAACTTCAGGTGGACCGCAATCTGGACATTGACATCAGAAGGACAGGTCAGACACAGTGTAATCCTTCTTTTCATCTCTCTTTTCGTCCGATGGGTCTATTGCCGTTTGTTCTACAACCAGTTTGTCGACCTAATTGGTCTATTCCTATATGGTCTACACCCAGCAGTCCACTATCCACATGGTCTAATAATCCTTTTTATCTACTTATCATTTGGTCTAATGACAATTTAGGCTAATATTCATTTGGCCTAATTTCCAGTCAGTCTACTACCCATTCGGTTTAGTCTACTATCCATATGAGCAAATTACCATTTGATTATAAATAAGAATAATCATCAAATGATCATTAGACCTCATGGCTGGTAGACAAAACAGGCATTAGACAAACTGGGAATTAGACTTTCTGGTTATGCATATTATGAATTTTTACTTTTTAGTCAAAAAATCATAACATACATGTAGTAGTACGATTTGTTTTAATTCTGATTACAAATCATAGTATACAAATGCTTATCACACAATGGTAATATAAGAATGTTTATATAATGAGTGTGTGTGTATTGGGTTTTTACAGACGTGTATCAATCAGATACATGTATATGAAGAGATACATGTACATTGTATATGCATGTTGATATGTACATGTAGTAACACGACACTACAATATATGAAATATATAGTAACTATGGAAGTAAATGAAATTATGCTATTTTTATTTATCTTTGTAGTTCCAGACATGGAAATAGATGGTCTGCTATCATCGGTCCACTGCTGCCTGGACCTCTCCCAGTACCAGCTAATCCGTGGGTTCCTGGACCACAATCTCGGCGAGCCTCTGGAAGAGTTCCAATCGATGCCCCGCCCCGCCAACCCTGAGTCCCAGACAGTCCTCAGCGGGCAGATCTGCACCAACATCTCCATGCACATCAACCTGGTCAACGTGACCCTTGAACTCCTGCTCCAGCATGCATCTGACCCTGTCGTTGGTGTCCATGGTAACGAGTCTGAGGAGGCGGTGCCTGAGAAGTCGTTGGGTCAGTTCAACTTCATGGAGTCCAAGTTCTCGTTCATGAGCCAGTCCAACGGAGCCAAGACGGTGGACTTGGTGTCACATGCCATCAGAGCGTATGATACCAGATGGAAAGGTATGTGGAAGACATTTTGACCCTTGTTAAAAGTGATTAGACGGATGGTAACCAAGATGTGAATTAAGTGCTTTTAGGGCTTTAAAGTGAATGATTTCAACTAGCTTCCAGTTTTTCAATCCCATTCAAATCTAATCCAAAAGGTAATTAATTTAGTGCCTTCCCCTTGCAGTCATTTATTTTAAAAGTCAGCTATGACTCACACTGTATAGAGGCACTGCGATTAGGAGCTCTTGCATCTGTAAGTGTAACCTTCACTCAACTCTTTGCTCTTTCGTTTTAGGTGATACAAGTAAGAAGAGGAGCAACGTTTTCGAGGAGATCCTGACCCCCACCAGACATCACAGTCGCAATCCAAACCCTCTTCAGCTGGAGCTGCACTTCACCTCCCAGGCCGATAGCACCAGAGCAACGGCCCTGCTCAACAACATGAGGGTGATCTGTGTCTTTGACCTCCTCCTAGCGGTCAAGGATTTCTTACTGGCCTATGATTCACAGGCAATACAAGGCAAGCAATCTTTTTTCATATGACAAATGTTCATGTTCAAATTGATTTGAATGAATGAAAGACTAAATTTGTTCTGAAATGTTGGAAAAACAAAGCGAAAATCATCACCAAAATAACCAACATGGCATCTTTAGTGTTAAGATAATGAATGACACTTCCATGGTGAAGAACTTGTGCCATGAAATTGGTGAACAATGCTTGTAATCTTTATGATGCAGTTCACTTTTGTCACAATGCTGTTTAAATACCAAATAGACGGTTCTGCTAACACATTCAGATTTATGGATGTTTCTTTCCTGTGGACGTAGTGACGAATTATTCCATTAACCTGTTATTGATGAATGAACTACAATATTTGAAATCCAGTGTTCCTATATTACTTGTTGCTATGCCGGGCAAGCCACAGACAAGCTTTCAGGTTGTTGAGATCAACCTTTCATGGTGAAACCGTTTACAAAGTATGCATACAATTTGAATGTGTTAATAAATCCATCTATTTGAGAGTATAGATGTTTCTGCACAAAAGCAAATTTCTAGTTTGGTGAACCATTGGTTATTTTTCATGACAGGATCGGAAGGAGCAAGCGCGAGGGCATCGTCAGAAGCCTCAACGTCCCTGGACCCTTCTACAGAGTCCTCTAACGTAACAACGGTAGATAACAGATCCAGGTCACCGGTCAGCATTGGAACAGGCATACTCACCAAGAGGGTACCACACAGAGAACAGGTAAACAGAATAATGAATATTATGGATAGATGGATAGATAGAAGGATAGATATATAGATGATAGATTGATAGATGGATAGGTTGGTTGATAGATGGATAGATAGAAGGATAGATATATAGATGATAGATTGATAGATGGATAGGTTGGTTGATAGATGGATAGATAGAAGGATAGACCGACAGATGGATAGATATAATGATAGGTTGATAGATGTGAGATAGAGTTCATTTATCACATGATGTGAAAGATACAATTGATTAAACATACACTTGTATATTGACATTTGAGTTTGGAGGAGAGAAAAACATATGCAAATATTTATGTGCAAATATGTAGACATGAGTAAAGTGGATAGAGGAATAGAAAAAAAGACAGTGGAGATGAATCGATGGAAGAATAGATACATGTTCATAAATGAAGAAAAAAATGGATATAAACATAGAGATAATGACTGGGTAGATAAATGGACAGGTGTATTGATATAGAGGGTAAAGATAATTAGTTGCATAGCTGAGTATGTTTTCCCCATTATCTCAGTCTGAAATATCCATTTTACATCTTCCCCTCAACATAGTAAGATCAGATACGCTATGCTCTTTCTTTTTTCATTTTTTTTTTCTTTACCTTTTTCTTCTTTCACCTGTTGTAGGTTGAGAAGAACTCAGACTTCAAGGTGAATGTGACTGAAACAGAGTTTGTGATCTTAGGGGACACATCATCTAGTGATTCTAATGCTGTCATCCTGAAGGTAAGCATTACCAACCACCCCCCCCCCCACAACTACAAACAAACAAACATTCCTCAAGTATGGTGAAAGTGTTTTGTGTGCCATCTTCACCAAGTTTCACATACCGTATTTGCCGGCGATAAGGCCGCAGCGCCGTATAGGCCGCACCCCCGATTTTGACATCGAGGTGCAGTTAAAGGCGCTGATTTGTGCTTGTAAGCTTGTCACAAATAATAGTAACAATGTCGTTTTTAGAAGAATGTGTAAGATCATTAATGTGAATTAAAAACAATAGAGTACTAGGTCCTAGGATAGAATCTTGTGGTACACCATTTGTTATATAAAAAAAATTGAGGAATTATTATTATAAACTACATATTGAGATCTATTAGAAAGATTGCTTTCAAACCAAGATGATAGACAAATTTTAGTGTTGTTGTAGTTTCCGAGTGGTGAGTCAACACACTGATTACTGAGCTGGGAGCCATTGCCAGGCATAGCGCCATAAATCGAAACTAAAAAAAAATAAATTTGTTTACTCTTTCGCCGCATAGGCCGCACCCCGACTTTTTGATATTTTCTCTTCCAAAAATACTGCGGCCTATACACCGGCAAATACGGTAGTGCTTTAACTGTAACTGTAAGTTTGTGATCTTAGACGATGCATCATACAGTGCGTCCCAGAAAAAACGAAACCGAGAATTATCAATGTTTTATCATAGATTAATCACAATTATAATTAATAAATGACACATATTAGTAAAGCTTAAATCCTCCTCTTTCATTTGATGCAACTCATATGATGCATATTTCACGCATGAGTGATTAAAATCAATTTGAAGAGAGGGTACCGAAAAGTCATTTGGCGGGCGGTATCTGAATTTCAAAGAGAATATCACATTTCTAGAAAGTTAATTTTCTGCCCTTTCATATGACACCTGAATCAGGAAAAAGTGTCAATATTTTACCTCCATTGTTGTAACAGTCTACCTGTGCCGTGCTGACCTACAAGCCCGTCTCGAAGGAGAATTCTTTCTCGTGCGGTCTAGAAGGGTTAGAGGTATTGAGATCTATTAGAAAGATTGCTTTCAAACCAAGATGATAGACAAATTTTAGTGTTGTTGTAGTTTCCGAGTGGTGAGTCAACACACTGATTACTGAGCTGGGAGCCATTGCCAGGCATAGCGCCATAAATCGAAACTAAAAAAAAAAAAAAAAAAAATGTTTTACTCTTTCGCCGCATAGGCCGCACCCCGACTTTTTGATATTTTCTCTTCCAAAAATACTGCGGCCTATACACCGGCAAATACGGTAGTGCTTTAACTGTAACTGTAAGTTTGTGATCTTAGACGATGCATCATACAGTGCGTCCCAGAAAAAACGAAACCGAGAATTATCAATGTTTTATCATAGATTAATCACAATTATAATTAATAAATGACACATATTAGTAAAGCTTAAATCCTCCTCTTTCATTTGATGCAACTCATATGATGCATATTTCACGCATAAGTGATTAAAATCAATTTGAAGAGAGGGTACCGAAAAGTCATTTGGCGGGCGGTATCTGAATTTCAAAGAGAATATCACATTTCTAGAAAGTTAATTTTCTGCCCTTTCATATGACACCTGAATCAGGAAAAAGTGTCAATATTTTACCTCCATTGTTGTAACAGTCTACCTGTGCCGTGCTGACCTACAAGCCCGTCTCGAAGGGGAACCCTTTCTCGTGCGGTCTAGAAGGGTTAGAGGTATTCTCCTGCTGCATGAGTAGCGAAGAGGACACCGCACTCTCCATCGTGGACCCTAGCACCATCAACGTGGAGCTCAAGGGAACGTCGTCTCACCTTCACAGCGGTCAGCAGCTCGGTGGTGGGCTGCTAGACATCATGGACGCCCATGCTATACTGGAGGTGAGTCCATTAATTTCGCAACTATGTACATGAGAGATAGGAGAATGTAAACTTGCGATTGATTGGAGGACGGGGTCCAGAACAACTGTCTTTGTGATTGCATATTATAAAGACCACCTCAACATTGTCTGTTTATACAGGTTTGACTGAAATACTGCTTCTACTACATGTACCCTGCTGTTACTACCACTACTATGCTTTATCAGTAATACCGGCTTTTGGGACCTCCTGTTTATAAAAATCACTTACCTCTATCTATGAAGGTCTTGTTTTTGTCAAGTACACTGTAGGCCTTTCATATCAAACCATAAGCTCAAGATATCAAAAGAGCAGGAATAGCGACCAGAGGCACAACAACAGCACAAACCGAAAACTTTGCCTGCCTATCAAACCTGTGGATGTTCCTACCAGTCAGAACTGGCCTTTTTCGGCCATCAGAGGAAAAACAGGAGACTCTTCAACCAAGTGGTGTATTAGTAGCTAGAAGCCACTGTCTTATGGAATAAATCTTGCAGGATTACCTTTGAAATATAGAAACATACTTATTTAGCACAATTATGAACCCAGTGCACCATAACCACTTCTTCTGTATTTTGTTACGTTAAGCGCAAATTATTAGCGCATGCAATTATGGGTATGTGTTATGCGTTATAAAAAAACATTTAATTATTATTAATATTATTACTCTGTCTTTTGTAGGTTCACATCCAGGCACTGAACATCCGCGTATCCTACCATGATGCTCAACTCTTCCTCAGCATCATGAACTCACTGCCATCACAGATGATTAAGAAACAACACTCCGAGGACGAGGAGGAAGAGGTGGAGGCGGTGGATAATATGAGGAACGAGGCAGAGGAGAAGACGCAATCAAAGTCCAAGATTAAGAGACAAAGTAAGATTATGATTAGATGCATTTCCTAGAATTCTTATCCCACACCCTGCCATTCGAGATTGTGTATGGCAACAAATTATTTCCGTCCGTTATCAAATTAATGTAAATATAAATTCCATGTATATCAGTTTAGAGTGTTCATTCATAAGAATAATAATAAATAATTATTCAGCTTTTTTATAGCGCTTAATACATCTACAATGTAGCACTCTATAGATATACTATTACCCTGGTCATTGGATTCCATACTAGCCCGCACACAATCTCCACTCCCTAGGGAGCATTCCAGCCAGGCGTTACTTGACACTCAAAAACTGTTTGACCAACAATGACGGTCGCATCCTACCGGGTATCCATTTAACACCTGGGTGGAGAGTAGCAAGTATCTTGCCAAAGGATATTAGTTGAGCATCAAACTTTGTCTTCCCTCTTAGTCGCCAAGTTGAAGGAGTTGGGTTTCCATACTCAAGACTGTCGCAAGGCCTTGGAGAGGAGTAACTACAGACTGGACCTAGCTGCAGGATGGCTCCTAGAGAATGCCCAGCCTGTTCCTGCCTCCAGCCCGGCTCATAGCCCTAGGGAACCGGACCGGGAGGATGGGGGCAGCGGCAAAATGGAGATTGCAGGAATTGAGGTATGCTTGCTTATTTACCAAGGATAGGAGTTCAGGGCCTGAGAGAAAGGAGGAGGATGATGATGATGATGATGATGATGGTGGTGGTGGTGGTGGTGGTGGTGGTGGTGGTGGTGGTGGTGGTGGTGGTGGTGGTGGTGGTGGTGGTGGTGGTGGTGGTGGTGGTGGTGGTGGTAGTGGTGGTGATGATGATGATGATGATGATGAAGGAGATGATGATGATAATGGTGATGATGGTGATGATGATGATGATGATGGTGATGGTGGTGGTGGTGGTGGTAGTGGTAGTGGTGGTGATGATGATGATGATGATGAAGGAGATGATGATGATAATGGTGATGATGGTGATGATGATGATGATGATGGTGCTGATGATAATGATGATGATGATGATGATATTGATGATGAAGATGATGGTGATGATGATGATGATGATGTTGAGATGATGATGATGCCCAGCCTGTTCCTGCCTCCAGCCCGGCTCATAGCCCTAGGGAGCCGGACCGGGAGGACGGGGGCAGCAGCAAGATGGAGATTGCAGGGATTGAGGTATGTTTGCTTATGTACCAAGAATAAGAGTTCAGGGGGGTGTTTCACAAAGAACATAAGTCGAACTTAACTCTAAGTTGGACTTAAACATTATGGAGAGCCATTTGTAGCGTTAAAATAAAATATATTCAAAAGCGAAAATTCAAGTATTTCATTATTATTAATTCCACATCAAGAACCTGAAATCTCCTTGATAATGAAAAAATATGAATGATTTGAATCAACATTTTATGCCTTTTAAAATAAGTTTTACAAAACGTTTTCATAGATGCTAACGGCTTTCCATAGTTGTTAAGTCCAACTTAGAGATAAGTTCAACTTAGGATCTTTGCGAGTCATTGATAGCAATCTTGTTTACCCAGGGTAGCTCATCAGTATTAATACTGTTCTCCCTGAGGGCCTTGCAATCATATTATTATTACTCCAGCTTTAACCAAGCCACCATGATACCGCACTCAAGCATTCAAGGAATTTCTGCTTACCGGGTACCCATTTACTGCACCTGGGTGGAGAGTGGCAAATGTAGATTAATATCTTGCCATAGGACTCGAACTCGAACTGCGAACCATGTGATTCACATTGATAGATGAATAGCGAAGCATTCTATTGATGGGCAACGATGTTGACATCATTTAATGAATTGAAATCCCAAGTTTAAATGAAAATTATTACCCGAAATAAGTCTTATATTTTGATGGGGAGGTATTGTATTATATTGTTATTATCTTTGTTGATACCTAAAGGCAACTACACACCGATTATCAAGTCCTGTAGAATATGTGTTCAAGCTGTAGATACTCTCATTACTTATCCATAACCATTTACCTTCTTTTTTTTTTTGGGGGGGGGGGGGGGTTGATGTAAACATCACAGTCAACAGTCATATATGTATAATAGTTATTAATATCATAGTGATAATTTCCAGCACATAAATTGATCTTTGTACCATCTGATATTCATTGCATTACGCCCATTTATTTCTACTCTTTCAAGGTACGAGCTGGCTCCCTGGCCATCACCCTCATTGATGACTGCGGTAACATCGACATCCCTCTGATAGAGATCTCCTGCCAGAACCTGAACTTCTTTCAGAAGCTTCTCCCTAGCGCCCAAGGTCAAGCTGCTTGCGTTCTCTCTGCTGACTACTATCATAGGAGTCTCTCAGGCTGGGAGCCTTGCTTGGAACCATGGAAGTGAGTTCTGAGTTGTCGGTTGGAATGTTTTGTTTGTTTGTTTTTGTTTTAAGCGGGACTGGACTACTTGTAGCTACTTGCGACCTCTATATAGCAAACAATGCCTAAGCAGTACTTGTTGGTCCCCCATGATCCCCTTTTTCTTATGTTAATTGAGAGCTGATTTGATGAGATAACCACCTGTCAGTGACTACGCTGGGAGGTCTAATCCCTCCTGTCTAAACTAGTGCAGACAGGCTTTAAATAAACGTAATGTTCTCTGTGAAAGGATGTCATAGTTGAGTCGCTGCTGAAAATGACCTTAGAAGTCTACCTGTCTGGGAGCCTTGCTTAGAGCCCTGGAAGTAATTCCTTCATTTCGGCGCGGGGCAATGCATTCTGTTATCAAATATGCCAATCTTTGTCGAAAGGAAATCATTGTTGATCATATGATTGTAATGATAAAGTATTACTTGTACAATTAAACACTTCAAACTGACATAATGTGCAAACATCAATTGTTTGAAAAGAATAATGATATAGTGCATTGGTGTATTTTGCAATTGAAAGTATTTTTTTTGTTAAACTAGTCTAGATTGAAGAAAAAAAAGAGAGAAAAGCATTCTCAGTATGTGAGGAAGATAGGTGAAGGAGAGAGAAAAGGAGGTAGACGGGACAAGGGAGAGGGAAAGAGAGATAGGGAGAGAGAAAGAGAGATGGGTGGGGAGAGAAGAGAGAGAAAGTTTTAATGGTGGTTAGAAGGATGTTTATGGTTAATAATAGTCTGGAGATCATATCAATGACGAAAGATTAAATTCTTTATGCAACCTACATGTACATGTGCACATATGTACATGTAACATTTTCTTGTTATTCTTTGTGTAGGTGCAATGTGGAATGGATCCAACAAGCCGCAAGCCAGATGTATGGGGAAAGACTCTTCATTCAAATGAAAGGTAAGCTTCTCACACCTAACCAATCAAAAATAATACAAATTAACTAACAAACCAGCTCAAAAACATCATATTGTTGGAAATCATCTACATTTCTATACACTAAAAACTGTTCATTGTAACTGATTATTGCTTTAGTCCATCGTGAAATATATTTCTTATGACGTTGAGTAGATTGACAATATATTTAATCTGATGCATTAGCTTAAAACTTTGTTTATTATAGCAAACAAAAAGGAAAATACATACATGTAGATATGTATTCCAGTGGAATATGACATTGAATCATGTTATAAAATGCATGAAACAACAGGTTATACAATGTTGTATTTCACTGGCATTTTACTTCTACATTACCGGTACTTTGAAATTCTCTTTGTTTGTGTGATATCTACAGTGAACGACAGGTTGGATCTGAACGTGACTAGCGCCCTCATTGATCTCTACAGCAATACAAAGAAGAGCTGGACAGAAGACTACTATAGCAAGGGAGGGTAAGAGGATGGTGCTTGCATTAATATAAGCGGTGTTTATTTCCGAATAAGAAGTTTTTCTTCTCTGTTTGTAATATTTTATTTGTCTGTTTTCATTACTAAAGTTATCAGGTATTTTTCTTGATGTTGGTTTACCGCTTCTTTTCTTTCTTTTTATCCACCTTTGGGGTAACAGATTTTCTGTTGTGTATTTTTTTTCTTTATTTCTACTTTTTTAGATTTGCAGAAATTGTCAATTGTTCCCCAAATTGTTTCTAAAACTGCACATTACTTGCCAAAATCATAATCTATATTACAATTTTGGAGCCTAGCTTTTCAAATTAAAAAAACATGGGGGCAAAGGCTACATGTGTGTGCATATACATGTAATATGTTCAAGAATAAAATTATGTGAATAATTGCACCTGATACTAATAATATATAGATTATGTGTTATTCTTTTTCTTTTGTGTACATTGTTTCCCTACAGAAGGGCCTCTGGAAGTGGTAGGACAAGATCACCATTTGTGCCCTTTGCCATCAAGAACCAGTCGGGTTGCAGGCTTTCTTTTGCAACCCTCACAACCACCCCCAACAAGTGAGTCAGTATTTTAGTTTGTAGTTTACACCGCTTCTGACTAATGTCAGTTTTATATATGAAGGTGAACTGTTCTGAATCTTGTTGTAAATGGGTTAGGACGTTGATATGTTTATATGAATTCACTCTACACTCAGAGTGGTTTCCTGTCCTGACAAGATAATGAATAACGAAAGAACGTTCATGTTTGAACAAGAAAGGAATGGGGATGTCCTGGGGAGACAAAATGTTGGAGATAAGGAGAAATGGGGACCTGGTAGGATGATGAAAGCCTGTGTGTTAGTAATTGCCATATGCCCTCACAGTGACCATATGGTAGAAATACTCCCCAGGGAGTGGAGATGGTGCGCATTGTGCGTGAATGAATCCGATGACCGGGATAATAATCTGTAACGTGCTTGGAGAAGGACTTTCATATTGAGCGCTATATAAATCCATATTATTATACTTATTCAGAAACTCAATACCTCATTGGAGGTCATCCTTCTGTTACAGATTGGTGCTCAGAATTGCAAAGAAGATAGATACAGAAATAATGTTTGTTGTTGTTATTGTTTTTGTTGTGTGTTTCTTTCTTTTTTTACGAGTGTAGGGCAGTTTGTCCAGGTACCTCAGTCGAAACCCTCTTTTCTTGTAAAGAGTGGTATCTTCACCTGTGGAAAACTTAAGATGGACATAGAAAGAACAAACATATTTTTAGATGGATAGGGCAGTATTTGTAAAGGAGTAACAGTTCAGAAGTTGTCTGGATGCATGTATCTAATTATAAATCCTGTTTCTTTTACAGGGTTGTATCGTCGCCTGAAGAGAAGATGAATACAGAGAGAACCTTCAGTGCATGGAAGGAGGTAGAGTCTGGAGAAGAGATACCATTCATGTTTGAAGAGAAGGGCAAAGCAAGACACAGGGTAAGTACTACATTCAACTCCTCTCCCTTTCTCTCTCTCTCTCTCTCTCTCTCTCTCTCGCTCTCACTCTCTCTCTCTCTCTCTCTCTCTCTCTCTCATTCGCCCTCTCTCTCTCTCATTCGCCCTGTCATTCCTTCTCTTCCTCAACCTCTCTCCTCTCTTCTTTTTTATCTTTCCCTTCTCTATGTTTTCTCAATTCCCTCCCATCTCACCCCCTCTCTCCCCGATCTCTCTCTGCTCTCCTTCCTCCCCCTCTGCCCTTCTACCCATCATCGTGGAAATCAGTCAATTCAAGCTACCTGCAGTGCAACTTCTTTTATTCATATATAAATGTTGGTTCTTCATGTTTCAAAATTGCCTTATGTCATTCAAAAGGGGGAAAAATTGCATGGAAGGTCATATGTGTATATTTTGAAAAAAATTCTGTACACTTTAAATAGAAAAAGGGGTTAGAAGCATTGTCTTTTATTTGTTGAATTATTGTAGAAAAAAACTCTCACAGTCCTGACCCTTAGTCCTTGTGTGCAATGGGCAGCAAGTCCCACCCAAGAACTTGAATTCTGTTGCATGAACTTGAACCCCAAATGGTTACTTTAACTTCCTGAAACAAATGTAAATGCATGCAATGTAAAATTTTGCTCATAGACTTTATGTCATGCAATCTTCAATACTGAAACAGGGAATGAAAATTCAGAATTTGATTTATGAAAGTTCAGTTATGCCACTTAAATAGTAAACTTGGTTGCGCAGAAGTGTTTAACCGACATTGTGATTTACGGTTCATAGAGACCAGGCCATTGACTCTTTATATGCCACATTATACAACACCTACGTGGATCCTTGTCATTTGATTGGAGGATTGTTAGTCACATGATATTCAATAGATGTTATATTGCACGGTCGTGCATTTTTGGTTATATGCGCCGTGCATTTTTGGTTATATGCAGACTGCGTACCTCTCAGCCGTGCGCGCGCGTATCCCTGCGTGTATCTGACGCGAAGGCAATCTGAATGTAATCGAGAAGGCTTGACTCCAACTTTAATTTATCTTTAATATAAGGAGTAAAGCATAATTTGTTGATTAACGTTCTATTAGATCTTCTTCGATGTTGTATAAAACAAATAATGAATGTTTTTCATTCATTCAATAGTGCTAATATTTTCATTCGTTGAAAGATTAACGTTAATTCTATTCAACTCGGCTGACGCCTCGTTGAATAGAATGTTAATCTTTCAACTCATGAAAATATTCGCACTATTGAACTCATAACCATTCATTATTTGCATACTAATAATCTCCCTGTGCCACATGGTATTTATCATTATTCAACTGTTTTCCATGCAAGATTAATTTATACCAATGTCCATATGGTTATCATAGGAGCTAATCAAGGTGTGAAATCAGTAATTTTGCAAAGCCGTTGTGATGCACAAGGCAAACCTTCCGTCAAATTTTGGTGGGAGCATCGCTTTGATCTCCCATGACTCCCCCTCCTGTGCATGCGCATAGACTCAGTAAAGAATCTACCAGACTAAACCCAGAAGTTGTGACCGGGAATTACAGGCAACGCCTTCTTCCTGTACCAGATGATGATGATGATGATATGGTGCTTATTGTTTTGTGCAAAGTTGCATGTGTGTCAAATGAGTGACCATGCAGAGAGGCTAAGAAAACAAGGGAAGTATTAAGAGTTTTCTTTGTATTTCATGTAGATCACCCATGAGTTGAGGGTTCATCAGTTGGTTGTGAAGGTGGATGGCTGGGAGCAGCTCACACCGGTGTCTGTTGACAAGGTCGGAGTCTTCTTCAGACTCGCCAAACCGCATCATAATCAACTCTCTAGCATTGTAAGTATTTTATTCTACCCTATTGATAATTCCAGTTGCTGTATTGTTTAGGAACTAGCAGCTTAGTGAAGCAAAAGATGTCGTAATTATTAATAGTGAATATGGTAGACTTTTACTTAAGAAAAAAATGTATACGTTGCCTTGTTATGTCCTTTCATTTTTATGCCTCCGTTACGAAGTAGCCGGAGGCATTATGTTTTCGGGTTGTCCGTCCGTCCGTCCGTACGTCCGTACGTCCGTACGTCCCGTCCGTACGTCCGTACGTCCCGTTCTCGTGATCGCGTTATCTGAAGAACCGATTGATGGATTCCTGCCAAACTTTGGTCATGTATGTATCTTGCAGAGCCGATGAACTGATTAGATTTTGGGGTCACGAGGTCAAAGGTCAAAGGTAACAGGGCTCATTATGTATGCAAAAACAGCTCGTGATCGCGTTATCTCAAGAACCGATTGATGGATTCCTGCCAAACTTTGGTCATGTATGTATCTTGCAAAGCCGATGAACTGATTAGATTTTGGGGTCACAAGGTCAAAGGTCACAGGGCTCATTGTGTATGCAAAAACAGTTTGTGATCGCATTATCTCAAGAACCGATTGATGGATTCCTGCCAAACTTAGGTCATGTATGTAACTTGCAGAGCCGATGAACTGATTAGATTTTGGGGTCATGAGGTCAAGGTGAAAGGTCATGCGGCTCATCATATGCAAAAATAGCTTGTGATCGCATTATCACTAGAACAGATTGATGGATTCCTGCCAAACTTAGATCATGTACGTATCTTGCAGAGCCAATGAACTGAGTAGATTCTTAGGTCATGAGGTCAAAGGTCAAATGTCATGGGCTCATTATGTATGCAAAAATAGCTTGTGATCGCATTCCCATTAGAACTGACAGATGGATTACTATTTAACTTGGGACATCTTGCAGAGCCAATGAACTGAGTAGATTTTTCGGTCAAAGATCAAAGGGTCATATATGTATATGAGAAATTGCTTCTAATCACGATAGTCTGAGAACCTGCTAATGGATTATAATGAAATTTGAATTTGAAAAATTTCTTCTGTTTTGGTTTGTAAACTTGCTCTATGACGGAGGCATCATTTTCGACTGCGCGCAGTCGGAAGTTCCATCTAGTCTAACATGAAATTATGTAACTATTCAAGTTCATTGAAATAAGATTCAAAACTAGTAGGTCGATAAATAAATTGTACATATCAAAGTAGAAGATATAGAATGTAAGAATTGTTTAATAGTGATTTTGTGGTTTGGTTATTTTGCCTGTAAGTTTTACATTATATTATAGCTTGAGGTAGACATTTTGCATGTATGTGTACATGGATATGCTGGTGAGATCTATTTAAAGTCGTTCTCATGCTTGCCAAGTTACTCTAAAGAATAACCAATTTGATACATCTTTATGTTAAATTAAATTTGAGTTAAATCTTGAGAGAATTCTCTCATTCAAGAATACAATATGTAGATCTTCAAGATCTTAGCTCTTCATATAAATTCTAAATTTTGATGTTGTTGTTGATGTAAAATTTTAACTACCGTATTATGATCTTCAGACTTACAGTTATTTATGGACATCTAACATTTGTCATTTGTTTTCTGTGTAGTTCACAGACCAGCAACCAGCTAGGGTTGTGTTTCATGTGAGCCTAGAGGGCGGTGCTCGTAAGCTGATCACGGTCCGATCAGCGCTGATGGTTGTGAGTCGTCTGAGTGTACCCATTGAACTTAAACTGGTCAATCCCCAGTCTCCGACCGACAGTAAGTGGTTCATTTCAGTAATTTCAGTGATTCTACAGCCTTCATTTATTACTTTTATTTTATTTATTTCAGTGATTTGATTTGTTTTGTTTGCCATCATTAATTTCATTGTACAAATATTACTTTCTTATTTTTATTATTTTGTTTCATCAATTTTATTTGCTTTTGAAATGTTTACTTTTGTGAAAATTCTCATTTCATTGATATATTTATTCAATTCCAATAAGATATTGTATTTATTTCATAGTTTCTATTAGCAATTAACAAGTATCTTGAGAATACCGATTATTAACAACAAATAAAATGAAAGAAAGAAAGGCATAAGAATCTTGAAAGTTCCTAGTGATTCAAAAGAATCAATAGGATCTGTAAAAACTTAAACTTTTGCAAGCATGAAACTTCTAAATCTTTGTGAATGGTTCAATTTTTCTAGTTTCTTGATGCACACTTTAACTGAAGCATCACACTGAATTTTACAATTCACTAGAGCAACAAAATAGCTGTTTTTTAACAATTTGTGAAAGTTAAATTTCAGATGATAAGTTTGTTGCTCATCTGGTATCGGTGAATTCTTTTAGGGCGACTGTGCCAGGCCTGTATTGATGAGGCTTCTGGACTTCCCCTTTGGTGGGGCTCACCCTTGCTAGCAGCTTTGGTTGCCAGATGTTTGAGGGAAGCCTTCTCTCATGTATATTTGTGAGCCATCGTATTTTTCTACTGAAAGTTACAGAAACTTTGCATTTTCTTGAATGTTTCCCCAGATCCCCAGGTCCTGGAGCCCCTGGAACCCAACCAGAAGGTAGCCATCCCACTGCCCTGCGTATCCTGGGACATCTACCTCAGACCCAAGGGATGGGCCGTCTCTTACTGCGACAAGCCATTGCTATGGCGACAGGCCCAGTGCCCGGGCGACTCCAAGAGCTTCCCTATGGAATGCAGGACAGACAGTGGAGATTCCGGTATCTTCAGGTAGGAGCACGTCTGTGTGAAGGGGGTGCTATTTTCTGTGGAAAATAGAGTTTTATGTAAAGAAAAATACATGTATTAGGGAGAGGTTCCCTTTCTGAGCACATTTATTTCATATTTGTAGTAGTAGGAGAATTTGTGAACAAGGAACCAATATTGTCCATGCTTTTTTATTGTTGCTTCATGTAGTTTATGTATATGTAACTTGTTTTCTTTTAATAACACAATCTATGACATTTTTTTCATATACATGTATTATGGTTCATATTCTTTATGTCAATGTGAAATAGCTTTAAAGGCCCTATCCAATGAAAATGCAATTTTATATCAATGAAAAGCTAAATGAACATATAATACAAATATAAAGGAATACAAAATTATTTACCCCTCAGTATTGCTCAAAAACAAATTAAAACCTCATTTTCTGCACCCCAAATTCGCCGCAGTTACAGTGACGACATAATATGTGGACCCTATTGGCTAGCCTACATGTATATACATGTAGCTGAGGCGATGAGTCATGCTTAATTAATGCAAAGTCATTATGAACATGCATACTCAACATAAGATGATGTCATCAAGTCAATAGCTAGTTATTAGGTCTGACTATGGGATCATGCTTTGTCAGAGTATTTACCCAGAACCAGAACCAGACAACTTCCTATTTTCAAAGCTTTAGATTTCAAGTTTTTAGAGAGCTGTTACTCCTCTGACAGACTAAAGTAGCATAACTGATTTTATTGTAATATAGGCTTGTGAGCTTTCGGTTGATATATGAAATTCATCTTTTTAATTTTACCACTACCAGTCTATACCTTTAAACTTTAAACATACATATGTATCTGACAGGTTACATCTCTATGTGGAACATTTTACCCATTCATCATATCAATCTCCTGATCGTCGCTCTTACGCTAAGAGCAGATGCTTCCGAAAGTAAAGTCGACGATAGAGCAATGAATTACACATTTCATGTAGACCCTGACACCTATCCTGACATCCCGTAGAGGTGCAAAACTTTCCAAAATGTTGTGCCTTGTGCCCCAGTGCATGTGAAGAAATGGATCTTAGAAACGTACCACATGAATGCTTTACCAATAGACCAGTTCACGGTTAGCACATGTCCCAAATGACCCCGAATATCTACAGATCTTCAAAACATAAAGAGGTTCCACTTTGTACATTTTGAAATAATCACTCCTACAGCTATTTAGGTGCTACATAAATGGCCTTCGTTTCCCCTTTTCAAAGAATAATTCCACCTGTGTATCATGGAGTGTACTGCTTGTGCATAAATGAATAATGATTACCGGGTACATAACTTTCATTACATAACTGATGGAATATGCATAGACCAATATCAATACGAGGTTAGTTAGACATGGTCTGCAATGGCCTTTATATGCTCATGCTCAGACTGCAACCATGAACTGGCTTATACACCTGTCCTTCCCTGAATGAACCTTGGATAAAGAGAATTGAATTCAAGATTATAAAACTAATATAAATATTAATGATTAAACTAACATAATTAATATTTCTAATATTTAATACTTTGATGCTGGAATGAAAATGCATGTGCATTCGACAAATGAAACATGATGTTAGGGTTCTTCTTATAGCTTTTCATGTATGAAAGCCAGGATTTTTCCAGTGTTGCTATGCTACTTTTGAGGGTTTTCTCCAGTGTTATAGTTCAGTGTTGATTACAGCATTATGCCATCGATTTGGCATGCATCCTGTGGCAGGAGGAAGGGTGCAAAAACAAAGTTTTGTAACATTTTTCAATTATAAATGAGAGGATAAAGAAAACAATAACAAATAGACATAACTGTTATTAAACAATGTACTGACTGAAATGTGTTATGGGGATGTTGTCAAAGAAAGTTCAAAACGTTAATTGCTTTTTTCTAGAAGCATACATGTACATCCGATGGGGTGCATATGGGGTGTTATACAGTATTCACACTCTTCTTAGGGGGACATGATGATATCTACTTGACCACAATACCTTTTCACTTTGTCTCAAATTCTGAAACAAAATCCTGGATTAAGCTCATGCTGTAATGATAATTATAAACCTTTAGGTCAGTCAGGAACCCCATGACTTTTACAAGCCGATCGCCTGTCTGATTATCAAGATATTTATGATTGTAAGTCAAAACCAAATTTTTCGTTTTCCTAACACTATTGGGGAAAACGAGTATGGTAAAACCGGTCACTCAAAGATTTTTACTTTTTTGAGGCACTTCTTGATCATTTTGAAACACAATTTGTTTAGGGCTTCAATATTACACCATATCACAGACACTGATAACATGTAGGGCTGTGCATCTCAAATTTAACATTGTTAAATGATGCCTTTAATGATGAAATATTGTTCTGTGTGCACTAGGTTCTGTCTGTTCGTGAAGCACGAAGCTTTCCCCTTCAAGGGCGCCCTCGGCAGGCGATTACAGGCCAAGAAGACGGAGACGCTGGCCGCTCAGCCTGGCCACACCTTGACCATCCTGCCTCCAATGGTGCTCACCAATCTTCTACCCATGGAACTCAACTTCCTGGTGGTCAAATCCAACGTCCAAGGCTGCATCAGACCAGGAATGGATGAGCCTATCTACACGGTCAGTTCAATACGTAACGAGTTGGTCCGATTTGCGACAGTCTATATTTCGTTGAGGATGTTGTGCCCAACTTTTTGAATAACTTTACACAGCTTTACACAACAAATTTACAGTGTATGCACTTGGATCTCGCAAAATAATTATTCTGTTTTTGATATTTACTAATGTAAAGCGCTTTGAGCATGTTTATGTGAAGGCGCTATATAAATATCAATATGTACATGTGTGTATGTATGTATGTATGATTAAAGTGCCTGTGGATTTTGGATCAGGTGTAAATACTTATGCATACTTCAAGATGTAATCTCTAGCAATTACCACTCCAGACTTTATCTAGGGTTAGGGTTAGATGTAGTGCTAAGAATTCAGTAAGTGTAGGACATTGACCACTGAGCAATTGTCACCAGAGCATACTTTGTCAAATTTAGATTTTCTGTAGGTTTAGGGTGAGCTATATTGCTGGGTCACGGGTTGAAGTTCAACCAGTGTGAGAAATTGATCATGGAGCAATTGTACCAGCAGCATGGCTATTGATGCCGATATGTAGATTTCTGATGAGAGTATTTAAAGTGATGACTCAGTATCATTGCCTCAGATTCTGAAACAAAATCCTGGATTTAGCTCATGCTGCAATCGTAATTATAAACCTTTAGGTCAGTCAGGAATCCCATGACTTTTACAAGCCAATCGCCTGTCTGATTATCAAGATATTTATGATTGGAAATCAAAATTTCATTTTTCGTTTTCCTAATGGTTTTATAACACTACAGTCTATTGGGGAAAATGAGTATGGTAAAACCGATCACTCAAAGATTTTTTTACTTTTTGAGGCACTTCATGATCATTTTGAAGCACAAATTGTTTAGGGCTTCGATATTACACCATATCACAGACACTGATAACACGTAGGGCCATGGATCTCAGATTTTACATTGTTAAACGATGCCTTTATTGAATTGGTAGTTATTCCAATTTTTTTATTGTGTTATGTTTGTTCTTTGATGCTATGACAGGCTGACCTTGACCATTCACAAGACATCAAGTTCTTCACCGAGTCTTTCAGGGAATGCACTCAACCCCTCACCATACCTGCCAAACACAACTGTGATGGGTGTGCCTACATTGAGCTCCGAGACACCCATCCCAAGAGGAGGAGCTTACAACTTGCTGTCAGAGTAGAGTGTGTTGCTGGTAGAGCCCTCAAGGTAGGTGGATGGTAGTGGTGGTTGTGATGGTGGATGAGGTGATGGTGGTGGTGGTGGTGGTGGTGATGATGATGATAATGATGATGATGATGATGATGATGATGGTAGTGGTGATGGTATTGGTGGTCATGTTGAAGGAGGTGATGTGAATATATGTTGATTGTAATGGAGATAGTGATGGTGGTGGTAGTACATGTAGTGGTAGTAGTAATGATTGTGGTGGTGATGATGGTGGTAGTTATGATGATGATTGAGGTAGAGTGTGTTGCTGGTGGAGCCCGTTAGTGGTGGAGATATTAAACAGTGAAACATGTCTATAAAGACTGCCCAAGGTAAACTGAAAAAGTGGCCTTTATAGGCAGGTGGTCTTTATGTACAGTTTCCTTTTGTGGATGTTCCAATGAGAAACCATTTTTCAGGGAAACAAATAAAGTGGTGTTTGTAGACAGGTGGTCTTTCTATACAGGTGGTCACTAAAGCAGGTTTGACTGTAGTATACCTTGTAGTATCTTAGATACATGTACATGTATATCATTATTCTTTGCAGGTGTCTGTCTCAGCGTCCTACTGGTTGATCAACAAGTCTGGGTTGCCTCTGGTGTTCCGTGAGGAGGGAGCTGATTTTGATGCTGCCGGTCAGTACGATGAGCACGAGAGAGCTAGGAGTGTAGCCCCACTCATGCTGTCATACAGGGAGCCTGGCAAAGCAGATAACATGTGAGTCTAATTTTGTTTGTTTTCCTTTTCAATGTTATGCTCTCTTCAGTGTTGTACTTTTTTTTTTTTTTGGGGGGGGGGGGTTGGGTGGGTTTGGGCAGCTGCATCATCGTACAAAACTGATTTTGTGTAACTTACCCAACTAAAGCTGTTATGACTGCATTTTACCATTACTGTAAATGTCTATGATTTTGATTACTGGGGTATATCTTTTTGTAAGCTGATCTGTAAACTTTTACCAGTGAAAAACTAATATTCAGAATGGATAACAAATGCTCAGTTTCATCTTAGTTCACATATTGAGCAGAGCAGGTATAAAACTAGGTAAATGACAGGAAGATTGGACAGAGAATTAAGCATAGGGAGACTGTGTATCAAAGATATGAATTCATTCAAAAGGCTGACTGATTTTAACAGTGTGCCAGCGTGTTACAAATACATATAAACAGAGACAGAGTGGTTAAGATTC
This sequence comes from Strongylocentrotus droebachiensis, assembly GCA_035222895.1. Classification (NCBI taxonomy): domain Eukaryota; kingdom Metazoa; phylum Echinodermata; class Echinoidea; order Camarodonta; family Strongylocentrotidae; genus Strongylocentrotus; species Strongylocentrotus droebachiensis. Next base: position 110,031 of record JAVYIG010001106.1, read on the forward strand.
GCAAAATTTATGATACAAAATAATTAAATTACAATTGAAACAATACTAACATTTTGGGGATTCTCAAAGGTTTCTTGTTGCGAAAAAATTGCTGTTGTTCAGATTTTGAAAAAATGTTGGGTTTTAAATCATTGCTTGGACAAATTTGAAGCCGATACTTGGTTCTTATCCCTTGACTACCTATGGATTCCTTTTATAACTACTCTAAACGCTGTTATTTTCACGTGACTAGTCTTTCGTGCTGAGTGACCCCAAAACATATTCACTGGTTCTTAAATTCGCGTTGCACGCAATTTAGCCCGTTCAGGACACGCATAAGAAGTCATGCTTAAATTTTTGCAATTTTTGTTACAGTATGTGTAAGTCGTACAGATCCATGTATGTTCATCGTCTAAATCATGTGAAGTGTAACAATGAAGTCTGTATTGACATGTGTAAGTGTGTATCTACTACTACCAACAGGTGTGTGATGCGTCTTGGACAGAGTATCATCGGGTTAGAAGGCAGACCTAACTGGTGCCATCGTATGTCACTAGAGGGCGGTACAGGAGTACGATCCCTCAGGATCCATCAAGACGGAGGCAGGCCTCACATGTAAGATCCTCTTTTGTTTAGAAATTCAAAGAAGTCCATTACCACCTTCAGTAATACCAGGGGGGTGTTTCACAAAAACTTTGATCGACTTTAAGTTGGACTTAACTATGGCAGGCTGTTCATGCCACTGCTTGCTCTCACCATTATGATCTTTATGTAGTTTTTTTTCCCTTCTATATTGAATTATCAACTAATGTAAATTCTGTATATTTGTGACCATGATTTGTACGTCCCTTGAGTGACCAATGCCAGTAAATGATGAGAGCAAACCATGTCATGAACGGCCTGCCATAGTTAAGACCATCTTGAAGTTGATCTTAGTCTTTGTGAAAGCCCTGGTTAGATTTTTGAAAGTAAGATTTTGAGTTTTGAGTTTTTGTTTCATTGTTGTACATGGATGGATGAATGAAAACATTCTTACAGTGATCTATTCTGAAGGTGCCTTATGTATTTTTTTTCTTTTACAGAGTCTACAACATAGGTATTGATGTGCGACCTGGTAGAGGGCGCTATCATGAAACCAAGATCGTGACCTTTGTACCTCGCTTCCAGCTTGAGAACATTCTTACAGTGATCTATTCTGAAGGTGCCTTATGTATTTTTTTTCTTTTACAGAGTCTACAACATAGGTATTGATGTGCGACCTGGTAGAGGGCGCTATCATGAAACCAAGATCGTGACCTTTGTACCTCGCTTCCAGCTTGAGAACCGTTCCTCTCATCACCTTGCCTTCGCTCAGCGACATCTCACTACAGGCATTGTAAGTTGGGGAGGTGGATAGATGAGAGTGGAGGGATGGAAGGGAGCAAGAGGAAGAGAGTGTTTAAATTTAAGGAGGTGCGGTGACTCAGTAGTAGAGCAGTGGTCTTGTAAGTGAGAGGTCCTGGGTTCCAAACCAAGCCATTGCGCTAGTATTGCGCTTTGGTAAGGCATTAATCCTCATTACCAAGTCTCTTGGAGAGGACTTTAAAGGTAAAGACCAGTATGGGCAACGCCCCCAATTTCAAAAAATGAACTGGAAGCTCTCATTACCAATCATGTGAAAGAATATGTTTTGACTAATACATGATGATAAAAAATTTGCCGGGAAACCGCCTACTAATTCATATATTTGGTAAATTTATTTCTCTCATGGTCTGGTGAGAGAGATAGGGTAGTCCCATATACATCTTTCTGTGTATAGTGCTTGTAACTTTACGAAGAATGGGCCAAATTTCTTATCATTTTGATGATTCCAGAACCTTGCAGATGCTAGATGCTAGATGATCAACCTTTTCTGATCGATTCCACAACGTTTCTTTCACAATGCAATCGCATGACCATTACTGGTCTTTACCTTTAAACCGTCAGCTTCCTGGTTACCTATTTACGAGCATACACATGCTTTTTAGCAGTCAGGTAAAACAAGCAAACAAACAAAAACAAGATAAAGAAAGTGGTTTAGAATTCACAATACTTACCATCTTTACCATGGTACAGTGTAACTTTGTAATCAATGGTAACTGGAAACCTTGATTTTGATTGGCTGTTGAGCCCTGCTACCATGGTAGTTGCCATTGATGACAAAGTTACCATCGATGGTAAGGTTTATGCAACGGGCCCAGGAAGAGAGAAAATATTACTGAACCACTAGATAATTTTATTTCATGTGCAGCATGATTAATTTATTAATTAAGGAAATTAATACAAGTTTTAACTTTCACTTTGTACATATTTGTTTCAGCTTATCAGTTTGTGTATTTATTACAAATTGTATGAACATTCTAGATCAAAGCCTTTTTTTTCCCTTTGTTTTTTATAATTTCAATGTCATTTTCACATTACAGGGACCCAAAAATCCCAGGAATCACCTTGCCATTACATCCGGGTCAAAGGTTATATTTCACTGGCCGCGTGATGACCTTGACAGACTGCTGTGTGTTCGTATGCATGACCTTGAGGGCTGCCGATGGTCTGGTGGAATACGCATAGACCAGCCAGGATCTCTCAACATTAATATGAGGTAAGTAACATGTAGACTAGGATCCGGGCTGAGTCTAGAAAAATGTCCAAGACCAAGACTTGTGCGAGTCTACGGAGGCGGGCTAATTCGGACCCGGGGACAACTCTGCCCCGCTGCTAAAACTGACATTTTTGTCTCGCCTGCGTAGCAAAAAAGCGAGACATAGGCGCCGCTTTTCCGGTGACGGCGACGGCGACGGCGGCGTCAACATCAAAAACTTAACCTAAGGTTACGTTTTTGAATTTTTGATATAATTTTGAAAGTATAAGTTCTTAGTCAATGAAACTTTGAATATAGGGTAATCAAGTATCCCCAATCATGTGAGTAGAATTTCAGATCACAAAGTCAAGGTCAAAGGTCATTTCAGGTCAACAGACTTGGACTATGTTGTAGCATCGTCATTGAAAACTTAACCTAAGGTTAAGTTTTTGAATTTTTGATATAATTTTGAAAGTATAAGTTCTTAGTCAATGAAACTTTGAATATAGGGTAATCAAGTATCCCCAATCATGTGAGTAGAATTTCAGATCCCAAAGTCAAGGTCAAAGGTCATTTCAGGTCAACAGACTTGGACTATGTTGTAGCATCGTCATTGAAAACTTAACCTAAGGTTAAGTTTTTGAATTTTTGATATAATTTTGAAAGTATAAGTTCTTAGTCAATGAATCTTGGACTATAGGGTTATCAAGTCTCCCCAATCATGTTAGTAGAATTTCAGGTCACTAAGTTAAGGTCAAAGGTCATTTAAGGTCAACAAACTTAGACTTTGTTGTGGCATCAACATCAAGATTTTCAAAATGCTTCTTCTTCGTTATTTTTCAACCGATTTTGATTCTGATTGTTTCATATGATAGGGCTAGGAGGGGGATTTTAAATTTCTACACAGAATCGTGAAATTCATTATCTATGCTAATTTATGCAAATTTATTTGAAATCACAAAAAAGGCTTCTTCTCCTTCATTTCTAGACCGATTTTGATTTGGTTTGCTTTATATCGTAGAGCTAACTTTGGTACACTAAACATCTACACAGAATTTTGAAATTGTTCTCCATTAATTAATTATGGTAATTTATGCAAAATGTATTCCAAAAATAACAAAAATTGCTTCTTTTCCCTCATTTCTTGACCGATTTTGATTTGGTTTGCCTTATCTGGTAGAGCTAAATTTGGAACACTAAACTTCTACACAGAATTGTGAGATTTTGCTCCATTGATTATTTATGGTACTTTATGCAAATGAAATGAAATTATGTACCTTCCAGGGCATCAAATTTTTATTTTTTGACCAGTTCAAAAGTGTACCACATAAAATTTACGATATTTGTTGTTGCGAGATGCGGATGAGCGTTACGTCATTGATGTTCTGGTTTATCATATTGAATTGCGTTATGCAGGCGAGACCGCCGAGAGCGTTTCCCTTGTTTGTCATTTTACCCTAACCCTAAGCTGCAAAAACTGATTGTTTTTGCAGCGGGGCCAAGTTGTCCCCGGGTCCGAATTAGCCCGCCTCCGTAGACTCGCACAAGTCTTGGTCTTGGACATTTTTCTAGACTCAGATTACTTTTATTCTGATGCAACGTCATGATAGGAGTAGTATGACCTTGACAAGTTACTGTGTGTGTTCATATGCATGACCTTGAGGGTTGTTGATGGAATATGCATAAACCAACATCAATACAAGGTTAGTTAGACATGGTCCAATTGCTAGGCTTGCCCATTTTGGTCCAAATTCTACAAATTGATTTAATCCTACAAAGACAGTTAGACCAGGATCTATTATTATTATGAGGTAAGTTAGACCAGGACCCGTCTTCAAATATAAACAGTTGCGATTAATTGCAACTTATTTGCGATTGATATCAATGGCAATTATAACCATAAGAGATAAGGGCCTGCAAACTTGGTTTTGATTAGAGGACTTTCTGTTGATTTGGGTCAATTGCAACTCTTTAGATGACGAGGTCCAGGGGGGTGTTTCACAAAGATCCTAAGTTGAACTTATCTCTAAGTTGGACTTAAAATTCATGGGAAGCCATTAGCATCCTTGAAAATATTTTGTAATTTTGTTTTCAGAAGGCATAAAATGTTGATTCAAATCATTCATATTTTCTATTATCATGGGAGATTTCATGTTCTTGATGAGGAATTGATGAAAAGTCTAAAATATTCCAATTTTTGCTTTTGAATATATTTCAATTTAAGGCTTCAATGGCTGTCCATACTTTTTAAGTCCAACTTAGTGTTAAGTTCTACTTAGGATCTTTGTGAAACATTCCCCAGGTGTAATAACTAGTCTTGGACTATTTTGAGTCATTACAAATCCAATATTTATTTATTTGATTGTGTAGTAACCAATAAGTACAGGTATTTCAATATGTCTCAGTATAATAATAATAATAATATTGGATATTTATAAAGCGCACATATCCACCATGCTTGGTGCTCAAGCTGCTCCAACATTACCCCTACTTTGCTATACAGCCAATTCCTTCCTATTGATACTCATTTAACACCTGGGTGGAGAGTGGCAAATGTAGATTAATATCTTGCCAAAGGACATTAGTGCCGTGGCTGGACTCGAACCGCGAACCCTGTGATCCACAGTCCGACAACTTATCCACTAGACCACAACACCTCTATGTATGATTATTGCTGATGTACACATATCTTTCATATCATTGTTAGGAGTAACAACAACCAGACAAACATTGTGCACGTTGAGGTACGCCTTAGAGGAGCTACGTTCTATGTGATCTTCACTGATACAACAGATCTACCCCCGCCTTACAGGATAGACAACATGTCAGAGGTCAATAATGTTCTTCCATTGTCATGTCCTCTGCTTAATGGGGCGGTCACATATACGTGAAGTAACGTAGTTAAACCCAGTGGAAACCTATGTAGCTTAAAGGGGGTGTAGCATGGCAAATACTGGTTAATGCCATCTACGACTTCTTTTGGACAACTGCACGTAAACGAATGGACTGGATTAACGGTTGGTGTTTGCGAAACAGAACGAAGTTCTCCTCACTTGGAGAGCCACTTGAACCTGTCATGAACTGACAGATCACTATTGATGACGAAAGGAGTCCATGTAACAGAAATTGTGTGCAGATTGCAGGATATACAAGTAGCAATGCCATTTTCACACATTTCCATAAGTAATACATTAGTCTATTGAATTGATTTTGTTTTTAATATGTTACATGTAAGTAGTAGAACAGGAAGTGAATTAGAATTTGTCTGTTGTTTTCTTCTTTTCTTTATCAGTTTGATATCACCTCATCTACACTATTAGACCTATTATACCTTGTGGCAGATAAGCCCTGTGCTAAACAAGTTATCCAATAAAGTCTACTACTACTACTACTACTACTATTGAATTGATGTTTTAATTTTTTTTAAATTGTGTTTAGTAGTAGAAGAGGAAGTGAATTAGAATTTTGTCTGTTTTGTTTTTCTAATCAGGTTGATATCATCTACTACCAGCGAGGAGTGATGGACCCAACACTTAGGACAATGCTAAGACCAAAGATGTCAGGTAAATGGCAGTTTTCTATAAATATACCAAAGATTCACCTGTTTCACAAAACCTGTTCATAGTTGTATATTATTTTAATCCATGATCAACAAATTCCCTTTCAATATCTTCTCCACCAAGAAGAACAAGTAAATGGGTATCTGGTAGGAATTTATTCCTTGAAACGCAGCGGCGTAACAGCTGCACTGTTAAAGCCAGGGTAATTATGCTGCATTGTTGTAGAGCGCTTTAGAGACTTAGAGACTTCTGATAAAGTAAGTGTTAGGCGCTTTATTTAATTATTATTATTATTATTTGATCAATAAACAGGGGAGAGGGAGAGTGTTCCATAATCAAAGAATTTCCTTCCAATATTCTCTCCACCAATGATAAGTAGTATTTGATCTATATATAAGGAAGCTAGTCATTTAATCAAAAAAGCTTCTCTAATGGGGCGCTGCAAGAAAGTTGCAATCAATAACAAATCCCCAAAATCAAGCATAAGTTTTGCGATTAATTGCAAATTTGCAATTGATCGCAACTCAATTTTCTTGCAATGCCCCATTAGTAAGACAAGGATAGAGAGGGAGAGAGAGAGAGAGAGAGAGGGAGAATAAAAGATGGATCTAGTTAACTTAATGCCATTTTTAGAACTTTAATCCTAACAAAATCCTAGGAAATTTAGGAGACTAGTGAGGCATTGCAAGAAAGTTGAGTTGCAATCGATTGTAAATATCAGTTATCAATCGCAACTTTCTTGCAACGCCCCTGTATGTCTCTCTTCATTACTATTCGTTAAATGTGTTATACTGTAAATCTCCGTGTATAAGGCGCACCTGTGTATAAGGCGCATCCCTATTTTGGGGGCAAAAAAAAAAATAAAAAAAAAAAAAAAAAAAAAAAAAAAAAAAAAAAAAATCGTTTTTTGTTGTTTTGTTGTTGTTATTGTTTTGTTGCCGAAAACCCACCAAATAATAGTAACAATGTCGTTGTAGAAGAATGTGTGTAAGATCATTAATGTAAATTAAAAACAGGTCCAGACTCTTAAGGCTTCATGATACCAAGTGTCCCACACCAGCCTCATCACATCAGCTAGCAGAAGCACTGTGTTCTATGCCAAACATCAATAGTCATGCATGATATGAATAGAATCCTCTAAATTTCTGACAATAGAGTACCTAGGATAGAACCTTGTGGTACACCATTTGTTATAGAAAAAAAAATTGAGGAATTATTAAAAACTACATTTTGAGATCTATTAGAAAGATTACTTTCAAACCAAGATGACAGACAAATTTGAGTGTTGTTGTAGTTTCCGAGTGGTGAGTCAACACACTGATTACTGAGCTGGGAGACATTGCCAGGCATAGCGCCATAAATCGAAATCGGGAAGGGAAAAAAAAAAAAAAAAAAAAAAAAAAAAATCTTTTTTTTTTTCTGTATCTGTGTATAAGACGCACCCCCGATTTTCAAATTTTTTCGGCGCCAAAAAAGTGCGCCTTATACACGGAGATTTACGGTACCTACATGTATCTTCTCTTTAATTCTCAGTTCCGTATGCATGGGATGAGCCAATTCTCGCTCCTCACATGGTGTGTGAAGTGAAAGGAGGGTCCAGCAGTGTCTATAACCTAGACAAGCTTGAAGATGGGAACCACCTCTACTATGAGAACTTCATCTACATTGCTATGGACTCCACATTCAAAGGGTAAATTATATTGGTAGTGGTATTAGAGAGGGGTAATGATACCGGTATGAGGGATAGGGAAGGAGGGTAAGTGATAATGATAAGGGGTACCGGTATAAAGGAGGATCCAACAGTGTCTATAATCTAGACAAGCTTGAATGGGAAAACTTCTTTTGTTTTTGCTATGAAAATTCGATCTGCATTGCTATTGACCCCACCTTTAAAACTTGAATGAACCCAATGCACAATTATAATTTTTTCTCTGTGACTTTTGATTAATGACTGTCATTTATAGTTAGTGCTTAGAGACTTTGGCGCTTTATAAGTACCGTTTTTATACTTATTTTTATTTGCTAAAGAGTCACAAGTAATACGGGGTTCAAGTCCCGCCGTGGCACTAATGTCCCAAGATGTTAATCTACATTTACGACTCTCCACCCAGGTATAAATGGGTACTTGATATGCTTGAGCGCTAGTTACTTTGGCAGCTCGGCTATAACCAGGGTAATATGTGTAAAGTGCCATGAGCGTCAGAGCCTGGCGGATACCGGCACTATATATATGTCCATATTATTATTATTATTAAAATGAACACCTTTTCCCCCTGCAGAGCTTCAAGTCTTCAGTCATTTGGAGAGTCATCATCTAACAAGAATTTCTGGTCCTCGGCTCAGCTTGTCCTTGACGTCCCTCATGCCGATTCACCAGTTGTCCTACGCAAGAAGGTGGGCATGATGGTTTTATTATGATGAGATAATAGCGATGCGCTTTAATTCAAAGTAATTGTATTACTCTTGGTTTAGCCAAGCTGCCCTGAGACACTGGAAGCATTCCAGGAATCGTATATATATATTTTTTTTCCATTTCATTTCCAGGAGCATAAAGGAGTATAATCTAAACAGGAATACAAGTACACTGTACAATAATAAATACAATAACAACAAAAAAGACACCATCAACTAATACCTGTGGATTACCAAAAGAAATTGAATTTCAGAAATCTGGATTGCCCATTGTTTGAAGTATATTATACGAATACAATCTTCATGTGTCAAAGGTAAACTGTAGCAGTCTTCCATTTGTTCATAGACCAAAGCCAATGAAGAGATGCAATTGTTCATGTCACTTTGAATATAATTTTGTATCACTTTATGACAATCTTGAATAAAGGAACATACATGTAGTATAAACATAAAAGAATTGCACAGTCACAGACATATTATAAGACTAGTCCAGGTCATGGCTCATAACTGCCAACGCGGGACATACAATACAAAACATATGATACATAGAGATGTTATAAAACATGATTGCCGAGATCTTTAACAGTAGTTATTGTGTTCATGCCAAATAGTTTAATTTCAGATTAAGAAAAATAAATAATATATAATTCAATTTACTCAATTAATGTAAAGAAACGCTTACCGGTAATCGTTTTATACACACAATGGCAAAAATGTAGGACAAGATATTGACCTTATCTCCCTTGGTAATATCTGATGTGCCTTGCAGGAGCCTGGGAAGAGGAGTCAGCTGTGGCGCATGACATCGACCGGTCTGCTTCAGAACGAAGCGTTTGCTGCCCCCAGGGATCCCGGTCAGAGGAGGAGTAGTCTGACCAAGAATGGTCTGGTCCTGGACATCAGCAACGGTCAGTTCACGTCTAGAGATGAGATGATCTTGAAGCTAAGAAGACCGGACGAGTCGAGACAGAACACGCAGACGTGGTACTTTGGCAAGGTATTGTTGATTCCAATTGGTTTAAAGCCCATCTGCACCAGTTTGGCCAGGAGGGATTATACCTCCCCGCATGGTCACTGACAACTCAGCTCTCAATTAACATAAGAAAAAGGGGACCATGGGGGACCAATGGTCACCGATTAGGCATTGTTTGATATATAGAGGTCGCAGATAGCTATAAGTAGTGCAGTGAGGCATTAATATTGAAAGGAAATGAATAACCAAGACTTAGTTTCATAATTTTCTCATGACTACATTTAGCAATGCTGCACTAACCTTGTCATTGTTTATTTAAAAAAATATTATCTCATCCAAAATGTACACTTGTATATTCCACTGGGGTTATCTTCCCACAGTGATATAAAACCAGATTTGCGATAGCTTCATGAACATGCATAGATAAGCACAACATTTTGTTTAAATAAATAATATTAATCTGCCAGTCTAAATACACTCTGTGTGTTTTTTGTCACATCATTTGCAACAGAACAGTCAAAGAGGAATATAATTTATACACTCATTGCCTACACAAATTATAATTTGAATTGATAAAGAGTTTCCACTGTTTCATTTATTGCAGGATGGGCGACTGAGATGTCAAGATAGTAATTATGTCGTTCAGCCAAAGTTTGGTCTACTCAGCCTCAAGGAAGGTGAGTGTAACGTCTTTTCTTCTGTTCCTTTTTCCTTCTTGTTCTTCCTTTGCCTTCTTGCCTTTATCCCTTCCATCTACACAATGTATCTTACCTTTTCTACAGACTTTAATATGAAGAAAAAAAATTAGGCAACTTTTAATCCGGGGGGGGGGGGGGGGTGGGGGGGGGGAGGGTGTTCACTCCCAACATGACTGGCTATGTACCTGCATCCAGAAAAATTGTTGGAATGGTGTCTTTTTCAGCTATACAGCGTCGTTGACGTTTCCCTTAAAAAGGGGTGTTTTTCAAGTACTGATCGCACAAAAAACCCCAAAAGGGTACCTTTTCAGGTTCACAGGTTTCAACATTTTCTTTAAAAAGGGTCCATTTCAGAAAGGGTGCGTTACCCCATTAGGGTCCATTTCAGAGGCTGATGGACACGGGTTGGTAGCACTTTTGTATGAGAGTGACCTAAGAACAAACGCAACTGCGCATTACATAAAGAGAGTTGCAATTGAAATCAAACGCAACTTTGCGTTTTGTCTTATATCTATCATAAAGTTGAGTTTGATCTGGAAAAGGTGCGCTTGAAAGTTGAATTCAAACGCAACTCTTTATGTAATGGAATTACAATCAAACGCAAAGGACTTGTGTTTGGTTTTTTCAGCTCTTCATGCAAGAGGGCCCAGACAGAATAATGACCCTTTCAAACGATATCTTTTTTGTATTCCCAGGGAGTGAGCTAATCCTCATAGCCGGTGGCAGACTGGATGTTTCCCAGGATGAGATACCTCTAGAACAGGTCATCACCAGACAGAAGAACCTTCCAGGATCAGGCAACCTTGCTGTCCAGGTCGTAGCGGACGGACCAACTAGAGTCCTCTACATCAGTGACAACATTCAGCAGGTGAGTACTGTAGTTGTAGATGTGTAAAGTAGACTTCTCATGTTTGAGTATTTAAAAAGAGCAGATTGTGTCTGGAAAATAGGGTCAAACAACTTTGATGAGGATCAAGGTCATTTCTGATGGACCAACAATAGTTACATCAATGACAGTTTTAGATGGGGTTTGTAACCTTTAATGGTGTTTGATGAATATAAATACAATGTACTGTTCTATGCACTAATAAAGATATTTACAGTGAAGTAAATAAAGGGTAATTGTACAAGTATGTGTACTAATGGGGATAGGCTTGCATGATGCTCAATGCAAACGTTATATGTGTAGACTACATGGACTTGTCTAATTCCTTGTTCTCCTGGACAGGAACTTTCTCGTCCAAACTTTCTCATTCTTTCTATTTTTCTTGTGCGCCTCAGAATAGCATTGTCTAGATAGACGGCGCTATACAAATGCCTATTATTATTATTATTATGATAGAGGTGTCGTGGTCTAGTGGATTACCCGACTGTGGATCACATGGTGTGTGGTTCAAGTCCCGCAGCGGCACTATGTCCCTCGGCAAGTCATAATCTACATTTGCCACTCTCCAACCAGGTGAAGTAAATGGGTATGCGGTAGGAAGAATTCCCTTAGTACTTTAAGTACTAAGGAAATAGATGCTTTAGCATATTATTTAGGACAGCTCAGTTATAGCCGAGGTAATGGTATTAAATGCATTAGAATATATTCATATAGTAGCTGTGGCTATATACACTGTAAATGCTCCTATTATTATTATTATATGCACTGCTAAACTTGATTATGTTTGTCACAGTCTGCACCCCAGAAACCAGCTAGTGTCATCCCAGGCTCTTCGGTAGATGAGTTTGAGATGGTAGAAGTCAAAGCTCGGATGTCAAAGGTCACAGCAGAAAGCCAGAATCAACAGGGCGGCACTTCCAAGAAGGGCAAAGAGCTAGAGGTAAAGGAGAAATTGTGTTTCAGTAACAAATTTGTTTTGTTCATATCTCAAATGATATTGCAGTGAATTACATTTTTTTCTCCAATTTTTAATGTAATCAAAATGAGAAACATATCAACTGAAAATGTTAATTTATCTATTCAATGAATTATCAATACAACTGTGGGCGGAAAAAGAAAACAACAAATAATAATTGCTTCTAGTTACATGTAGATGTAGTTCCTCTTTTCTCGTGCTTTTTCTATTATATTTGTCGTTTCATTGCATATTTTTGTAATATAATGTAATTAATCATTGTATTATGTTTTGCATGAGAAATAAAATCATTTGAATCAATAAGTTGTTGTAAAACTCAAATGCCAAGAGCAAATTAAGATTAATATTTTGTCAGATATTCTACAGTAATGTCCTTTGTATCAAAACTAAGTTGTACAATTTTTCAATTCAATTCAATTCAATTTTATTTTATTCAAGTCCATTTAAAAAAAGTACATTGAAAAACATTGTACATTGACAACATATTTACATGTAGGATACACAGTATACATTGAATTTTAAACACACAATTAAAAAGAGAAGTAAAGACAAGAGTAAGAAATCAAAGAAATAGATAATGAACATGAAATAGAAATTGCAAAAGATTCAAATAAAGGTTCTGTCGAGGCAATCCCCAGCTTATTAAAATACCGAAATTTTTACTGATAAAGAATTAGAAAAGCATAGTGACATTATGGCAAAAAAAGAGTTTAAAAGTTATAAAAGTTGTGATGGATTATTTGTAGAGTATGTGAATAAAAAAACCTTAAGTTTTGATTTAAAAGAATTACGAAACAAAATTGTTTTTGGCTAATTCTATTTTCTATTTCTTTCTATTTTTGTAGATTGCCCTATGGTTGAAGGAAGGCGTTGGCCTGTCTCTGGTGAACAGAACTCCTGAGGAGTTGGCTTATATTACCCTGACTGGCATTGATGTCCATTACATACAGACAAGCAAGGAGGTCGATCTCAATGCTAGCGTCTGTAAAATTCAGGTGAGTTTGATGATGGTGATGATAATTTTGGTGGTGGTGGTGGTTGGTGGTGGTGGTGGTGGTGGTGGTGGTGGTTGGTGGTGGTGGTGGTGGTGGTGGTTGTAATGGTGGTGGTGATGATGATGATGATGATGATGGTGGCGGTGTTGGGTGATGATGGTTGGTAGTGGTGGTGGTTGTGATCATGATGATGTTAATCATGATGGTTGTGGGTGTGGTGATGACAATGGAATTGATGAGAAGGATGAGGATGAGGATGATGATGATGATGATGATGATGATGATGATGATGATGATGATGATGATGATGATGATGATGATGATGTGATGTGATGATGATGATGATGATGATGATGATGATGACGATGATGATGATGATGATGATGATGAGGGTGGTGGTGGTGATGATAAAATTGATGATGATGGTGATGATAATGCTGATGACCGTGAACTTAGTGATGAGGATGGTGATAATGATGTTGCTTTTGGTGGTTGTGGTAGTGTTGTTGTTGATGGTGGTAGTGGTGTAGAGGATGATCATCATCATAATATTGATACTACTGAGGACAAGAGAAATATAAGTGATGTTGATGTGCAATTATTAAGAGTGTATTACCAAATGTGATAATATTGTATCAAGATAACAATCCCTATTCTTGAAACCTTTTGCTTTCCATTTCAGATTGACAACCAGCTTGCTCAAGCTCAGAAGCCAGTCATGTTATTTGCCTCAGACAAAGAAGGTCGGCCAGCCCTCAGCCTAGTAGCTACCAAGCAGATAGGGGGTTCCCCAACAGTGGAAATCTACAAGGTAATAGCAGTCTCTTGCCAAATACTTGTAGATAGTTCAAACATAATATGAAGTTCTTTATTCATTGTACTTACATGCCCTGGGTGACTTGATGTTGCAATGTATGTAGTAATGCTTTGGAGAGTAAGGGGCAAGAAGCGATAGGTGTAAGTTATTTTCAGACTGGAATATTTTGCATGCTAAAAACTATCGCAGACTTAGAAAATGATCCTGATTCGAGATAACATCATGCCACATAAGGTTTGAATCATGACACACAAAACTATATATAATTTTTTTTGCAATTCATGGCAGTTGCTTGCCTTAAAAATGCCATCATTAGCAAGTGGAAAAAATGTCACAAAAGAAAAATGACTGGTTGTACTAAAGTACATGTATGGGGCATGGAGAAAGAGAAACAAAGATTTAGAGATGATAAATGTAACAAACACTGTGCAGTGGTGAGTGAGTGTGGGGAGGGGGGGGGGGGGGGTTGCATTTGTTACTTTGCAATACACTAAGATGAGATTTGTAGGATTGATACATCTTTACCCCAGAACTGCCATAAGATGTTGCTAAAAGGTACATGCTCTAGAGAAAGAATGAATAAGGCAACTTGTTTGACTGCTCAGTCCTCTTATAAATAATCTCCAGACATATATCCTGATTAAGAGGACATTTATGATGATGCCAAATGTAAAAAGAGATAGAGAGAGAAAGAGAGAGATAGAGAGAGAAAGAGAGAGAAAGAGAGAGACATACAAAAAGACAGAGAAAGAGAGAGACAGAGCCAGACAGACAGACAGACAGATAGATGAACAAAAAAAGAGAGAGAGGTAGAGACAGTTAGACATAAAAAGATAGACAGACATACATAGAAAGAGAGAGGCAGAAACAGACAGACATACATAGAAAGAGAGACAGACAGACAGACAGAGAGTAATAAAGATCAGATATTAATGATGGATTATCTCTTTGTGAACTTCAGAGATTGGTCCTGACAGTGAGTAAGATGACACTGAATGTAGAAGAACTTCTGCTTCTCAAATTGCTTCAAATGAGTGGATTCTCTCAGCCAGATATCACCACGGAAACAACAGATGAGACGCACTATGATACCATCAGGTTTGTCATTGTCATTGATTTTTTTTCCGACATCATCATCATCTATTAAATATATCTCCATCATCAATATTTGTGTTAGTAATTGTCAAATTCCTTCACTGTGACTATATAAAGATGACTCTTCATGGGGTGGAAGGTGGTACACATTGTACGTGAATGATTCTAATGACTGGGGTAATGATTATATGTAAAGTGTTCACAGACGTTATTTATTAAGCACTTTATAGATCCAGTTCTTTATTATTATAAATATTATAAACATTTTTAGTGTCATCAGTCATCACCACACTGATGGTACGGCACTGATGGTAATGGGGCACTTCAATAGATTATTTTCATTTTTTTGTTATCCTAGACTAATTCTTATATTATGATGATTGTGATACACGTTAATGATGTAATGATCCACAGAAACAGAATGATAATTATTGAAAAGTATATAAACAGTAGTGGTTGTGACCTATTAAAAACAAATTCAACAATTGCGAAATTGTCCTTGGACCCTAGATTCATGAAAATATCTTTACGCAAAAATATTGGCATATATACAATATATTGTATATGCAGAAAATATTGGGATAGAAAAACAGGAGTTGATTATTGGGGTCTTTTTTTTCTTCCTCTCATTGCAGTCCCAGAGACAACCAGCCTACGAAGCGGTTCTTCTTTGAGACCCTAAAGATCCATGCCAAGGACTTCCGTCTTAGCATGTACACCTCTACCAAGATCCCAAAGGACCTCAATCAGCTCAAGACAAGCATGAGGCTCTTCTTGATCCAGTTTGAAGAAGCTCCGGTCTCCTTGGATCCCTTCACCAGGCAACATCCCTTCGAGACGCAGGAGTTTCTCTTGGATTCTGTTGCCAAACACTACACAGAGGTGGGGCTCTAATATTTACTTTTGAACATTTGTAAGCACTACTCAAACATGTGTTTGCAAGACTAGCAGTTTGTTCTGTAGTTGTTAATGGCCATCTGTACTAGTTTGGCTAGGAGGGATTAGACCACCAAGGAAGGTCACTGACAGGTGGCTATCAATTAACATAAGAAAAAGAGGATCATGGGGGACCAATGGTCACCGATTAGGCATTGTTTTCTATGTAGAGGGAGCAAGTAGCTACAAGTTGTAAAGTGGGCCTTTAAGAAATGCTTTATGCTATTGCTAGAATATATGTGCTATATGATTGACATGTAGATTTTCTTTTGATATCAATAGATCTTTAATACAGAATTTAGCGAAAGTTTTGATTAAATTATCAGCAGTTTTTGAAAAAATCTCTGTGAACAATACAATACCAACAATGTTCTTTGTAGCTCCAAACAGACTTTTATTAATGATCTTTATCTGAAAGGCCTAGTGCTATATACATGTAGCAGATATTTTGTATGGAATAGATGACCCGGGGGGGGGGGGGGGGGGGGGTGTTGCACAAAGATCCTAAGTTGAAGTTATCTCTAAGTTGGACATACATGTAACAATTATGGAAATCATTGAAAATATTTTGTAAATGTTATTTTAAAAGGCATAACACTTTCATTCAAATCATTCATACTTTCTATTATCAAGGAGATTTCATGTTCTTGATGTGGAATTAATGAAAAGTCTAAAAAACTTGAATTTTTGCTTTTGAATATTTCTTATTTTAAGGCTACAAATGGCTCTCCATAAGTTCGAATTAAGATCTTTGTTAAACACCCCCCCCCCCCCCCGTAGTATTAAACACTGTAGCATGGTCTGAGAAGTATTTATTTTTCTCTATTTTACACTCCTTTTTTAATCAAAATTCTCCACCCCAGGAGCTAAAGAGTCAAGCAGTGAAGATCCTAGGTTCTGTGGACTTCTTGGGTAACCCCATCGGTCTGCTCCAGGACTTTAAGGATGGTCTGAAAGAACTGGTCTTAGAAGGGAGTGTGACAGGACTAGTCAAGAATGTGACCCATGGCATGTCAAACACAGCTGCAAAGGTATATTATTTGATTTGATTTGATTTATTGGTTTCTGCATATTTTTCTTTTTTTCATCATACATTTTCATGAACGTAATATGGTTTGATACAATATTTCAAATGTATATAATTTGATACAGATAATATACAAAATTAAACAAATATATTGAATGCATGATTAACATACATTAGATGCAGGAGGGCTACAGAATAAGCAAAGTAGCTTGATGTGCCCGCAGCCCTCAACTTAGATACAACAATAAAAATACAAATAAAAAAGCATAAGAGTGGAAAGGGGAGAGGAGGAGCGTTGGTTTTCTGTTAATACAATACATCTAATACATCTGCTGATTGAATGCAGGTTCATTCATGGATGGATAAACGATGCTAGGTCATGGACGATTACACATCATTGGTTGAGTGTACAGTCACTGTAAACACGAACATGAATACAGTAAAATAGAATATGCTAGTATACAATGCAATCTATATTATATGTGTACTAAAATAAAGTTTTCTCTTATCAAGCAAGTGCCACAAAGTTTACAAACATTTGTAGTACATATCGATTCATTGAGCAAGTGTTCAATATTTTTTTCCTTTTTCATTTTTTGCCTTTATGGAAATTAAATCTTATTTCATGGTAGCAACATTCACCATAAACTATTTTGAATTTTAAGAAGAAAGGCAGTAGTTCTTAGTCCTAATATGTACATGTAGAGTAGAAGCAAGTTTTAAGTGTAGACAGTTTAGATCACATACATGTAAACCACAAAAAGGATTACCATACCTGTGCATGTTCATTAAAGAAGATGTATCTTTGAACATGTAATCAAACTGAATGAAGCAAACATCTTGTCAAGGCTGTGACCGTGAATATTGCTTAAAGGTATAGACCAGTTCTGGTCATGCAATTGCATTGTGAAAGAAAAGTTGTGGAATCAATCAGAAAAGGTTGATCATCTAGCATATAAGTATTGGTGTGTACTGCAAGGTTCTGGAATCATCAAAATGATAAGAAATTTGGCCCAGTCTTGGTAAAGTTACAAGCACTGTACACAGAAAGAATACCTGTATATCAATTAGTACATGTAGGTGGTTTCCCGGCAAAATTTGTATCATCACGTATTTAATAGTCAAAACATATTCTTTCACATGATTGGTAATAAGAGCTTCCGTTTCATTTTTTGAGAGGGGGTCGTCTCCAAAACTGGTCTATACCTTTGAAATAAAAGTGGGCTGCTTATTTCAATTCCACAGGTGACAGGAACCATCTCCGACGGGATCGGGACGGCGACCTTTGACAACCGTCATCAGGAGATGAGGAGCGTGATCCGAGAGACGCACGGTGGAACCAGCTCCGGTCATCTCTCAGCAGGGGTCAAAGGGTTTGCGTTTGGAGTGGTGGGTGGATTGACCAGTATGTTCACTCAGACCTACAAGGGAGCGTCAGAGGATGGGGTGGAGGTGAGTCAGGCTGGCTATGCCGGTCAAATTAGTGTAATAATAATATTCTGTTTTTATATAGCACCTAATACAAATATCTATATCAAAGCGCTTTACAGATGTACTATTACCCCGGTCATTGGATTTAATACTTGTCTGCACACAACGTGTGCACAATCTCCACTCCTTAGGGAGCATTCCAGCAAGGCGTTACTTGACGCTCGAAAACTGTTTGACCAACAATGACGGTCGCATCCTACTGGGTACCCATTTTTTAACACCTGGGTGGAGAGGAACAAGTGCAGGTTAATATCTTGCCAAAGGATATTAGTGCCATGTCGGGATTCAAACCCTCGACCTTCGCATCTCCAGTCAAGCCCCTTAAACCACTCGGCCACGACACTGCTATGTGCCCAGTATTTAAGTATCCGCCATCTCTGAACCCAAGTCAAGGATTTTCTCCAAATGTGTTCGAACCCTAATAAGATGCTTGATCCTCAGTGCAAACTTTTCACAATTAAACAGAGTGATTTGAGGAACAATGCCTGTATTTGTGAATCAGATGTTGTAAAATTTAGTTCTCACATAGTCCTACATCAAGATTATTGGTATCTGTTTGGTTTTCCTTCCTCAGGGCCTGATGAAGGGGATAGGGCGTGGCATCATGGGTACCGTCACCAAACCTGCTGCCGGTCTGTTTGACCTCGCCTCAGGTACCATGAATGCCATCCGTAGCTCCACCACCAGTGAGAGCCACCTGATGCCCCCTAGGGTCAGACCACCACGGTGCTGTAGGAGTCCCTCAGGGGTGCTTGCTAGGTACTCATTACACGACTCCAGGGGCATGGAGTTTGTCAGTGTGCTCTGTGAAGGCACCAATGGAGAAAGGTGAGTTTACGAGCGTGCTAACAAAACTTTTTGCACTGTATGTTTAAAAAAAAACTTCATGCAGCAAAAAGAAAAATGGTCAATGTGGAAAATTCAGGTATTTGTTACC
Organism: Strongylocentrotus droebachiensis; assembly: GCA_035222895.1. Lineage (NCBI taxonomy): Eukaryota > Metazoa > Echinodermata > Echinoidea > Camarodonta > Strongylocentrotidae > Strongylocentrotus > Strongylocentrotus droebachiensis. The sequence goes on from JAVYIG010001106.1 coordinate 129,409, forward strand.
ACAGGGAGGGACATCAGGCCTTTGTCATTCTAGACGTAGACACAAGTAATTTTCAAGCATTTGTTTTTAAATGTTTCCTTGCCATTCTGCCTTTAGATCTGGGCATCTCCAGCAGCTGCAAAAAAAGCATCAAACAGCTGTTTGATTTAGCACAAGAATTTATGATAATATTTTAAAGAATAAATCAAAGCGTAAAACTATTTTTTTTTTCAATGGATAATTCATTATTAAAGGTAAAGGCCAGTATTGGAAACGCCCCAATTTCAAAAAATGAAATGGAAGCTCTTATTACCAATCGTGTGAAAGAATATAGTTTGACTAATACATGATGATAAAAAATTTGCCGGGAAACCGCCTACTAATTGGTAAATTAGTTTATCTATTGGGATGTGAGAGATAAACGCATGTGTCGCGGACGTGTGCATAGTCCCATATACATCTTTCTGCGTACAGTGCTTGTAACTTTACCAAGACTGGGCCAAATTTCTTCTCATTTTGATGAATCCAGAACCTTGCAGTACACACCAATGCATATATGCTAGATGATCAACCTTTTCTGATCGATTCCACAACGTTTCTTTCACAATGCAATCGCATGACCAGAACTGGTCTTTACCTTTAACAATTAACATTTTCCATCAGATACTTCATGATGGACGAGTTACGGAACCACCCATCGGACGGCATGCAAGTCCTGATCACCAGTGAATGCACCTACTTCTTGTCCGTCATAAACCTTCAGGAACCTGTTCTAAGTGTGTTCCATTCAGAGCTCTTCCATGCTAAACATATACTACAAGGTAAGAACCAGACTCTAACATTCAGTAATAGGGGTAGATCGCCTTGTCGTTATTACATTTATGAACATGAGAATCTGTGAGCATGACATTGTATTTCGTTTTAGTAACCTTGGTGAGTGTTAAAGGCATCGTTTAACAATGTTAAATATGAGATGCATGGCCCTACGTGTTATCAGTGTCTGTGATATGGTGTAATATTGAAGCCCTAAAAAATTGCGCTTCAAAATGATCATGAACTGCTTCAAAAAAGTAACAATCTTTGAGTGACTGGTTCTACCGTACCTGTACTCATTTTCCTAATAGACTGTAGTGTTATAAAAAAATGTTGAGAAAAAAGGTTTCTGAAATTTAGAATTTCAATCTTAATTATCTTGATAATCAGACAGGCGATCGGCTTGTGAAAGTCATGGGATTCCTGACTAAGCTCAAGGTTTATAATTATGATTGTAGCATGAGCTAAATCCTGGATTTATTTTAGAATCTGAGGCAAAGATACCCAATCCCTTTATCATGTATTCATGTATTTACCTCCCTGGCCTTCATGAGGTGCAATTTCATTCCCTTCACTTTGATTTTAAGGTTTTCCCATTTTGTTACTCTGTTTCCACACTACCACATCATGGAGTGAGAGATATTTATCAATTACCCTGTTTTCATATCATGCATTTCTCACCTATATACTCTAGAGGATAAAATTGTGTTCGGTGGCTTAATTTCAGTTAACTGATTTATGTAGTGGTACTGGTAACCTTTGACCTGAATGAATAAAACTGAACATGTGAATTATTTGAAAGTGGGTCCTTTTTTGTTCTTATTCATAAGCTTCTTACGATGGGAGTGATAAACCCCGTCATAAGCAAGGTCTGCATTGCACCTGTAAGTTGTGGTGGAACTTTATGCATTGCAACTCTCGAATAATACCTGTGCAATTGAAGCATCCTCTAATTTATTGCATTTTGGGAGTAGAAATGATTTTTGTTCTTCTCTCAATCTATTGGTTTGAATTGCATTAGCTAGGAAGAGGGATTTAGACTTTCTTTTCTTGTGCCCCCCTGAAAATTTTGTCAAGCTCCCCCCCCCCCTCCCCCTCCCCCTCAGTAGAAAAAAATCATTACAAGGCACACATAAAAATTGAATGCAAGAATGCAAAGCCTCCGCCCCCCCCCCCCCCCCCCCCCCAAAAAAAAAAAAAAAAAAAAAAAAAAAAGAATAAATAAAAAATAAATAAAAAATAAATAAATAAATAATAAATAAATAAAAAATAAATAAATATTTAAAAAAAAAAAAAAAATATAGTCAGCAAGGTAACCTGAAAGAATTTCCCACTTTTGGATGTTTAATCTATTATTGTATAAATATCTGACCTTCTTCTTTTTTTTTTTGGGGGGGGGGGGGTGACTGTTTGTAATTAACAACCTAATAATTAATACAATTTCGGTGTACATACATGAAGATGTACAGAGGTTAGAATGAGTGTCAGAACACAGGATTGTAACCTTTTTCAATCACAGTAGACACTTTTAACGTATACTGTGCATTTACACATAATTGTACCAGCTGTTCGTTACCTTTATGCGGCGGGACTCCAGTACATCCACTTGACTTCCTTGCTACACCCCTCTCAATATGTGTGGCATAGCAAGTTCCACCATGCATGGCCTATGCAGGAAGGTAAATAGAGGAACAGTCCATTAGCTAGAATAGGGGTTTGCCTGCGGAGGAGTACATTTCCCATCCTAATTTCATCATGGAGCCTGATTGTTTAAGTTAACTTTTTTTTTGAGGTCTGTGATCTCTCATTGGCCTTGTTGTTCATGTTTTTTTTAATCCTTCTTTAATTTTTCAGTTAAACTATAAATGTATCATTACTTTCATAGATAGAAACAGATCATTGTTACCAAAATAAGTTCATGGTCCGCCTCTGTTGTGACATTCCTATTTCAAGGTTGTTGTAGAAAAGTGTTTCACCCGTTGCCTACAGGTACCAGGTGATCCCTGTATTAAGCTTTAGGGGATAAGAGAAGTCAGTTGTAATAGGATGTCCATTTATGCCCTCTGATAAGGCCTTTCATTCTGAATTGTCTCTTGTAACCCGGGTGTAGGAAGTTGGTATCTGGTTGGAAGGAAGTCATTGAATGCTTTAAGCATCATAACAGGAATCCAGCTTTAGTGGGACGAGTATTATGCAACTGCATAGTATACATGTATGAGCACAATTATTATGTTACATTATTGATGTTTATATCTTATTTTTGTATCATCTCAGTATCCAAAACTAGAATTCTATACCAAATTATGAACGCAAAGGTAATACAACAGTGTTGGGTAGGGCCTTGGATTTGGTTCAGATCAATTTACTTTTTTTAAATACATGTAGCTTCATGTAGTTTGCAACGCTACATACCTGTAACATAGGTATGTGTTATATATTCCGCCTTACATTCTATGTTACCCATCGAACACTCTCTTTTTCTTTGGCGATTTCATATTCATATTGAGCCTTGTCATCATAGAGAAAGACTTGATTATAGAATTATATTTTTGAAAGCAATTTAATTTTAAAATATTCATATTGTGCTAATAATTATAAGCATACTTTAGTTTATTGGCATATTTCAATCAGAAAGGCCTTTGAATTTATCATTCTAAAACAACTTCTACCAAGCCTTCTCTCTTCCTAACAAAGCAAAGTATTCCATGCCTTTTTCATGGGAAAAGTGGAGCAACTTACCATTGGCAATTCAGCTGTTGAGAGCCAGGAGGGCCTTAACTCAAATACTTTTACTTGATTACACGTAGAGAATTTGAACACCCTTCTTGCTTTCAACAGATGATTTCTGAATGTCTGAATACTGCTTAGCTTGTTTTAAACCTTTGGTGATTAAGAAGGACTATGCAATATGTAAAGCATTTCTTTGCAAATTTTAAACTAATTTTGAGTTCTGGTGACAAAACTGTATTTCCATGTAGAAACTGGCTCTGAATTTGTTTATTGTGCAGTGGATCGGTTGTTTGGATTAGAAAGGCCACTGTCTACAGTGGCCACTTTTTCTGTTTCCCCTGGATGGCCTTAAAGGACAGGTTTGACTGTATTTTTAATTCGTGACCAGAACTCAACGTTACATGTACAATTCATGGTATAACCTACAGTTGCAAGTAATACATGTATGTGCATCTTCAGTAGTCCTGTCATTTCATCAATGTCATTGGTTTATGGAAATCGTTTCTGAGGGATTGCTAAATGCCGATGTATTTCAGTCATTGTCATACCATTGTTTTAGTGGGAACATTTTGATGTACAAGTTCATGAACATCATCTCTGTACCAATCATCTCTTTAGTTATATCATCCTTATCTTTGCATTCATGAACATGTAAATGTGTGTCATCTTATTTTCCTACTTGTATTTTCCATGTTTTTGACCCATTGTTAACTTGATTGAGATAAGTTGAGTTAACACAGCACTACTCACTATAACATAGCATTGTGTATTAGTGGTAGTCAAAGTGTTACCAATCACCTAACAAAGAATATGTGTACAGCTAGAATGTATGATGAAGTAGATCTATACAAATAATCACACCTGTCATTCTAAAGGCCAGTTATGAAGAGTATGGAGGAGATATAGAATACTACTAACATAAAGCCCAGCACACAGAACCCAAGCCAGACTTGGGTTCCATAAGAGATGTATTCCATGTGAGCACATACTGTTGATTAGTCTACTCACAAGTCACTTTTATGTTGATTAAGAGTTCATTAACATGTAAATTTGTTAAGATGTAAACTCGCAGTATCTCTTTATATCACACCATCTTTGGCTTGCAGCGGGTAGGGGATGGAAGACATCGCAAACAAAATAACACCATCTAAATTCTGGACTAGAAGCTCACCAGCGCCTTGGAGATCACAGAACATTCCTCTTAAAGCCCCACTGCACTACTTATAGCTGCTTGCGCCCTCTATATAGCAAACAATGTCTAATTGGTGACCATTGGTCCCCCATGATCCCCTTTTTCTTATGTTAATCGAGAGCTGATTTGATGAGATAACCATATGGCAGTGACCATGCAGGGAGGTCTAATCCCTCCTGGCCAAACTAGTGCAGATAGGCTTTAAAATATACCAATCTCCTAATTTCTGTACAGGTAGACTATATCTCTCTATAGAAGTAAAATTTGAAGTTTATATCTTGACCAATGTGAAGCAACATGGAATGGCGTACATCAAGACCAAAACACGTTTTGGTCATGATGTACTTAAAGAGCTGAATACACTGGATGTATTCTATCATTGTGTTACTGATGAATGCTTCAAATGCAAACAGGTTAATATGTGAAAAACTGTTCTTTATAAACTCTAGTTTTCATTCCTAACAAGCATTCTACAGGTGCTCCCTTTTCCTGCTACTCATTTTGTTTAAATTGACTTAATGCTCATGATCTATTTATTTTGAAATGTCTTTACTAAATCACATCATATATTTGTTTGTTTTTAATGGAAGTAAAATCTTTTGAATTGAATTTGAACATGATTTTTTGTAATTTTTTGCCTTTTTCATCAATCTCTTTGTTGTTTTCAGCTGGGAAGCATTACATAGAGCTGACCAAGGTGGCTAACACAGAGGCCGGGGTATCAGCGCCTAGTCTGGATCTCAAAGAAAGACCCAAGGTTGGGTGTGATAACGAACGCATCGCCAAGAAGGTGAGGCCTGGCCTGTCTTTTATTTTAGGCTCATAGGTTTCATAGCAGTTTTGGTATACTGAATGACATGCCAGTGGGAATGAAGGGAGTTAAAAGCATCGTTTAACAATATTACATCTGAGATGTATGACTCTACGCGTTATCAGTGTCTGTGATACGGTGTAATATTGAAACCCTAAAATAATTGCGCTTCAAAATGATCATAAAGTGCCTCAAAATAGTAAAAATCTTTGAGTGACTGGTTTTACCATTCTCGTTTTCCCCAATAGACTGTAGTGTTATGAAAATCGTTAGGAAAAGCAAAATTTGATTTCGATTTCCAGTCATACATAACTTGATAATCAAACAAGCGATCGGCTTGTAAAAGTCATGGGGTTCCTGACTGACCTTAAGGTTTATAATTATCATTGCAGCATGAGCTAAATCTAGGATTTTGTTTCAGAATCTGAGACAAAGTTACCCAATCCTTTTAAAACAAGTTTTGAATTGGTTGACTGTATGACAGTTTTTTTGGCATGTAAACAATTATTTTAGGGTCACTCCCATATGCTGTGGTAAACAGCATAAGTTTACATAGCAAGTTTTGTGTACTGAATGTCTGGTAAGTGGGGATGAAGGATAACAAAGGTCCTACATGGACCCAATTATCTGTGTATTATATAAAAATAGGGAGTGTACTGCGTATATAAAACCTCTATGGTAAACTGCTGCACCTCTTCTGCGGCATACATGTACCTATATGAACAAGTCTTTATGCTATTACGTTTCAAACTGCTGTCTATAGTTACACTGTGCTTCGTGTATATCATATGTCGGAGGTAAACTTAGCAAGATACACAACAGCTACATTCCCTCGTTGATGTGATACAGTAAAATGCTAGCACCAATGTTGAGAAATTCTCAGATTGAGATATTATGTCTGCCTCCTCTTTTTATTTTCTGGAGATACATTCACCCAAAGGTCGATCATAAAGTACATGTTATCAAATATTGTGTGTGTATGTGTATTGGGTTTTTACAGACGTGTATCAATCAGATATGATTATTTACGTCTGGGGACCGACTTTTAAACGTCACCATCCGAAAGACGTGTATGCTGAAGTACTTTGTCTTTGGTTCAGACTTTATCTCTTATCATTATAAACAAAAAATCGTAGCTTGGGTGAGTTTGTCTATTAAAATTTGATTCTTCACAGAAAAATACTTCCAAAATTCACAAGAAATTAGAATGTGATAGAATGAGGATGCAACTACACATTATCTCTAGAATATAACTAGAAATACATTGGGTTACAAACCTCGGTAAAACAGATAAAATGAATGAAAAAATGTATGGCACACAGTAATGGACAAACAGTTTTCTGTTTGATTCCCCTATCATTAATCTTCACCTTTCAAAAGAACCCATCACCCCTCATAATCAGTGGACCTGCCCTGTGTAGGATTCCCCCTCCCACCCCCCACCCCCCCCCCCCCATTTTTGTAAACCTTAATCACCCTCTTTTACTATTTATTTATCTTTGATATTCAATTCAATTCATGTACATATTCCTTTTTCATCTTGATAAGTATACAAACACACTGTACACATAAATAAATTATTAAAATACAATTATTACAAGAAATTCTTAATTTCTGAGGAAATGGAGGGATCCACCCAAAAATCAGTGCTTGTAGTTTGTGGATCTTCCAGTTATTAACCATTCCTTTTTTCCTACTCACTCTTTCACTAGGTATCCCAGCAAATCAACTATGCTAAGAGTTGTTATGAGGAACTCAAGCAGCAAATAATCATTAAGAGTGACGATGCTTTCCTCAAACTTCATCTACCCTCACACAATGATGACTAGGTTTAAAGCTCGTCAAACGCCCGGTGCAATCCACCATTCAGGAAGATGTGAGTTGGTCTAGCAATAATATCTGTGGTACGGTCAGCTCTCTGTCTTTGCTTACAAACCGACACTGATTCAACAGACCCAGGTTCGAACATGGGTGCATTTCATCTCCTCAAATTCCTATGTAATGACCCTATTGGGTGGCAAGTACTTTTGCTATGTGCTGACTGCAATTTGTCCAGCTCTATGCACCTGTCGGTTGGAATGTGACCCTTTGCAACCCCTTGGACAGAGTCGTTTTAATAAGATGCACATTTATTACATGTATATCTTACACTCATTTTTTATGTATAAATAATGAGTTCTTGTGCTTTAGGAAGTAGTGATGAATTCTCCCATAAAGCACATTGTTTAACTTAAAAACTTACTTACTATTGTTTTGCAACTATATGAACTATAGGTATTCTAAAATCGGTTTGATACTTCATCCTGATATGTTGGCTCGATTACTCAGAGTAGAGCATTACATTGTCTACGCATAATGAGAGATATAATAGTATATATGTATATCTGGGAATTCATATATATAATTTTTTTAAAGAGAAACTAAAATGAATTTTGTTGAAAATTAAAGGTTGCGTATTTAAGCTTTTCATATTTCATAACATGATCTTAGTAAACACAACTAACAGTTTGAAGGAAAGGCAGATGTGCCATAAAATTGATAAATTGTCCAGAATGAGAAAGGTTTACCGGTAGCTATCTGTTGAAAATATAGGAGTTAATATCCGTCTGCCTCCAAACAACCTGTATTATCACAAAATAAGCAACATCTTTTTGTAACGAAGAGAGTTCTATGGAATTATTTTGCTTTGTTATTTCATCAGTTTAGTTTTTTGTTCTTTTTTTTGTTTCATGACAATGAAATTAACAATTTCTGTTGTTATGACTTACATTTAATAGATTTTTTCCCCTTTAGTGCGGTATGGTATGTAATCCCGTAGGATTTTTGTGCCAAAGAGATTTTTTTTTTTTTTTTTTTTTTTTTTTGTTGTTGCTGTTTTGGCTTCAAAAGGGTCCCAATTGGCCAAAAATGATGGGGTTCAAATTTTCAGACCCCTCCTTCATTTCCTGGGGGGTCCCTATTGGGCGCCAAAATGGCTTATATAACGCGCAATAGGGAAATTTGAGCCCCATCAATTTCTGATAGCTTGGACCCCAATGAATCCAAAAATGCAACAAAAAAAAATCAACTTTGGCACAAAAATTCTACAGGAGCTGTTTTAGTGACATACCGTACCACACTACTATGAATTCAATACACTTTGATACCGCTGAATTGCTGCTTTAGTAAAACAATTCCTTTGAGTGATGTTTTGAAGTGCAATTTTCTTGAGCAGTGCGTATACTCCTTCATTATTTACATCCTCTTGTTTAGTTCATTATCAATAAGGTGTATTATTTGGCCAAAATGATTTTATTTCTATGTTCCTTCAATTTTTGTATAACTGACTTCCTGATTTTAACACTAGAGCAATATTATTTATGATTTTATAACTCATTGTAAATGGCATTTTGTTTTATTCGTCATTCATCACGAGTGTATTTATACCAATTTATCACAAATTGTATTGATTTTGAAAGCAAGCTTTTAAAAATCACTTATATAGCTAGCAATTAGTCTGTAGATATGAGATAGATGCTTATGGCATCACGTACATGTAGATGGTATTTACAGGTATTTGACATAGATGTTTGAGTAGATCTTAGATAGTTTATAAAACCATTAATATTCTTCACCCTAGTGCAAAACAACAGCTATACACATAGGTTGTGCAAATATGGATGACATTAGAATGAAATGAGTACAGTACGGTATACTTTCTTGATTTAGAGCGTATGAAAATTTAGCACTAAAGAGAATGCACTCTTGCCTGATGTTGTGTACACGGATGTAATTAAATTGAGGTCACATTTTAGACGTTATTATGTTAGGCAGTGATTATTTGTAATATGGAATAAGGGATATACCGGTAGTCGTTAAAGAGATAGTTGTTATAGTCATATGACATGTTACTAGTAGTATTAGAATAGTAGGCATTGAGTAAGGTAGAAGTTGTAGAATTTTTTTAGATATTTGAGACATTGGTCCATATATTTTATAGAGGTGTTGTGGTTTAGTGGATATGTCTCCAGACTGTTGATCACATGCTTCGTGGTTCGAGTCCTGCTGCGGCACTAATGTCCTTTGGCAAGACATTAATCTACATTCGCCACACTCCACCCAGGTGAAGTAAATGGATACCTGGTAGGAAGAAATTCCTTGAATGCGTTAACACTTTATTATAGCGGCTCAGCTACAGCCTGGGTTCTAATATGAAACTTTGTATTAAGCACAGTAGTAGCTGCACTATTGTAAATGGATGTTTCATTATTATATTTTATTCACAGTTAAACCCAACACTGTGTTAAAGCTTGGCCATAAGTGGAGTTTAACAAGAGAAGTTAGACCAAGGTCTCTTCTAGTCTAAGTTTGACCTTTGTTTGGCATGACTATAATCCTCTTGTCAGGTCTATTGGGGAACTTCTATTCATATAGACTTTGGATACATGTGTACTGATGTTGTGGAGTTTACAGTATGCAGTTTTTTTATAGAAATCTTGAGCTTACATTATACTGTAGGTTTGAAGGGATAATTGTTTTATAATATCCTGCTTTATCATGGAATCTGATTAACTGAAATGTGTGGTTACTTGCAGTGTGATTTCATTGTACATGTATCATAATGAACTTACAATGTAAGGGATTTTATGTAGTTATTGGCATTATGCCACTCAAATATTCTGAGAATGGGAAATAACTCGTCGTTTGTCATACAAGTAAGAATTTGTGTGAAGTGCAGAATATTTTACGGAAAGTTTGGAACAATATTATTTTGTGCTACTTGGTAAGAACAGTTATTTGATAAATGATTCCCTCTGTCAGAAGAAGTTTATAAACTGAATAGAAATATTCTCTATGTAAAACATCTGTTTTTATGATATATGCAGATATATTATTTTTGTTTGATTCATTGCAGCAGTAAATTTATGTACCTCTGACTGTGTTGTAGGAAAGATGAAGATTGATTATGAAAAGATTTATTTTGTATCATAATTAAATGTGTACATAGTGTATAATAGAACTTAATTACATTAAATACTTATGTGCTAATGATACCCTAGTTCATATTTGGTTTCTTGTATTGTTTTGGTCTAAGGGTGTTATGTGGACTTGATGAGTGGATGTTGTTATGAGGACTTGATGAGTTAAGGTTGTTATGAGTACTTGATGAGTTAAGGTTTTAATGAGGACTTGATGAGTTAAGGTTGTTATGAGGACTTGACGAGTTAAGGTTGTTATGGGGACTTGATGAGTTAAGGTTGTTATGAGGATTCGATGACTTATGGTTGTTATGAGGACTTGGTGAGTTATGGTTGTTATGAGGACTTGATGAATGAATGTTGTTATGAGGACTTGATGAATGAATGTTGTTATGAGGACTTGATGACTTAAGGTTGTTATGGGGACTTGTTGAGTTAAGGTTGTTATGAGGACTTGATGAGTTAAGGTTGTTATGAGGACTTGGTGAGTTAAGGTTCTGAGGACTTGATGAGTTAAGGTTGTTATGAGGACTTGATGAGTTAAGGTTGTTATGAGGACTTGACGAGTTGAGGTTTTGTATGAGGACTTGATGAGTTAAGGTTGTTATGAGGACTTGATGAGTTAAGGTTGTTATGAGGACTTGATGAGTTACTTCACTTACAACCGCTTCTGCATAGTCTGTCACATTTGATTTTCGTTTTTTTTCATCAGTTTTATTTATTTCCTTGTACCTTTTTTCTTTTTCTCTGTCTGTTCACTCTCACTAGGTCACCCCCCCTCTCTCTCTCTCTCTCCCTTTATCTCTCTCTCTCTCGCTTGTGCCCTTGCACTCACTTTACTTTCTTTTGTTCGTCATGTTTATTCTTTTAATTTCTCTCCTTTTCTTATACTTGTCTGTCATGTTTAGGTCTCTCTCTCTCTCGCTTGTGCCCTTGCACTCACTTTACTTTCTTTTGTTCGTCATGTTTATTCTTTTAATTTCTCTCCTTTTCTTATACTTGTCTGTCATGTTGAGCGCTCTCTCTCTCTCTCTCTCTCTATCTCTCTCTACTTCTCTTTGCGTCTTTTTAAACAAAAAAGCATTTAGTCCTTTCGTTCTTTTTTCCCCCTCATACGTTGTTTTCCTTTCTCTCTCTCTCTCTCGCTCTGTTTCTGATTTCTCTCTTTCCATTGATCTCAAACTTCCTTCGCTGGGGTGTTTTTTATGTTCCTCTCTTATTCTCCCTTTTCCTTTCCTTTCCCCTCTCTCTCTCTCTCTCTCTCTCTCTTTCTCTCTGTCTGTTTCTGTCTTCCAATGTCTTTCTCTGTCGATTGTTCCACTCTTTTATTCGCAGCTTAAATGTCCAACAATATTTTTCATTTTGTTTTTGTTTTGTGTCACTAAATCGGATTTGAGGTTCATATAAAGTTAACGAATACGCGACCATGTACTTTCTCACAAACCCATTTATTTCTAGCTGTATGCTGCAAAGCCGTTAATTCTTCTTGTAGTAGTTTAATCTATCGAGAAATGAGTTGATGCATTTTTCATGTACTATCCTTGAACGTCATTTATTTTAATTATTCTTTCAATTGCCAATAAAATGGTCGAAATGGATTAAACCAATTATACGAGCCTTTAATGGGATATAATTTCGAGTTTTCTTTCAATAATGGTCAGCTATGTGTGATCAACTTTTTCCCGTCGAAAATGTCTTCTTTTATAATAAAAATAGAAAAGAAGCTTGTAAGAATATCTCAACATTTTGATCCTACTTTTAGGACTTAACGGAACATCGACCCTAATCTAGGATTTATTTTCATTTTTCTTTTATTTATTTCTGACTTTCCTCTTCGTAGTTCAATTTACCTTCCATGCTTCGGTTGCTTCTCCATTTTTTCTTCTGTCGTCATATTACTTCTTACTTTTACATTTCTCTCAATGATTTTTCTTTTAGTAGATTAGAAAACGCAGAAGAAATGGAAAATCAACTTAAATAATAGGTGACTGAAAAATAAAAAACTAAATCGATCGCAAGAAATTTCGAAAATACATATCAATTCCTTCGCGCTCCTTTTGGGAGATCAACCGACCCGCGCGCATTTTATATTACATGACATATGGTAAAATTCTCGACATCTTTTTACACTTTTCTTTACCATTAAAAATCGAAATTGAGAATAATATCCTCAATCGAGATATGAGAAGAAGGAAACATTTCCTTTACATTCCATGTAAAACCATGCCCTTACTTGAAAAAAAACCTCGGTCACTTTGACGTTGAACTTTACAATCCATTTAAAAAAAATTACTCTCTCATACACAATGTCAATGGATCGGTCGCACTGTGCTCGATTGCCTTTCAATAAACCAATCTTTAACTTTGCAGCAACGCGTTTTGCGTCAAATTTGTAAATCCTCAATCACAGACAATGACATATGATACGTAAGCTTTTCATACATATAAATTTCATTTTGATTGATTCATTTTTAGCTCCGTCACTTTTCATGTCAAATCATGCTTCATGTCCCATTTTAGAAGCCCGACCCAGGGTTTTGTGCCAGCTAGCCCTGTGTATGTACGTAATGCTATGCATACACATATAACTGAACATGCATAAGTACAGTACATGTACACACGCAGCGCAGCGCGTACGAGCGCACTGCACTACATTTCATTGGGTCAGTACCATTATGAAAATAGGGGAACAATGAGTGGGATGGGTTTAGTGCCGTCACAATAAACTTGCGCATTACACGCGTACGTATAATTAGAGCAATTTATGCACCCCCAAGAAATAATGAATACAGCCCGACCTCTCTACACACAGAACTGCACAGATACCGCACAGTCCGGTCAAGGCGGTACGCGTAGCGTTAAACTGCCAAATTTACAGAAATTGTGAGGAGCGCTTTTGTACGGAAGCGTTAAAGTGCCATTCTACTTGACGACATGACGAGATATTTTATCTTGTCAAGTCGACTTATTATCCATATCATGTCGACATGTAAAGATATTTAACCTACCATGTCGACTTATCAATTTTTATTAGTCGACATGGCGAAATAAATTATCTTGCCAAGTCGAATTCACAAAAAGTTCATGTCGTCATGGCGACATAAGTTATCTTACCAAGTCGACTTCTAAAAAAATACATGTCGTCATGGCGACATATATTATCTTACCAAGTCGACTACCCAAAAAGTAATGTCGACATGGCGAAATAAATTATCTTGCCAAGTCGACTTCACAAAAAATTCATGTCGTCATGGCGACATGTATTATCTTGCCAAGTCGACTTCACAAAAAAGTTCATCTCGTAATAGCGACATAAATTATCTCACCAAGTCGACTTCCCAAAAATTTTATGTCGTCATGGCGAGATATGTAGTGTGACGACTATTTCATGCAGCGCGCGTATATGGCAAGCCCTTTGTGTAAAAACCAGATAAACTCTGTTTTTCTCAGATAAACTCAGAGAAAAACTGTGTTTATCAGATAAACAGAGTTTATCAGTTGATAAACTGAGTTTATCAGAAAAACTCAGTTTATCAGTTGGTAAACTGAGTTTATCATTGATAAACTTAGTTTTTCTTGATAAACTGTGTTTATTCAAGTTTCAAGTTTTCAAGTTCAAGTTTAGTTTATTTCCAAAATCTGATAAAAATACAAAACAATCAGAAGACAAACAAGAATACAACATAAATATAACATAACAGATAATGGCGGGATCGACAATAGGCCTACAGGCCTGTCTATGGTCAATCCCTTAAGTATATACATGCAAAACAAATCTAACAAAAACATTAACTAAGTAACTAACAATACAACAACAGCAATTACAACGCATGGGTAAAAGGAATGGGAGAGGAAGGGAGAAGGCAAATTAATATAATTTTAAAAAGATGATTTTTATATGTTCGTTTAAAAAATGGAAGACTTTTGGTACATTTTATAGTATTCGAAAGATTATTCCACATGATCGGCCCTGAGTATTTGATAGTGCATCTAGAGACATTGTATTTATAATTAGGAACATACAAATTATTGTTCTGTCTTATATTGTACATATATTTTTTCTTTACGAAACCATTTTCTAGGAATTTTGGCAAGGTATTATTGATATATTGATACATAAATGTGCAGGTTATAAATTTGTGAATATCATAAATAGTTAATAATTTCATTTTTTAAAATAAAGGATCTGAATGAGAGTAAGGCTTAGACTTCGTAATTATTCTGATTGCACGTTTTTGTAGAATATGAATACGATTTAAAAGATATTGTGCACAGTTTCCCCATACAATGTTGCAATACATAACGTGAGGCAAGATCATAGTAAAATACAAATTTAAAAGGATATGTGTTGGTACAATTGCACTTATTCTATTGATTGCACCAATTGCTCTTGACATTTTACAACATATGTCATCGACTTGATATTTCCATGTCAAATGATTGTCTAATATTACTCCTAAGAATTAAGTTGTATTTACAACTGGAATGTCAAAACCAGCAATTTTTATACATTCATGCGATTTATATCAATAAATTTGTTTTTGGTGTGGAATACCATGCACGATGTTTTATCAGTGTTTAGTTTCAATTTGTTAGCTAAAAACCACTGGTTTATATTGCATAATTCATTATTTAATATTGCACACATATCCTTTATATTATTGCCAGCTATAAAAAAATTACTATCATCTGCATAAAAAACTGAATCCAAGATATTGCTGATAAACTGTAAGTCATTTATATATATAATAAAAAGCAAGGGGCCTAAAAGTTTATCAACTGATAAACTGAGTTTTTCTGATAAACTGAGTTTATCAACTGATAAACTGAGTTTTTCTGATAAACTGTGTTTATTTGTTGATAAACTGAGTTTATCTGAGAAAAACAGAGTTTATCTGTTTTTTACACAAAGGGCTTGCCATATACGCGCGCTGCATGAAATAGTCGTCACACTACATATCTCGCCATGACGACATATACTTTTTGGGAAGTCGACTTGGTGAGATAATTTATGTCGCTACTACGAGATGAACTTTTTTGTGAAGTCGACTTGGCAAGATAATACATGTCGCCATGACGACATGAACTTTTTGTGAAGTCGACTTGGCAAGATAATTTATTTCGCCATGTCGACATTAATTTTTGGGTAGTCGACTTGGTTAGATAATATATGTCGCCATGACGACATGTATTTTTTTAGAAGTCGACTTGGTAAGATAACTTATGTCGCCATGACGACATGAACTTTTTGTGAAGTCGACTTGGCAAGATAATTTATTTCACCATGTCGACTCATAAAAGTTGATAAGTCGACATGGTAGGTTAAATATCTTTACATGTCGACATGATATGGATATTAAGTCGACTTGGCAAGATGAAATATCTCGTCATGTCGTCAAGTAGAATGGCACTTTAACGCTTCCGTACTTTTGCTATGAAAGGAATTGATATGAATTAAAGGCAATTTCAATGGCCTTGCACGTCACCTATTGAAATGTGCGAGCATAACAAATAGCATATTACCTAATTCGATCATCGTTTCGAGTATTAGAACACATTTTCCTGACTCTTCCTTTATATTTATTTTGATAGGCATATCAGATCTTTGAAGTTTACGTAACATGTTGAGTATTTCATTGAGATAACAATTTTGTGCGGCTCTACCTCAGGATAGTGTTCTTTAAGTATATAGGTAATATATCATGCGTGTTTTCAGTGTTGTACCGTGGGTCCAGCTATTGAAAGGGACACTGTGATGTGGTGGGGGGGGGGGGCACCGGTGTCTCTCGAAGATAGCTATATAGGATGAGGTGGAAGAGGAATTTTTCTCCCCTTTTTCCCTTCTCTCTGTTTTTCTCTCCTGTTCCACCATACGTCTGGTGCCCGCTACCTCCGTTGCGAATCTCCGTTTCCTTATCTCAAAAATACCATGTTATATCATAACCATCTTCAGCATATTGTCGCATTTTTCTCATTGCACATTTTCGTTTTTATTCATCCCTCTCTTCATAAACTGAACAATGAGGGAGAAGAACTGTGCGATTAATCGAAAAGAAATCTTGTTTTTCAACGAAAAAATGTAGCAGAGACGATTTCGTAGAACATTGTTCCCATGCAAGCTTTCATAAATGAAAGGTCGAACTATTTCGTTTTAATAATGCTCATCGCGGTATATTGGAAAAAAAATGGTGTTTCATTCAGGTAAGAAACTCTTCAGTTATGCGTTTAGGTAAACCTTTCTTTCTTTTTCTTTTTTAAATCTTGGACTGTCTTTCACCTGTTGCTGAAAATTTCCTGCGGATCTCCGTTTTCCTTATCTCAAATATACCATGTTATATCATAACCATCTTTAACATATTGTAACATTCTTCTCGTTGCACATTTCCCTCTCGTCATGAACTGAACAATGAGGGAGAAGAAGTGTGCGCTTAAACGAAAAAATCTTGTTTTTCAACGAAAAAAAATGTAGCAGAGACGATTTCGTAGAACATTATTTCCATGCAAGCTTTCATAATTAAAGGTAGAACTATTTTGTTTTAATAATGCTCAACGCGGTATATTGGAGAATAAACACGGTTTTTCATTCAAGTAAAATATTATTCAGTTATGCGTTAAGGTAACCTTTTCTTTATTTTTCTTGTTTAAATCTTGGACTGTCTTTCACCTGTTGCTGAAAATTTCCTGCGGATCTCCGTTTTCCTTATCTCAAATATACCATGTTATACAGGGGCGTACGCAGGATTTTTTCAAGGGGGGGGTTTTAAAATATTTTGCTCCCGAAAATTTGAAAATCGCGCCGGCCGAAAAGACGCTCAGTGGGGGGGGGGGGGGGGGGGGGGGGGGGGGGGGGGGGGGGGGGGGGGGGGTAAGCGTACACTTTTTTTTTTTTTTTTGGTCTCAAAATTTCAAAATTTGACATTTTTGGCGTTGGGGAGGGGGGGGGGGTAAGGTCACCTTATTTAGGTTAGCCGTTGGTATAATTTTTTTTTTAATTTTTTTTTTTTAATTTTTAATAAAAAAAAAAAAAAAAAAAAAGGCGAAGGGGGGGTTTTTAGCTTTTTTTAGGGGGGGTTTACATACATTCAAATACCAAAGGGGGTGTTTGAACCCCCAAAACCCCCCCCCCTGCGTACGCCCCTGATGTTATATCATAACCATCTTTAACATATTGTAACATTTTTCTCATTGCACATTTCCGTTTGTATTCATCCCTCTCTTCATAAACTGAACAATGAGGGAGAAGAAGTGTGCGCTTAAACGAAAATAATTTGGAGTAATATGAAGAAAGAAATGATGAAAATAGAATATAGAAAATAGAGGAAGGACTATTTTGAAGAAGGATAACATCATAGAAGCTTTGATGATTATCAAGAGGAAAAGTAAAATTGAACTCTTATGACGTTCATTATGATGTAATGATAAAATAACAGAATATTCATCAAACCATTCAGATATAGATTTTTTTTTGTGTGTGCATTTCAACTAGTCTTATGAAAAAGTCATGCGAGCATACAGTAAATGCTGTCTTTGCTACTTTAAGCTTATTCCTAAGCTTATGCTGAAGAAATATATAACCATTTTTGTTAAAGATTTCATAAGACATCATTTATCCTTCTCTTTATCGTCTAATGCTATTATTCTTTTCTTACCTGATTTCCTGTCTTTTGCGATTGAGTAGAAATTTCTTCGTGTTTCCTTTCCTCAAACGATAGGATTTTTTTCCTTGTGTGTGTTGTTTTTGTGTTGATGTTGTTGTTTGTATGTTTGTTTTAATTGAAGCATATATGATTGACTGATTGATTCATTGATTGATTGATTCATTATTTAAAACAAAGTAAAAATAAAAGTCCATCATTTAAGCTGGTTTACCAAGGGGGGCCGTGTAACAAATATAATTAAATATGAAATACAAATGCAACTATATCAAAACTATTTATACGCATGAAAGTATTGGATTACAGAACATAGAAATTGATGTATATTATTTCATGATTTAGGTTAGAATAATAAGCAATATAGTCTGAATGTGATATGGCATATAAAGTAAAGTATGGTAAGACATATTACACATTGATTTACATTTTTTAAGTATACACCGTATGGCCGATATAACACATGCATCATTGCGCTCGTAGAAGAGCATGGCGTCGCCCGGTACGGTACGGGCGCGCGAACCACCAATCAAAAAGCTTGTAAGCACGTGACGTTCGCGTCGTCTGCTGTGCATGAAAGCTCGACTTGAAACATCGACACGGCCTGTCTGACGAGCATGTGGACAAGGTTTACATTATTGCTAAGACGTATAACAATGTAGCCTGATTATATAAAATGGATACCAAGGCTGGAAGTTACTTCAAGTTACGCAATACCTCATCAAATCATCATTAACGACACTACTCGCGTTCTCTCGGATTTCATTTGTCCGTCTAATCAGTACGAGCTGATGTTGCACTTGATCATGACTTGAGTGATCACATTGTTTTGAACGGTGTTTACGTTTTCTCGTTTTTACGACACATTCTATCGAGACAGCAGGGTTGCGTTCCCTTCATTCATGTGTTTACCTTTTTAAGCTTTTGTTGTCTAGTTTATACCTTTACAATCTTTAATCTTAAAGTCACTCGTGCATTTACGTCAATAAGTAAGCCTATACAACCGTAAAACACAATCTTTCACAAGCCGATATAGGTCTACCCGCTACACATAAACTCACTACGCAACTGTATATAGAGCACTGTACAGACAATTAAAACCGTGACTTAAACACGCTTAGACACTAGGTCATAATTATGGAAATTTAAGCAGTTAGTTAATAACAACTGAGTGTATATACTGCCGCCTCCGTGATCGGGATAGCTTAACTATCTGCCAAACATGACAAACTATGACGCCACGGAACGCCCAATGGACGCCATGGAAATACAGATCAGGAACTCGTCTGTTGAGATTGATTACATGGACTGGAACACTACGACCTCGTCAATGACCACGGATAGTGAGGTGGTCGACATCAAGTTCGAGTTGCCATTGCTGATATGCATTTGTGTGTGTGGATTATTCGGCAACACCCTTGTCTGTCTCGTTTACACCAAACAGAAGTTTCGACGATCCAACGCCGCTTTGTACATCCTCAACCTAGCTGCAAGTAAGTCACATCTCATTTGTTACAGAGCTAAAAGGTCTTTAAAGGTGAAATTCAAAGAAAATCAAAAATATGTCAACTAATATATCACTAGAAACTGGTAAGCTAACAGATGGCCATCGTACAAGTTTTAGGTCAACTACATATCGGGTGATTTATAAAAATACAAATACAACCACCGCCATAGCAGCTGGGATATACGAGAGATTCGCCGGAAAAATAATGATGTTTTAATGACGTCACTATATGGACCAATACTGCCCAAGCAGACGACATCTCATAAAGAATGAACATAATTGCAAAGCTATTATTTGTCAAATTATAATGAGTTTAGTGTATATAAATGTAATAGCATGTCAAACCATTCAAAAGGGGATATGACCCGATTCTGATAACTAAAATCTTTTGATTGTAAATACACAAGATAGGGGTTAATTAACAATCAAAGAAACCAGATTTTCAAATTGAAAAAAACCCGGAATGCATTGTTCGATTGTGGTCTTTCATCACACAGAATGGTCTAGTTTTTTTTTTCCTTTTTCTTTCCTTGCTTTATTTTCTAAAGCTAAGAAAGGGAATGTCAGACAAATCATCGTACCTTTCTTTTTCCAGGTGAAATCGTTCTTGGCAAATAGAGGCACGAATGTCTTTAGGTTGGATAAACTTCCACATTCTCCTGTAATCTGAGCGATTAAATGGTTCGTGTTTCGATAACATGTTCAGGGCAGAGAGGTATTAATTTCCAGTCCCTCGCAGAGCTCACAATAGGGACTTTTAGATTCGCACGAAGACAATGTGGAATAATACGATCGACGTCCTATTAATGCACTGCCTTAAATGGACGTCACACGTATCAGTCCACGCAAATCTAAAAGTCCCTAATTTGACACCTTTACCAAATCGCTCCAGAAAATCTAGTAGAAATGTTTTGTTCCATACGGGGTCATCTGAAGTGAATTGAGACAAATAGGAGTTACTAATTAAAAAAGAGCAATACGTCCCTTTTCACACCGAGTAGTGCTATAATGCATGGAAAATGGAAATCATGGTTGAATCAATCGGCTTTCTTCTTTGGAAGGCTGCCATGGCGAAATCAGGCACTGATAAAGATTTCATTGTAGCTTTCTGTGCCATCGAGCCAACAATAAAATAAATTACCATTCAATAGGCGCGAAAGAGACAATTAAATTTGGAACAAAACAAGTTGGAAACTATTGCATTGGAGGACAAGTCCTATGTACGTGGGTGTATCGTATTGTATTCATGGACCATGAACGTGACGATGGATAGTCAATAATATATTGACATGGAAATGTCATTTTACTCCAGATTTAATCGTGTGATTTGATTGATCACGCTTGGGCAGGGGATGAGAAGGAGACATTTCATTCACTCACTCACTCAAAGAAATGCAATTTCTTTTTTGCCGAGTACAGAATCAGTAAAGTTTGATATTAGGACAGAAGATAACTGTCAATTACCCCCGTGAAAATGATCTAAAACACTTCCGAGAATGAATTTCAAGGGAACTCTATAATAACCCATTTGAAATCCAATAAAAATAGAAATCCTTTCGGATTACGAAATTGTGACGTTCCGCCATTTCAGCAGGCGATGGACAAGGTAGATTAAAAATGCCCAAGGTTGGTCTTGGGAGATGGGAGGGTCTCCCTGGTTGGTCGATGCAATCTTGCTCTCGTCAAATTTGTGCTCTTGTGCCTTTTTTATTGCAAATGAAACCTAAGAGTGAGATTTAGATAGTTGTGTTTGACCAAAATTAATCCGAAAATCATGCCCTCACTCTCTGTCTCTCACTCCCATTACCCCCCCCCCTCTCTCTCTCTCTCTCTCTCTCTCTCTCACACTCACTCTCTCTCTCTCATTTCTCTCTCTCGGCGCGATAGCAGTAGAGCAGTGGTCTCGTTATCTGGCGACCCGGGTTCAAAAACGAGGCGATGCGCTAGTGCCCTTTGGTAAGGCATTAATCCTCATTACCAGGTCTCTCGGAGAGGACCTGAATCCGTCGGTCCTCTGGTTGCTTATCAACAAGCATTTATGATTTCTTAGCAGACAGGTAAAATAACCACCACTACATAACACGTTGAATGCAAGCTGCTGCTCTCTCTTTCTCTCTCTCTCTCTCTCTTTCTCCTTCTTCGTCTTTCTTTTGGTAACCTGCAAAGGGCTATGCAACCTATCACGAAGATGAATTTAAGATTGCAAGCGGAGTGAAGAGGGGAGTGAGATGCATCAAGAGTAGTTCCTGGAAGTTATGGAAGGCTGTTTCATTTTGGGAGAAAGCGTTGGGCAAATGCAAATGCAAACTTGTCTATGTCGCTTGTGGCTTTGTGCATATTTAAGGTAACTTCATGGTTCTTCCGTGTTCATGATTTATTGTAGAAAAACAGGGCTTCCAAAGGAATGGCAAGAGGCTATCCTGCTATTGACTATCTTGTGCACAGATCTGCTGGTTCTCTTGTAGCCCCCCAGTGATGGTGCTGTACTTTTCCAAGATCCTGGATATCAGAGATCTTGTAGGAATCCCAGAGGCTGGAACAGTACTTAATATGGGGGCGGACTAGGGATTTGTAACATGGACGCTGCTTCTCTACAGCACTGTGGAAGATGCATCTCTCTCTCTCTCTTTCCCTTGGTATCTCCCTCTCTCTCACTCTCTGCCCCCCTCTCTCTCTCTCTCTCTCTCTCTCTCCCCCTCTCTCTCTCTCCCCCTCTCTCTCACTTTCTCCCTCCCTCTCTCTTTCTCCCTCCCTCTTACTCTATCTCAATCTCTCAATTTTAAATAAATCCATGACTGAATAATGACTGCCACGAGAAAAATTAAACCGTAATATTAAAGCTTCAACGATTGCATGCATGCACATGAATAGGAAATTTGTTCGTTGCACAGTTTAGATTTCGGGATCAAAAAAACTAATAATACTAATGGAAATAACAAAAAACGCGATAAAGAATACCAGAATTATCTAAGATTGTATATGACTCATTCTGTTCAAAACAGAACCGAAACGTTTGTATTGTATAAAAGGAAAGTGGAGGGGTTAACAGTTGTTTATATATGAGCCAGTTTTTAAGAGTTGTTTAGTTTACAATGCTGGTATAGGCGGTGCCGCCAAGTTAGTTTCCTTTACAATGCTGGTAGTCTGTGTCACCATAGGTCCATGGTGCCACCAAGGTAATTAGTTTACAGTGATGGTAGTCGGTATGGGAGGATCAAATGTATATGGTTACTGTGTTAGGGTGAGGTTTGTAATCGGCGTTTAGGTTACGTTAGGTTTAGTTTTACGGTTAGGGTTAGGTACAGGGTTCCAACAGGGTGAGATCCAGGCTTTAAGTTAATAATTCTGTTAATAAAGGAAATTGACGCGGAGCAATCTTCGCATGAGAAAGTAACGTACATCCTTGTTCTTTCTCTGCTTATGTGGTGTGAAGCCTATTGCATTGGACAACCAATTATCATAATTGGCGGCAGTGGAATAATACTTTAACAAGCTCTAGGGGCGGGCCAAGGTCACCGATAACGATGACTAAAACTATAGAAATATTGTCTCCTGCATTTTATTCATTTTTCCTCCTGAAATAGAAGATTGGAGACAATCTGTCCTAAAGACTCATTAGGATAAATCTTTGGAACTAAACCAAGGTCCCGTGCCGCTCGAAACGCGATGAACATTTAAATTAAAACAAATTGATGATGAACATCACCATCTAATTTCAAAATTAAACAAACAACATACATTTTTCTGGGGGAGGAGGCTGACATGAATTTATGAGTGAACGTTTGTTTTATAAATGAATTGAAGTAAAGCAGCAAGATTAGCAATTACGACAGGGTCGCAAAAATATTATCCTTTTTTATTCTTACTAAATATAAACACAAACCTAAGGACGTCCCGAAGCCTTATCTAATCAAGCGTGCTCTCCAATCGAAGTATGATGGAGGTGAGCTATAATTGCTATTTTGTCCATACCCCCAAAAAGACAAATCCAAATCATTGAGTGCTCAGCAATGTCAGCAATTAATTTTTATAAATGAGTTTGCGCCTTATTGTTCGTGCTTGCTTTTAGTTGATGAGAGTGATTTACATTCCATTAATGACAGTACAACAATTTTCATGGAGCTAAATGTATGTTTTTACGAATCCTTCGATGAAAATCAATGATATAATAATACCGCCTACACAATCATGAACCGCAATTTTCGGTCAAGGTCCGTTATGATGTATGCTGTATAACTTTTGGTATGATCAAAATACAAAGAAATTGACCCGATCTTGCCGAATTTCATATGCACAGCACAAAGAGTATGACAGAGTCGTAGTCGAGTGGGTTTAAAAGCGCTTGACTTGACATTCAAAGGTCGTGGGTTCGATCCCCGACACAGCACTAATGTCCATGGGAAAGGCATTTGCCACACTCGATCCAGGTGAGGTAAATGGGTACCTGGCAAGATTCAATTCCTTGAAATGTTGGAGCGCTGTAATGGCAGCTAGGCTAACGCCCTAGTAATAATACATGGGCCTCGGAATATAATTTCTAGATAGACGGCGCTATTGAAATACCTATTATTATTATTATTGTTATTATATACATGGGATAAACACGAATGTTTGGACCAAAGTTTTCAGCTATTTCTTGTTACCTTTCGAATATGTGGGGATTCTTAGAGCAATCAATCCCAGGAGACAGTAATCCACTGTGATTATCTTCCTTACTTGCGTTCAAAGAATGCGAACTCTCCCAGGGCCCAGATTAGTTTTCATTTCCACCATAACTCAATCTTCTCTTTGATGAGAAAACAATCATAGATACATCATAGGAAGGAAAAATTATGCTTACACAAGTAGCACCATACTGTTACAAAGGCATCGATGGTAACAATTATGAAGAAAAAACAACAACCACAGAACGAACGTAACACCCACGTCCAACCTCATCAATAAAACAACAATCATGGAAATGTGACATTTTCTTGCTGTTAAAATATTTATGATGATTCCAAATCGAGCAACCACTAATTATAAGGAATAAACCTCTTTATATTATATAGCATTACGAAAAGTACCTGCAATAAGCTTAGCCTGAAGGACTCAATATTTCTGACCACCATAATTGAAAATAAATCATTTTTAGGATTATTCAGTTTAAATGAAAACAAAAACAGCATCAGGGCTGCACGTCTCTTTTTTTTTTAGCAATTTAATTTAGTTCAATTTAAAAAAAATCACAGTCCGTCTCCTAATATGTAAATATGTAAAATATTAATGATCATTTAAAACAACTCTTTTCCAGCTTCAAACTATCCTTTGTGTTCGAGCTGACCTTCAATGCAAAAAAAGTGTATCGATCTTGATATAAAAACCCCTCTTATCAAGTGGTGAAAATGTAACAGAAAATAAGAGCGAGGAATGGGAGATGGGTAAAGGGAGAGGGGGAAGAACGAGCAACGAAGACGTCTATATGGACCACCTCCCTCATCGCCTAATCTGTATTATTAGTTTTCTGACTAAGACCGGTGCCCCCAATCATTCCTGACCCACCCCCCCCCCACTCCCTCAATGAGTAGTAGCCTCACGCTACACCACTTGGTGCTCTCCCTGATGTGTAAATCCACATTAAATCAATTCGTAGTGTCTCGTCCCTTCCTCCATCAATTTATTCTGCGGCCCGCCTCAATACTTTTGTTATTTGACATGTTTGTTATGAGAAAATATAAATATAAATAAATCTTAGGACATCTAAGTATTAAACGAGGGAACACAAATCATTTGTATTAAGTAATTCCACCTTGTTACGGGCCCCTGAGTGCGTGCAGAAACGAAATTAGATTAAAATAATTGTGGTGAAATTTACCCAATAGCATATTTATGTGCAAGCAAAAAGAAAAGAAAAGGATTGAGTCAACATATGAATTCATTGATGCATCTTTTCACTTTAAGAATAGAATGCTGTTTTTCGTATCAAGGAATGGGATAAGAGTCTTACAAAGGACTTTAAAAAATCACTCAGCAGTCTGAATCACCACTAATGGAGAAAGATGCGTTCATCCAGATTTTTTTTTTTTTTTTTTTTTCGAACCAGTCTTACATTCGCAAATATAGACTGAATTCAGCCTTGTTGCTAATTTCAAAACAGGGCATACAAATAGTAACTTTCTAAAGCTCTTTCCTTTAGAAAACCCTTCAAGAATATACAAGATTATGTTTATACAGTGCCTCCCAGAAAAAACGAAACCGAGAAGTATCGATGTTCTATCAATAACTTAATCACAACTATAATTAATGAATGATACATATTTGGAAAGCTTAGAGTCTCTTCTTTCATGTGATGCTACTCAGATGATGCATATTTCACGCATGAGCGATTAAAAGCAATTTGAAGGAAGGAAAACAAAAAGACATTTGGCGGGCGGTATCTGAATTTCGAAGAAAAATTCACATTTCTAGAAAGTTGAGTTTCTGCTCTTTCATATGCCACCTCAATCAGGAAAAATGAGCGAGGAATGACAAAGTTCTGTTTGTTTGAAGTAGTGCTTGCATTTCCATAATTTTATTAAACGAATTCGTTTTCACTGGCTGCCTGCCGTATCAATAAACGAAATTAACAAAAGACTTAACTCCGTTTCGTTGACAATCAGCCGTAGACGAGAGTCTTCATGCATGGCTGATTGTCAACGAAACAGAGTTAAGTCTTTTGTCAAATCTGCTTTTTGCTACGGCAGGCACCCAGTGAAAAACGAATTCGTTTGTTAACATTATGAAAATGTAAGGGCTACTTTAAACAAACAGAACTTTGTTATTCCTGGCTCATTTTTCCTGATTGAGGTGTCATATGAAAGGGCAGAAACTCAACTTTCTAGAAATGTGAATTTGTCTTCAAAATTCAGATACCGCCCGCCAAATGTCTCTTTGGTTTCCTTCCTTCAAATTGCTTTTAATCGCTCATGCATGAAATATGCATCATCTGAGTAGCATCAACTGAAAGAAGAAACTCTAAGCTTTCTAAATATGTATCATTCATTAATTATGGTTGTGATTAAGTTATGATAAAACATCGATACTTCTCGGTTTCGTTTTTTCTGGGACGCACTGTATAACCTCTCAACAGAGCTTACATGAAGACATACATGTACCTTCCCTGATCCTTTTCCCTTGTTTGTATCCCGTTCTAAGTTCACCTGTGTCCTTTTTGTGTAAGGTCTTTGAAATATCTATTATTTACAGAATGAGAATTGTTGACCGGAAAGTCCATGTACGGAATTCGATTAAGGATGCACTACTGCAATAATGTCTAGAACTGTCATGGTGTCTTTTAATTGAATCATGTTTGGGTTCGGATACGGTATACAAGTACAAATATTATGATTCAAGTATACGACTAATGAAAACACTTCGTTTCTCCGAAGGCTCGAAATTCAGTAATACAACATTTCCCATTCCAGGGGTTCATAATCATGAAAAGGGTTCATAATTATATACATTTGTTGGGTTATTCCGAAGGCTCGTTTATCCCATGTAGAGTTTATGATTCCGCAAGTGAAATAGGGTTCATTATTCTGAAGGTTTGTAATGACTAAAAATGTAAGGGTGTATCTCCCTTCCTATGCCATTCTAATTTTACTCTGTTGGTATTCACTGAAAGATAAACTTGAGTTCTGGTTTAAGAAAAAAAAAATCACAGAATCTAACGAAACTTACACTGAATGTTCAAGATTACAAATAAATGTCATGTGCCGAACAATTTTGGAAGAAAATGTATTTAGGCTGAGTAATGAGCATAGAAAGAGAAGAGGATCAAGGTAGTACTAGCCCCGACATCATTTGTGCTGTCCCATATACATCTTTCTGTGTACAGTGATTGTTACCTTACCAAGACTGGGCCATGATTTTGATGACTCCAGAACTTACATTACACACCAATACTTACATGCTATATGATCAACTTTTCGGATCCATTCCACACCTTTTCTTTCACAAAAGAATCGCATTACTAGAACTCACCTTTATCTTTAATCTTAAAAGTTCATAGGAAAGAACAATGTCACATTAATTATATCCAGGGGATGAAAGCTAACTTAATCAGTTAACCTGAGTCATCTGTCGACTCATTCTTTCCGAATTTGTTTATAGCAAGTAACTCAATAATCCAATAAGTCATTAGATAATTAAGGATACATGATTATATTTGAAGAAATTCATAAACAAAACAAAAGCATTAAAAAGTAAATATAAAGATAAATAAATAAATAAATATAAATCCCATGCAGAGAGTGTTCTTAGATATATTCTTCATATTCTTCATGTGGTACTATACTATGATATAGTATAATATGTAACACAATAATATTATATCATATAACATGATAACATATGATAGTAATGAGGTTATTGCGTGCCAGATCTTTTTTACAAAGCTTTGTAGAGCACATATTTCTTTTTGCTTATTTTATATTCCGGTAGCTTTATTTCTAAGTGCTGTTTTGCAGATGTGGTATAGCGTGAATTTATATTAGGGTATATCTCATAATAAGGTCTTAAATTTTTAAGTGGATGTGCCTTTTTCGCAATAAGGCTAGGACTTGTCTCCATGGTAACATAGAAACTTAATCTCCTTCCTCTCTCTCTCTCTCTCTTTCTACTCCACTCCTTTACATCCCTCTCTCCTCTCTCCCTCTCTCTTTCTCAGTCTCAAGGTTTTCAATGTTTCGTTATTTTGTCCACATAATATAAATAATCAAATGAATATACAATACATAAAAATTCAATAACAAAAAAAATTAACAAAAGATACGACATTCAAATCAATCATTTAGGATTGGCATAGTGGTGTAAACATAGTGGAGGAGTCTATTAAAAAAGCATGGCTTGTACTTTATAGACCCCTTGAGAATAACAAAAAGTTACAAGTGCTCGGTAATATAATTAGAAAATGTATGTATACAAATGCTTAAGTAATCCTACACCCGAAGAAATGTTTAATTTTATTAATGACACCGGTGTTACGTGATACCTTCTAACATAATTGAGTAACATGGGATTTTTATGTCAGACGGTCATCAATTATTATACCAAGAAATTTGGTATTAGTAGCCTGGGTAAGTGCATGTGTGCTAGGAATTGTAGGTTCAGGAAGTGTAGTGATATTATTGCTAAATATCATAAATTGGGTTTTATCAAGATTTAGTGAAAGTTTTTTTGCTGAAATCCAAATTGCTACATTTTTTAATTCAGTGTTAACTATTTTGGAGAGCTGGTGTGGATCCTTATTGGTATAAAATAAATTTGAATCGTCAGCAAAGAGTATAAAGGATAATAGTCAAGATGAAAGATAAAAGTCATTAAAATGTCTCTCTCTCTCTCTCTCTCTCTCTTCTCTCTTCTCTCTTCTCTCTTCTTTCTTCCTTTTGCTCACACTCTCCATCTCTGCCTTTTTGCAATTCCTCTCCTCCCCTTTCTCTCTCTTTTTCCACCAGTCTTCTCTCTCTCTCTCTTACTCTCTCTCTCTCTCTGTTCCTCCCTTTCTCTTCTTTCTCTCTCTTTCTTTACACACCCTCCCTTTAAAAGTAACAGAACACACTGGCAAATGTAACGAAGAAGGAGGATAACACGAGTATTGAGGGAATAAACGACATTAAAAAATAGAGATGATGAAGGAGCTCAGATATGAATAAGATAAAAGCAAAATGATCAGTATATTGAAAATTGGCTTGAATTCGTGTTTGTAGTTACACTTCGTAACGCCATACAAACAATCGTGTTGGCAATGTAAACAATCTCAATGATATACAGTTTGGATGTACTTGCACATGTATATTTGGGGTTTTTATGCTGAAAATGTCGGGACATCTATTCAACCGTTTGATCCCTGTCACATTTGTATTCAGTATTAATAAGTTCTTATATCTTATCTTGATGACAATCTAAAGCTGGCAATTCCGTAGACTTTCGATTTTTTTCTTAAACAATAGATTGCAGAACCTAATGAAAGCTGGTGAAAAGCCAGTACCTTATTAGACAGTAAAACCGCTCTGAATATATGTATTTCACCTGATTTATCCATCATTTCAGATTACAATTGTATATTTTGGTTCATGCATAACTTGTTCTTCAACCATTATTGGTTAAATATATGTAATGAAATAGCGTATAATATCGATTAAAGTTTTCATGAGAACGATATGCTGTAGGTTGTCGATTGTGTTGATTCATTTAAAAATCCATTCAAAACTCAAATGTGGAAATATGCTTCCCTCCCGCAACAACAGGCAGTACACGAAATCAGGACAGACAAATAAAGTACAATAGAAACTCATAAATGTGTAAACATACCTACGACTCAAATTGAATTCATCCTTTCAATATATTTTTTTTCAATCTGGCTAAGTTTTTTGGCAAATTCAGGCACTTTCAAATTGATTGCCAAATGGTAATCCCCGTAGATCCCAGTCCATTAGCCTTCAATGTAATAACATTTTGTACCATATACGTATGTAATCCATTTAAGGCATTTTTTAACAATGTTAAATCTGAGATACATGGCCCTACGTGGTATCAGTGTTTGTGATATGGTGTAATATTGAAGCAATAAAACAATTGCGCCTCAAAATAATCATGAAGTGTCTCAAAAAAGTAAAACCCTTTGACAAAATGAGTGACCGGTTTTACCATACTATTTTCCCCGAAAGACTGTAGTGTTATAAAAAAAAACGTTAGGAAAACGAATTCTGACATTTCTAATTCCTATCATAGATATCTTGATAATCAGACAGACGATTGGCTTGTAAAAGTCATGGGATACATGTATGACTTAAAGGTTTATAATTATGATTGCAGCATGAGCTAAATTCCGGATTTTTTAAAAGAATCTGAAGCAAAGTAATAACAGGATTGGATACTCATTAGAGCGTAAAACCTGCCGATGTAAAAATTGTATAAATATTTTGAAACCTGAATTATCCGAAGGTAAAAGTTATGAATGAAAACATAAACGCCGGAACCAAAGCACAGACCTGTAAAGCGCTTTGATAGAGATATTGTTTTGTTTGATTTGATTTGATTAATTCGTTCACCACTTTTGGATTAGATTACCCTTGTCAGCTAATACTAATAGCTGATTTTTTGTTTGTTCAGATAACATTGTCGATGTATTGGGCGCTATAAACCCAGAATATTATACAAACCTTGCTGGCAGAGGTATGATATCCAGGAAAGAAAGAAAATGACACCCCCCCCCCCTGAAAAATACAGTCAGTAGCTACATACACTATGCTTCCCTGGGAATGAGGTTATCAGTCATGTTTGCGCCCCCACTCCTACCTCTCAGCCAAGCCTCAACCCGCTGCTGTTCTGTTTGTATTAGCCAGGCTTATTTCTGTGTATCGATTACCTCAACATGAAATGAGATTGAAGATAAACTTTGGGATCGAGAATGTCAAAATTATGTTCTGTGATTTTCTAGCGTGGAACTTTATTATTGCATGATCTCGCATTTATGATTTATGTGGCGTCTAAAATGAGCAGACAACTACAAATCAGTAGATAGCTCCGAGGTCTTGGATCAATCGTTGTCATGGTCCATTATAATAGACATAGACAACAATTTCCCACTAAAAGCATCGCTGCTTGTTTAATGATTTGATCCATGTGCTTCAGTTTAGTGGGGAAAATTGATATTAAAGGTAAGACAACGTTTTGGCAATATTTCAACAGGATTGGATTATGAAATTAAAAGTTTGCATGACCATTGTGAAACCTAGTATTAGAATAAGCAACTTTGAACAAATTGGGATCTAAAACACTAATGATTTTAAGAAATTAAAGTATCTAATTTATCGGTGCTCCCGATACAATTTCAAATAGCGCCTATACGGAAATACAATGTTAGATGCGGCCATGGATATCTCGGAATATGTAGTTCTAATATATAACTTCAAAAAAGGTAATAGGAAATCGGTCGATTTCAGTCAAGAAACATTGTTTTGAAGCTAAAGTTATATCAATCTTGGGAGGGAGCTATACAACATAAAGAGTTTATTATTCACAATTTCATCACTTTAGACTCACTTTAGATTTCAACTGCGACAACGATCATTGAATATTGTAGGATCGCATATATGTTTCCAATATGCTAATTTGAACCATATTCATGACCCCATACCAAAACTTTGTATTACCTTTAAAGCAAATGTTGTCTCTATACCGGTTGCCATTACGGAATGAAACGTTGCACGGGAAAGGGACCGTCTGTAAACGTGTACTGGGGTCTATCGGCATTTAGGCTCTTAAACTGTATCTCGTATGGGACACTGCATGATCGTGCAATTATGATTGATGTTCGCTTAACAGGATAGGAGCAGACAACTTCAAATCAGTAGATATAGCTCCGAGGTCGTGGACTGACCGTGCGTTGTCATATAGTCACTTATTGTAGAAATATAGAACCATGTACCACCAAGTGTTTAAAGGTGAAATTCAAAGAAAATCACAAATATGTCAACTAATGTATCACTAGAAACTGGTAAGCTAACAGATGGCCATCGTACAAGTTTTAGGTCAACTACATATCGGGTGATTTATAAAAATACAAAGACAACCACCTCCATAGCAGCTGGGGTATACGAGAGATTCGCCGGGAAAATAGCGATGTTTTAATGACGTCACTATATGGACCAATACTGCCCAAGCAGACGACATCCCATAAGGAATGGACATAAGTGCAAAGCTATTATTTGTCAAATTATAATGAGTTTAGTGTATATAAATGTAATTTCATGTAAAACCATTCAAAAGGGGGTATGATAACTAAAATCGTTTGCTTGTAAATACACAGGATAGGGGTTAATAATATTAACAATCAAAGAAACCAGACTTTCAAATTGAAAACCCCTCGGAATGATATTAAGGACGGCATTTGTTCCCCCTTGAAACGCCGAACATACCGCGGTGTGTGCAGCTGAATATACAATGGCGTCTTACTTTGTTTACAAGCGACAGATTCCTTTATTTTTGTATCGCTGCATTTGTCATCAAAATATAACCATGCGCGGGGTTTAGAGTGAGGCAATAGATTATACATTTAGCTAGACGGTAGTGAAGTTATGCTATGGTCACATTACCCAAAAGTAGACTGCTCGGCGGCCGAGCGGCGAGTTTTTAACAGATTCTGCCCGGCGGCTGCCCGGCCACCGAGCGGCGGCCGCCCAGGCAGCGCTCGTTTTTAGGGCATCGCTCGGTCGCCGCTGAAGTTTTAGCGCGGAGTTAAAATTTGGGCGGCGCCTGCTCATTTTTCACTCGCCGCCCAAAATACGCTCGGTGCCTGGGCGGTCGCCGCCCGGGCACCGACCTAATTGCTGGGCGATGCTTAATTACAGCAGCGACCGAGCAGGCTACTGATCGGTCGGTCGCTGCTCTGATTTGTGACCATAGCTTAAGAGAAAGAACTCAAGAGAAGATGAAAACACAGGCACTGAAAATGTGTGAGATGTCATGGGACATCGTCTGCTTGTGCAGATCATGTCCATACTGTGATCTCACACATCTCAGCAGCGTTCGGAGAGCTCTTTAGGTGCTATGCCGGGGCTGTATTTAAGCGTTTTGTAATTTATAATAATCATTACTTCGAATGTTTCCAAGCATTGACTTTTGATAACCTTGTAGAATCAAAGTTTCAACTTTGCAATAATGAAAATAAAGTTAGTTTTTAAAATCAATGAATATCAACTTTAAAGGACATCGCTGCTCCTTTAACGATTTAATCAATGCGCCTCTCCTTAGTTTGGGAAAGCTTGGTATTAAAGCAGATGTTGTTCGGCCCCTGGGTTCGGCCTACCGATTGCCATAAATTATTATGGAATGAATCTCTGCATGGGAAATAGACCTTCAGCAGTGAAGTGTGTGTCTTTGGGTATTTGGGCGTTTATCTCGTATGGGACGATGGTTTACTGTATAGGCTTCATTAAATGCAAGGGAGTAAAGCGATTGAGCGTAAAGTGTATGGTGAACGTATATTATGTATCACCTCCTCGGACTTTCTTCTCCTCTCCCATTTCTCTCTTTCTTTCTCTTTCTCTTTCTTTTTTTGTTCTCTCTCTCTCTCTCTCTCTCTCTTTATCTCTCTCTCTCTCTCTCTTCTTCTCTTTCTCCTTCCCCCCTCTCTCTCTCTCTTTCTCTTTCTCTTTCTATCTCTCTCTCTTTTTCTCTTTTTTCTTCTCTTTTTTCTTTTCTTTTTTCTTTTCTTTCGTTCTTTCTCTGTCGCTCTAGAATAAAAAGCTCCACCATTATAGCCAATACGAAACATCTTACATGGGGCACCTCCCCTCCCATTGGTTGACGAAGTACAATGAAAACAAGGAAGCGGATGAAATGAGAGTAAATGACAAGTAAAACATAGGAAAATAACGAGAAGACGATACGATCGATCGTCTCGCAACTTCTTCCTCGTCAGAAGCCTTATAAATAAGCATATCAGTTTCCCAGTGAGACCGGTATACTACTTCATTGTGGCAGCGTCCCTTCAGTGGCTGGGATCATGCTACGCCCCCCTCGTTCTTACCACCCCTCATTACCCCCTTTCCAACCCGTTCCCTCCCACACTCATGTGTGTCATTTGACTCATTCGTTCGGTGAAATCGCTATGATACCATAATATCCATTTCTATCAGATATGATCCTTGAGGCTTTCATCCATGGCCGGGTGACGTTAGTCCATAGACCTTCACCAATGTTCTTCAATTGCGAATGACACACAAGCTTTTAACTTTAATTGGTAAACGAGTATCTCATTAAACATCAATTTACTGTAATGATCGAAGCATGATATGTCATTCACGTAAAACATAACGTTGATTTTGCTTTTGTAATGGAAGGAGTGATCTAATTTAGATGTGGACGTGTCGTGTATAGTTATACACGCTGCTTCCATGATATTAGAAATCAATCTTCTTTGTTAACAAAACTCTCTTAAAGTGACTTGGTAACATTGTTGAAGGTTGATGAAAAAAATTGCTTAATATTTGAATAAAATGTTACTTACTATATTCCTTCTACTGTACTAACCCTCTGACATTCAAAAAATCCTGAAAAAATTCTCAAACCACAAAGATATCTATGGTTTTCTATGAAGGAGTCGATGTATGACACCTTCTAACGGTGATTAACAGTAAATACTCCCAACCATTTTTGAATTTTCCCAACCGTTTTTCCATGAAAAAAAACATAAAACAGGCTTTAAAAAATCTGTCAATACTTAAATGTCTCGAATGGAATGTAGTACCATTTTGTTGCTATGTGACGATTTCCATTCACCTAAAATGTAATTAAATTGTAATAATATAGTTGGAAGAATTAAGGAATCGATCAGATAAGTGTTTCCCAATTTGTACCATGAATAATGGTCCGTTTTCACTCAAATTTTCAGATTATCTTTAATTGTACATCTAGCATTGAAGTCACTACCTTAGCACCATTATCTCTCATCTGAACAATGTTACCAAATCCCTTTAAACGCTGTCTAATTTGCTTAAAATTTGCAATTCTACCCCTAGTTTCCCAACATCATGAACACAGCTCGCGAATACAACTTGTGCTGAGGGGAAGGGGGGGGGGGTAAACATCCGTAAACCTTATTACGAGGGAGCATATCAATTAGCAAGCCAGCCGAATTTTGTCTTCATAATTTATCTCTACTTTTTAATAAGCTTGATACCAGATTGTCACTTTGCTCATGGATTCTCGTATGATAGAAAAATCCTTGACCATTTCTCTTGATATACATGACCGATCTTACAGCGTAAAATCAATTAGTGCAAAGCACTGAAGTGTGGTAACAATCTTATCGAGTGTCTTTCGGATCAGGGACATGCTGTAACGTTGTTCACGAAAGGTGTATTATACATCACTCAGCCACACGGCCCAAGCTTAGCTATCTGATTATGCACTTAATGAGAAAATTGGATATGGAAATGGATAAATTAGGGGTGAGATATAGGGAAGGCTGGTTAAAGATAAAGACCATTATGATCATGCGATTGCATTGTGAAAGAAACGTTGTGGAATCGATCAGAAAAGGTTGATCATCTAGCATATAAGTATTGGTGTGTACTGCAAGGTTCTGGAATCATCAAAATGATAAGAAATTTGGCCCAGTCTTCGTAAAGTTACAAGCACTGTACACAGAAAGATGTATATGGGACTACGCACACGTGCGCGACACGTGCGTTTATCTCTCACATACCAATAGATAAACTAATTGACCAAATATATCAATTTTTAGGCGGTTTCCCGGCAAAATGTTACCATCACGTATTAGTCAGCACAAATTCTTTCACATGATTGGTAATAAGAGCTTCCATTTCATTTTTTTTAAATTGGGGCGTTTCCAATACTGATCTTTACCTTTAAAGTAGGCTTACAACCTCGCTTATTTTGTACATGTTAACAGAAAAAGCTAAGTTGTGGTAAATATGAAGAAAAAATTGTGGGCTTTCCCATTCTGTTTATGCCAGTTTTGGGAATATTGGAAGAATTGTCCTCTAAATTGTTCTTCAAAGGCCCTCTTATTTGAAATATGACGAGAATGACCTGATGAGTTAGGACCGAAATGCCATGGTACATGTTAGTACGTTTAACCATTTCCCTGTGCTGTGAATGTTAATGAGTAAATCTCTTTTCATT
Source organism: Strongylocentrotus droebachiensis (assembly GCA_035222895.1). NCBI lineage: Eukaryota > Metazoa > Echinodermata > Echinoidea > Camarodonta > Strongylocentrotidae > Strongylocentrotus > Strongylocentrotus droebachiensis. The sequence goes on from JAVYIG010001106.1 coordinate 165,722, forward strand.
TTTATAATTTCGAGACCAGATTATAGGTCAATTTTTATGTTCTATATGTACATCCTACCCAAACTGGTACAGAACAGTTTCAGTTTAATTCAATTTATTCAGGTTTATCTTTGTACAAAAACATTTGTAAAATACATTCATTTAAAAACCTGCAATTCCACACATGAATACATGTGATTGGCATAAATATTATGTGTATATTATATATAAATAATGACAGAACTGGATTGGGCACAAATTTTAAAACAAAATTGAAAAGAAAACCACAGCAAGGTTTTTGTTCAGTCAAATGAAGTTTTTTGTACAGTGTTCACGCGCGACCAGAACTCAATCTTATCTTTAAAATGACACAATGCAAGTTGTAAATCAATATGTTATGACAGAGATCGAGTGAAATATTATAACTCTACAAGATATAATCTTATTTAAGCAAGGTTTACGTCATGTGTATACGTGCACGCATTTCACCGATGAAGAAAACCATGTATAGTGCTGAACACAAGAAGACAAATGTTATTCAAACTACCAGATTATAACGTATTTATCTGCACAAAATAAGATTAAAGCATTTTTACGTCATGTGCATACATGCACGCATATCACCGATGTAGATAACAATTTAGTGCTCAACGACAGAGGATGAATTTTATCGAAACTTGGAATAGATTATAGGCGTAAACCAACCACATGGTCTAAATGATTATTACGCATGGAAAGAGAGTCAAATTGAATTGTGAAGGACTATCCTGAATCAACTTAAGTAAGGCAAAATATTATGATAAAGATCTAGTGCAGTATTATAACTCCACAAAATATAATCTTATTTAAGCAAGTTTTACATCATGTGTATTACGTGCACGCATTTCACCAATGAAGAAAACAATGTATAGTGCTGAACAAAAGAAGACAAATTTTATTCAAACTAACAGATTATAACGTACATAAACGATATGGATTAAATGATAAGTACGCATGAAAAACAGCCATTTGAATTTTGAAGGAATACCCTGAATCAACCACGTATAGCTTTCGCCTCAAAAGTTAAAATGTCAGAACTTCTTACGAAAATTTGTGATTCGATTGGAATGACATTTCGAATAGAATTGTCAAGTTCTTTATGATAAAATGTTGACCACCACGACTGGTGTTTAAAAGCCTCTCACGTGTGCAGGGGCGGCGATCCCGGGGTGGGGGTGGGACACGTCCCCTCAATTTCTTTAGGGGGATCGTTCCCCCTGGATTTTTTTGTTAAAGTGCAAACAAAATGTATAGCAAAATACTGACTAAAGACTGCAACACACTTTTAGGTTCCAGAGGGCCCAAGAGTGCATTGTTTAGACTAATAAAAATGCAAAAGTCTTCTTGCTCGGTCGCTACGCTCTCTCGCATAATATCCTTCAAAATGCTCCCTCGTCCCTCGCATTGCGTCTCCCCCTGTCATGAAAAGAAATCGCCGCCCCTGCACATGTGCATCATGTATTGATTTCACGTAACATTAAGTACATGCATGCACTGACCGTGTGTGCATCAAACATAATCTTACGTGTATTTCATGCGGGACGGCAAAGTCTGTCTGGTTATGGGTAGTTTGCAAACACAAACTTTGTGTTTCTTGAAAGGTTAAAAACTAAATATTTACCCATCCTTCTGGGAAATCAAGATTGGTACTCGTTACTCCTCTTGAATGTCTTTCAAGGAGGAAAGAGCCTTGCATCACGAAAATCGAGTTTAAAGGAACTCAACAAAGGGCACATTATTTGACGTATGCTGCATTAGTTGGCCCTATGTGGAAATGCTTTTTAAATATTTTGTTAAGTATTTTTGTAACAAGCCTTTAGTTTGTTTCACCAAGGAATTATTAGGCTGTTGGCGAATTTAGTGTATTTCGTCAAAGATACAGGGTGATGGTCAGGGTTGCGTTTCAGTTTAATGTTTAGCCATTCTGTATTAAGTGAAACAAACGGGCATACACGTGACCATCTAATTTTGCTTTATTGCTGTAAAATCATCAGATTTCATATTTCAATTTTTTTACATCACCCGTTCTCACATGCAAAATATTCCCTTCTTTAATAAGTAGAACAAATAATTACCACGCCATAATGTGTTTACAAAGACATGGTGAGGGTTAGGGTTAGAGTAACGGTAGGGTAGGGGTGAGGGTGAGGGTTAGGTAAGGGTTACGGTTAGGGTGAGGATGAGGGTAAGGGTTAGTATGAGGGAGAAGATTAGGGTAAGGGTAAGGGTTAGGATTAGTGTAAGGGTGAGGGTTAGGGTTACAGTGTGGGTTATGATGAGGGCGAGAGTGAGGGTGAAGGTTAGAGCGTGGGTTATAGTGAGGGTGAGGGTTATAGTTAGGGTGAGGGTGAGGGTTAGGATGAGGGTAAGGGTTAGGGTTACAGTGTGGCTTATGGTGAGGGTGAGAGTGAGGGTAAGGGTTAGGGTGAGGGTAAGGGATAGAGCGTGGGTTATAGCGAGGGTGATGGTTATAGTGAGGGTGAGTTTGAATTGTAATTGATTGAATTTAGTTAATCACGAAATTCATAGGCTGATAAATATACACGTATGTCATTGTAACGTAAGTTTCAAATGACAGTAACGTAGGTTTCAGGATTCATTACCGAGTTTTGAATACCGGATAGTGATTTTACCCCCATCCAATTAACCTTTTGTGTTTTCAAGATTTATGCGGGATGTGTGTCTGTTTATTAAATATATTTATTTTGTTTTTCTTTCATGCTTATCTTTAACACTGGATTATTGAATGCCAACATTTCAAACGCAATTAAGATCTAAATTTATCGACTTAAAAATCACTTAGTGTTACTATTAAGGGTTTTTCTATTTCATTGAATCATTTTGAGAATGCATTTTACTCTTTCAATCTTTCCATGCATACGATAGTACATGTACGCCAGTATATTGTCAGACTTTGAAAACATGTAATTTACGGTACCTGTTACGAAACCTACGTTACCGCGATTGGTGACACAATTGAAATATCACATGGTGTCCATTCTTAAACTCAATGACTGAAATTAAAAACTGATCATGAAAGGACTTCATGAATGTTAAAAGCATATCTCTGACTTTAAGATATATTGTTCAAAGTAAAAAGATACGATTTGTGATTTTGTCTATCATATTTCGGTGTACATTACTGATGTTTTGAAAATTTTGATTTTCCAAAGTGATTTCGTAATAAAACTGAATGAACATAATTGATGACCTGCATTAAATTCGGGCACAATGTTGCATATTTTAAAAGTAACATACACTTACCATTCAATAGAAATATCTTTTACCACAACTTTTGAAAAAGTGTATCGTTCGGTAACGTAAGTTTCACACTCGAATTTACATGTCATAACGAGAAATTGCATATTAAGCCAATCAGCAAACATCACATGCCAACAATTGCAGGATATTGACTTGACCATGTATGCATTCTTTTCATAATAAAATGATATGTTTTGAGCAAAGTTTATTTTTTTGGTATTCTGACTTATCATATTTCGGTGTACATTACTGATGTTTTGAAAATTTTGATTTTCCAAAGTGATTTCGTAATAAAACTGAATGAACATAATTGATGACCTGCATTAAATTCGGGCACAATGTTGCATATTTTAAAAGTAACATACACTTACCATTCAATAGAAATATCTTTTACCACAACTTTTGAAAAAGTGTATCGTTCGGTAACGTAAGTTTCACACTCGAATTTACATGTCATAACGAGAAATTGCATATTAAGCCAATCAGCAAACATCACATGCCAACAATTGCAGGATATTGACTTGACCATGTATGCATTCTTTTCATAATAAAATGATATGTTTTGAGCAAAGTTTATTTTTTTGGTATTCTGACTTTCTAATTGCGCCGATATAGTGGTTTTGAGCCTATAGTGAGGGTGAGGTTACGGTTAGGGTGAGGGTAAGGGTTAGGATGCGGGTAAGGGTGAGGGTTAGGGTTACAGTGTGGGTTATGGTGAGAGTGAGGAGGAGGTTAGAACGTGGGTAATAGTGAGTGTGAGGGTTATATTGAGGATTAGGGTGAGGGTAAGGGTTGGGATGACGGTTAGGGTGAGGGTAAGGGTTACAATTGCCACACTCAACCCAGGTGAGGTAAATGGGTACCTGGTAGGATTATTCCTTGAAATGCACTGTGCGCTGATAAGGCTGCCGGAGCTAAAGCCAGGGTAATAAAGTCCAAAGCTCTTTGGAAGCGCATAGAGATGTTATTTCATAACGTATTATGCGCTATACAAGAACTGAACTATTATTATTATTATTATTACAGTGAGGGTTATGGTGAGAGTGAGGGTGAGGGTTAGAGTAAGGGTTAGAGGGAGGGTGAGGGATAGGGTTAGAGTGAAGGACTGGTAAGGGTTAGAGTGAGGGTGAGGTTTAGGGTAAGGGTGAGGATTAGGCTTAGGGTGAGAGTTACAGTTATGATGAGAATTAGTGTAAGGGTTCGGGTTAGGGGGCGAGTTCTGGTTAGGTTAGGGGTTATGACTATAGTTAGGGTTGGGTACTGTGTTTGCCCCAGTTAGATAAGTTACCGACTACGGAGCAGCTATCTCCTGAGCTTCTGTCGTATAGTGGTCCAGGAAGATCATGAACATGTACTAACAAGATGAGACAGTAGTATCCCATTCTGTGAGGCCTGTTCTTTTTTTCTTTCCGGGGCTTTACACTGAGCGATTTGAGATAGTTACTTGAGAATTTCTGACATTGTAAAGTCTCTCCTTTGTTACTTCTATATGACTTATGGGCTTGTTGAATTGTTTACTTGACAGGAAGGCCTGGGTGTAACAAGTGAACACCTTATCTTTTTTCCAAAGTGTACAGATTCAGTTAAATATTACAAGTGTATGATCATAAGTAAAAAAACAAAACAAACATTATTGCAGTTGGTTATCCAGCGTACAGAGAAGGGGAAGCTGGTGACGCATACAAAAATAATGAAAAGGGAAATTTCAGTCGGTTAAAAAAACTCAAACATACCTGACCCCCCCCTCCCCCCCCCTTTCTGGATACCCCAATGATATGTAAACGCTAATACACTACGCCTGTTACAGGACATTGCCTATTTAGAATATCTATTTTTTTTTTTATATTCTTCAAATTGGATGAGGTACTCAATTAGCGTTGTTCATTTATTAATATTAGGAGCTACAGATTACAGATATTGGGGTAGATTAGGGAACGCCAAGGTATGGTTCATCATCAGAGGCCCGTGGGGTTGGATGGCTCAGTGGTAGAGTGGATCTCTCTTGGACCGTTAGGTCCCGGGTTCGAAACCAAGACAATTATGCTGGTGCCGTTTTGGTTAGGCATCAATCCTCATCACCCAGTCCTTCTGATAGGACTGAAAGCTATGGACCCCACCTGTTGTTATACAGGCACAACCATACACCTGTGCGATTTCAGTTCTGATTTTGTGAGGGGGGGGGGGGTTCTCCTTAAAATTATCAGTTTAAAAACCGTTTCATCTTATGAACAATGAACGTTATAACATCACGACGCTGAGTTAATTGGAAGCACGACTCTTTTTAAAGTTATGTTCTTTACAAAAATATTGGATATCCGAATTCGACGAGGAAGGTAATTAGTGCAGCTCATGAAAACTATCCACCGTCATAGCCATGCTCCAAACGTTTTCTGCAGTACAGATGACAGTAGGGCAATTCAAAAAGAATTGTAAACGATTTCGAGTGCTCTGCCGTGATGTGTATCCACTTGTAAATCATTGCCATTGAAGAAAAAACCTTGAACTGTGTCCTCTTACGATCCTGATTCAGTTATTAATTTACGTGATCTACAAGTTCCCTATAATATTATTGAAAACAACCAGTAGTATGTTATATATGTTTATGATTGATAATAATAGTAATACCAATAGTAGGGTCTTGTACAGCGCTCATATCTGTCATACTTGACACTCGTGGCGCTTTGCAATTAATAACCCTGGCTTTAGCATGGCAACCATTACGGCGCTTTAGCATTTCAAGGAGTTAATTCCTGCCAGGTACCAATTTTATATTAATAATCTCAATCAATAATTGTTATGGAGAGAAAAATCATTGGGTATTTCGTATCATTCCACTATCGTTATCATAAGAAACATCAACATTATTACAATAGTATAAAGACAGACTATTCAAGCCGTTGGTAGGAGACAATTGCAAATACAGCAGAATCAAAGTAACTAATGGCTTTTTTTTAAAGAAAAACAAAAAAAATCGAAGCTTTCTAACCGAGATAAAAGGGGTTTTGTGTGACAAAAAGCAGGTCAGCTGGCCTAAAGCTTGTTACAATCAACGAAATCTTGTAAATGTTACTTTCAACTTCCCGATGGGACAGCTAATTTGAGACCCGGGGTAACATAAGGCTCAAATTGAAGAATACGGCCAAATGTGTTGTTTGTAATATTCTATTTAGTGATGGCAGATGTGATTGCGTTTCCATTCCTCTCCAAGATGACCCTTAAAGCTATCTGTTTACGGCTTGAGTGTCCCAAATAGCACTAATTTTAATGTAAGCTAATCGTCGCTGTGGGGTTTGTATCCATTTATTCCCGTGAGATATCTGTGAGTGGACATCACTTTGATAAAGCGTGGCACTTTCCGACCATTCTCTGAATTAATGGAACCTACGGATAGAGGCATGAGTGGAATATAGATAAGGGTACACCAAAGGCATAAGGAGAGGGCACATGGAGCAATGCCCTCCCCCCCCCCTCCGTAAATCTGCTGAAAACGGTCATTTATGGATCTAAGAGGTCAAGACTTTAAAGCCCCTCTAAAGTGTTGGGAGCACCAAACTCGCCAAAAATTTGATGCAACTTTTCACTTAAATTGTATCAGAACGTGAAAGGGGACGTCATTTAAGACACATTTCTGCAAGGACTTTCAAAATAAATGTGTTTGAAATCGAATATTGATGAAAGAATGAAAAATCTAGGTTTTCTGCGTCCAACAGAAAACCCAATTCATGTATTCTTTTATCAATATTTGTCTTTAAACACTTATTTTATGGGGGATCTTTGCAGAAGTGTATACATCCTCTTTCACATTATGATACAATTTAAGTGCAATTTTGCCATCAAATTGTTGGGGCTACCAACGCTTTAGAGGGGCTTTAACCCTGTCCCTACACATACCCCGTATGTGCGCGTGTGGTGTGTGCGTAACTGTGTGACTGTTTGGGAGTTTGTTTTTCATCCCCCACCCCTACCACCGTCTGTGCCCCCTCCTCCCTTTCAATAAGTCTGGATACGTGACTGGGGTAAGTGGATGAGCACTATACGGTGATATACCTCAGTAGACAGTGTCACTACAAGCAATTACAAAGTGACTGATAATCTTGAAGCAGCAATATCCCCTTTACCGCAGAATTGGGAGAAAACATCTTGACAGGTCCTTGACTTGATAAATATCCTTTTCACACTCGCAAAATTTTCCTTAGCCCACTTCGTTTTCACACTCGTGAATATTACGGGACTGAGAAACCGAGGGTTAAAAAGCGAAAAAGAGTAGGAGGGACAAGTGGGTGTATAATTTGTTATTCCTATTCAAATAGAATGAAAAGAGAAAAGGGTTTTGTAATTATAATGAGCTAGCCGCTTTGTTACTAACTATTGTTGTTATCTTTTTGTATTCAGTAATTTAATGAATGTGTAAAATTGATCTAATATTGTTGTGTTTGGATAAGTTTAAACACTGATTTGTTTTTTAATTTTTTCTCCTAAATTCGAACAACAAAAAACGAAAACAAATTCGAAATCAGCTAAGGTAGTGATTAAATCCTAATCGGCTCGTTTAAAAAAAAAAAAAAAAAGGTATTTAGCTGAAAAAATGTATAAATCAAGTGATCAAAGGGGTTGAATAAATCATTAATGTATACAGAAAACTTCACTCCACCATCATTCCCTTGATATCTATTTATAACCTGATAACTTTCCGAATAACACTCATGAACTCCGGTAGAAGACGTCAACTTACATCAGGTACAATGGAAGAAGACCACCTGCTTTTGACACCTGTTATTATATATTACGGGGAAACGGGAGATAAATCGGAATTTGAGGAGGGAGGAAGTAATTTGAAAGAGCAGGAATGCCTTACGTGTCGTGGTAGGTTAACGGCGAAGGGTACTAGATTCGACATTGCTATTTAATTGCTATTTAGCTACATCGATGTGCGTGGGGTGTGAGGGAGGGTTTTAGGGATGAAGGTGTGGGAGGGCAGTGCGTGTGTGTGTGTGTGTGTGTATGTGCGTCTGTGGGTGTATGTGTGTGTGCGTGCGTGCGTGCGTGTGTGTGTGTCATGATGTACAACGGTGGAGAGTTATACTGTTTTTATTTTGAGAAATTATTTTGCTTCTGGGACACATTTTCGCAGTGGAATACAAATATGCAAATATATTACACTTCATAACTTAAGCATAATGGTAAAAGAGAAAGCGCTTTCTAAGCATTATTATGGGATAAAAAAGCAGAAGGCAATCATTTCAACACATCTTCCGGATATTGACAATGGATTCATCCGAATTTATACAATAACTTATTCCGTAATAATTATAACGATTCCCGTTCTTCAGGAGTCACCTGACTATTAGCTTGCGACGAATTGTTTGGTTTTTAACATTCTTTAATTTTGAACTTTAATAAACAGCGATAGTAGAGCGATATACTATTAATGTAGCAATAAAATGATATCAATGTAATGATAACACAAATCATATATCTTTCCTCTTGGAGACCATGACAATGAATAGAAAGTGTTAAGTTCGTTGTTAATTAATGTCCCTTACGTGGTGGAGTATGATGAATTACGAACATAATTTGGAGAACAGCAAAGTTGAAGGATTGGAGGTTTTATTGGATTGCGTTTATGGTACTTCTTAGATCACGGGTGGCCAACCCGCGGCCCGCGAGCTTTTCTGGTGCCGCCCGCGGAGCATTGAAGAAGTGATAATAAAAAAAAGCTCATAAATGAAAGGCGGCCCGCATAGCAGCGATGAAATAGGGTAAAACATTTACAAACAGCTATCTATATTTCCATAATTTGTTCCCATCATTCACAACATATTTAATCGTTACGTGGTTGATACAAAACTCCTAAAATTACCTCGACATTAACCCCCCCCCCCCCCCCGGGGGGGGGGGGTATTCACATATCACATACGGGGGTGTGCCGCTCTAATGGGTGACTTTGTCACAAAAAATTCTAAACATGGGTCCCACTCCTAACAAAAATACCATTAAAAA